>JAGFMF010011464.1:6816477-6834576 GCA_019455555.1 Galemys pyrenaicus | reverse complement strand
TCCAGATCCATCCATATTCCCATGAATGAGTCTAGTTTTTCATTTCTGATTGCTGAGTAGTATTCCATCGTGTATATGTACCACAGCTTCCCGATCCACAACAAACATTTTTAAACCAACGTGAGGAATCTATGAAGGCATTTTCTCCCCAAAACATCTTTACATAAGGTGGTTAATTTTGTAAATCAGTTCACAAATATTATTAGTTATAGAATCACAGAATTTTACAATTTATCGATAAATGAAACTTAAGAAAATAATTTATTTAATTATATAATCATTGCCCAAATACACATATCTTTATCCTTGGACTTAAAAAAAAAATCAAGGCAATGGGAATTTGAAGTGGTGCAGTCGCTATGGAAAACAGGATGGCAATTCTGCAAAATATTAAACATAAAATTTTATGTTGCAGCAACTTCACTTCTGGGTTTATACAAAGAACTGAAGCTGGGGCAGGCTCACATAGATAGTTGCACAACCATATTTATAGCCACATTATGCACAACAGCCATAATGTGGATGCAATGCTTCTATGTCAAAGAATAGATGGGTAAATAGAATAACAGTGGAATATTATTCAGTCTTAAGAAGGAAGTTGATTCTGATCAATACATGATGCATCATGAATAAAACTTAGACCCACTAAGTAAACTAAACCAGCACAGTTTGATTCCACTGATAGGGTGTATGTGGATAGTCAAATACAGAGACAGACTGTAGGGTGGTGTTTACCAGGGGCTGGCAGAGATGAATGGGCAATCACTATGGAAAGGGAAGAGTCAGTATGGGATGATAAAAACACTCTAGAGATGGATGGTGCTGATGGTCGCACAGCGATATGTCTGTATTTAATACCACTGAATTGACCACAAAAATGGTGGAAATGGAAACTTTTTTCGTTATGTATATTTTCCCACAAAAGTCATGGCCAAAGATATCAACAGAGAAATTTATAAGGAATATGATAATCCTCCACTTTACTGTATACACTTCCAAAATCTATAAACACACATCTTTACTCTTAAGTAAATAATTTGATATTATAAATTGTATCACCAAATCATGAAAGAAAAATCTACCTCATCCTATTTTTGAAAAACATATAGGGAAATCTACTTCTGAAATTTTCAACATAGTTCTCTGACTTTTAATACATTTGTAGGCTTGTTTACTCACAACCTAAATCAGGGTACAGAATGGTTTGATTTCTTCAAGAAGACTTGTGCAACCATTTTGTGATTATACCCTCTTCACAAGATTAACACTGGGGAACTACAGATCTTTTTGAGAAATCATACAAATGGAAACAGCTAATACAGAATCTTTTAGTTTTACTCTACAAAAGCATGTCTTTGATAGTCTTGGAAGTTGTTGTTTCTGTGAACTGTTCATCCTCTTTAATACTGGGTAGTATTGCATCGAACAAATACCCCACAGTAATGTTCATGTATTCAACTGCTGAGCAACGCTTGGGTGGTTTTCAGTTTCTGGCAATTAATAGAGCTGCTATTCAGGTTTTTAAATTTTAATTGCTCTAGGGGAGTAAGGAGAGGGATAGCTGTGTCATAATGTAGATGTATGTTTCCTTCTACAAGAAATAGCCACATGGTTTTCCATAGTGGCTGTCAGTCTGCACACACACACCACCAGTGAGAGTGCCAGTGACACTGTGTGTGAAATCCCAAAGAACTGAATGTAGGCAGATATTTGTACCCACATTCATAGCAGCATATTTGCAATAAACACAGCCGGACATAACCCAAATACCCATCAACGTGAGGGCTGGGGGAGGGAAGAATGGAGAATTGTTTATGGGTAGAGTTTCAGGATGGGATGATGAAAGTCCTGCAGTGGATACTTGGTGGATACTTTCATGATGTGAACCCATGGGATACTGTTGGGGGGGGGGGGGGAGGAAATGCTGGTAAACCCATTTTACATTACAGTTGCCCTGTAACAATAGCAGTGAACTGTGTGCACTAAAAAATGGTTGAGAGTAAATTTTGACATAGTGTACTATTTCTTTAAAAGGAAAAAAAAAATCTATCAGCAACTCAGCGCTTCTAGTGAGTTATAAGATTGTGGCACTATGCTACTGCTTTAGATACTTTATATGGGAGATTTATTTTTGTTCATGGGCTTTTTTCACATTTTAAAAGGACAGGTTTATTAGGAAAAGGGGCTAGAGACACCAGGTGGGCGGGAGAGTTGCTAGAGTTTTAAGCTCCAATTCAATTTTGAAGTTGTAGTTACTCTTCCTGGCCTACATTTCTAGCTCCTCCCTCTTGATACACTTCCCCTGTCCTTCTCTGGGCTTCTTTTTTAAACCTTTGCCAGGATAGATAGGGTTACTCAGGTAAATTTTTAAGATTCCCTAAGTTGTGACACATTTATTTTCAACAAAATGATTTAATATGAAATTAATGTAAATATTTTAATTAGAAAGTTCTTCCATAATTCAGAGTATTTTATTAAATGAATTTCTAATTTAATTATATTTTTTTCTTTAATCTTCCCACATGGTTTATTACAGTCATGAATTTTTAGGTAAACCATTCTTACACTTCGGGATTACCTTATCCAGTAAGTTGATTTTCTGTCCCATTTAGGATTCTCGCATATTCAATTTTGCTTTTCCTATACTATTTTGTGAGGTTTTGTGAAGGTCTGGGCTTTTATGTGACTTGGAAACTACCAGTTAGCCTGTTACTGTTCTGTGAACAAGGGGAGAAGCCGTGAGACTCTCAGGACAGTCTCAGGACAGACTTGCTGGCAGCAGAGCAAGGGGCCGAAGGGTCATTTGTATCAGTTACTTTCAACCCTCAAGGCCCACAGAAACAAAGTGAGAGTCTCAAGGGGACGCTGCATCAACAGGTCATGGAGCAGCAGTCGATGCACACTGAGCTTGGTGTCCGCACCTCTTATACGGGCTGGTTCTTTGTTCCAGACCTCATCTTTTTTGTTCCCTGGTAAATGGCCTCTGCAAGTAGTCAGGACCTTACATTCTTGACATAGCCAAAATGTCTAGGGAGTCTGCAAGTCCAAGGTTGATTGCCTTCCCCAGCAAGGTTTTAAGTCAAGGTTACACTAAGCTCAATTAACATGATACATGTTTTCTTCTAATCCCAGGAACTACTGGCATAAACTAGGGATTTATGTGTGGCTTGAAGTTTTGGTTAAACTCACAGCAACAGGGCTTTGTTTTGGAGGAAAGGAATAATTATGATGTGGCAATCATTTTAACAGTCAATGATTTTCAATGGTGACAGACTTTTCCACACAGAGCTACAGGAGCTAACTACTTACATCTCCCACGTACTTGCTAATGGGCTTGAACTGTAGTGGGAACCATGGTTCCTACTCATCTTGTTTTGTGCGTTGGTCCAGCATAACGTCTACCTTCAGAATCTGTGAAAGTAGGTACATATCTGTTTCCCAGACTCCTAGCGGAACATGCCCAGCTTCCTCATCTTGTACCAATTTAGCAGTGGCCTTAGGGTAGGCCTGTAGGTTTCTGAAGCAGTAATTGTCACAACAGGAACTTCCGCCCTGAGGGACCCAACACTTGTGGAGCAGGTTTGCAAAGCAAGACTCAGCCACTTGAGCAGAAATTCTTGTGCTATTTACTAAAAGCACACAGGCTAGTAAATGTTGATCATGTGACAATGATACAAGGACAAAAGCCCAGAGGGGTGAGGGGGACAAAGTTTTATGAGGAACAGAAGGGGACATTGTAACCATGAGCCAAGAGACAGAGACATTTGCGTCAGCAAAGTGTATGTGCTGATGTTATCACAGGCAGTTTTCCTGAGACCACCATGGAGCTAATCACATAATCAGGTCAACAGCCACTTAGGCATTGGTGGGACTGCCTCCTGATACTGCCTCCTGATCCGGGCTATTCTCCCACATGGGAGAGCTGGTAGTCAAGGAATACTGGGTTGCGATTTGCAGATAGCAAATAGGTCACAGTTGCCCATGCGTGCTCAGCTCATAGGAACCCAGAAGTAATCACTCAGAAAAGACAATGCCCCACATCATCCTTTCAGACAACCCTAATTCAAGTAATTCTGTTCCTCACATCCCTTTCACTTGGTTTGGGGAATTGAAATACTGGTCCATCTGTCTCTCAGTAGGGCCCCAGGTGAGATGTAGGGTCTGGTCCAGTTGTTTCTGATAATCTTTAGACTGTAGGGTAGTATGATTGTTCCTGAGCTTAAGGGTCTGGTTATTTAAAAAAAAAAAAAGTTAGGGATAACTCGGAGCAAACCATGGATCATGGATCGATATAATTTGAAGTGTTCTTTGTGATAATTTAAAAAGTGACTAAGGCCCCCCAGTATAATAAAATGAATTTACAGGTCTATTATAATCTAGATTTTACTTAAGAAAATGAGATCTCTCCAATTCATAGACATAACATAGAATGGTGGCTACTGGGGCTATGAGGAGGAGGAAATGAGCTGTTTATTTATACGTTCAGAGTTTTTTAGTTCTGCAAGGTAAAAGAGTTCTGGAGGGCCTGCCCTGGTGGCACAGTGGGTTAAGCAATGCACTATGAAGCAAACTGCAACCACTGCAGCACGAGTTCGATCCCTACTGCTGGCCAGAGAGAGGACCCACCTGGCGCCGCAGACCTCTCCTGCCTCACCCGCTGCTCCCCTCAGCAGCATATTTCAGTCAAATCTGCCTGTTCTGTTCCCTACTCCTGGTGGATCCTCTCACCCCTGCACTTCTGGCCTGTACCCCAGTTCTTGTATGAATAAAAAAATAAATATTTTCAAAAAAAAAAAAAGTTCTAGAGACCCACTCCACAGTAATGTGAATATACTTAAAATTACTGATTGTGCACTTTAAAAAATAGTTAAAATAACAGTCATTGCTACAATGAAATTCTTATTACAATATATAAATTCAACAAATTAACATCTTCCATCACCTAAATTTATACAATGCTGTTTGTCAAACATATATCAACTTAAAAAATGGTTAGAATGGTAAAGAAAAAAAAATCAGACATCTGATATCAAGCTGACATGGGGATTTATTGGTAGAAAAGCAACATCTACAGAATGCCACAGACAGTCCTAGTATGTCCTAAGTACTACATATAAAAATGACAGCTGACCATAGTGACAACACTGAAGCACTGAAAGATACCAGAGTACTTTCTGGATGCATGAAGTGAAATTATACTCAGTATGGTTTTTAATGTCATTACATATCTCCAAGTTCTCATATGCTGATGTTTGGTAAACTAGATAACCAGAACCTGTAATCATGGAACTTCTGGTGATACAGAACTTGGCAATATCCAAGTCTTCTGACAACACATAAACATACTCCTACTTATCTGTTGTATCTTTATACAAATACTTTAAAATTCCAGTCTCTTGGTCAAATGATATATTGCTTGAATTCATTAAATACAGACTTATCTATTACACAAAGTTAAATGTACAACTAAGTTAGTAAAAAGTGCTCACTGTGGTTTTTCAGGGACAGTAATACTCTGACAACAATGTTTATGAATGATCTCTACACTAATATTGCCTTTTCTTTCATTAATATCTAATTTTCCCCTATCTTTAACCAGATTTGTGATTTTTAAAGTATGAAGCCTATGCTTTCTCAGTTCTTACTGAGTCTTCTTTTTTTCCTCATTTATTAAATTCAGTATAAGCTTTATTGGTATCTTACGCTTCATGCATATACTTACTTCTAAGCACCAGCAGGTCTTCAGAGGCCTAAAATCCAGCATGGGAATTGCTGTATTACATTATTTCTAAAAATCATTAAAGATTTTTCCTGAAATATACACAACATATCATGCCAAATCTCTTGTTTATACAATAAACTGGTAATATTGGTAAATTGCACATATAGTTTGTATTCCCAAAACAGAATAACTTAAATATTAAAACGTACCTCTGTACCACCATATCTGAACTTACAAGCATAACAAACGGCAATATTCAATACAAAATAAAAAATCACAAAATTCACTAACCTTAAATGCTGCACATTACAGCACAGAAACTCTCATCTCCCTATGACCTATTCAAACTATAGACAGCAATGTTTCAAGCACTCTAGCAGTTACACCCTAACTAGAAATTTATACGAAACACAATTCTATGTTCAAATATGGAAATAAGCAACATAATTCCAAAACCCAAAAGTATCCCAGCATTCTGTAAAAAAAAATAACCCCAACGGCTACATCCATGGTCACTAGCATCATTGTGCAGCATCTCAGGTACCTTGAAGAAAAAAAAAAAAAATCTTTAAGTCTTCAAGACCACAGATTAATTTTTAGAAGAATGTGCAGTAAAGCATATTAGTTTTAAACATAGTCGGATATGAATCAATTCCTTAAAACACAACCACATACTTACTGACTCTAGCCAATTACGCAACACAGCATTCCTAGCAGGTTAGCTAATGATGATGGGGTTTGATGAGTTAGTCAAAATTTATATTGGGGGCCTCCCTGGTGGTGCAAGGGGTTAAGCTGCAGCACTGTGAAGCTGTCTGCAGCCATTGCAACACTAGTGCCATCCCTGGCCAGGGAGGGGGCCCACATGGTGCAGCAGACCTCTCTGGCCTTGCCTGTTGCTCCCCTCAGCAGTGTTTTTCACTCAATCCGCCTGTCCTGCTCCCCACTCTACTCTGTCTCTGGTGAATTCTCTCATGCCTCTGCACTTATGGCCTATACACCATCTCTTGTATACATAAATAAATAAATCTTTTAAAAAATTTATATTGGGCCAGTTTGCTCACTATAAAATGGAGAGTTGTATTGACTGCCCTGCTTCAGGCTACTACCTACATCTGAACTGAATATAAATGAAGCTCATCTGAACCTTACACTTACATAAAATATAATTTTATATAGTTATATGGATTGCTATATGGACTTCGGTGACAAAAGGATGTGACTCCTTTGTCTATCAATAGGAAACCTAAGCATTATGAAGTATGCATAGTATGCCAACAATATATGGCTTGTGTAAGGTCTTACAAATCTTAATTTACTGCCTCATAACTAATATACTATCTCAAAAATATATCAGCAGGTGTAGATATTTTTGTGTGCCCTAATACACACTAGGTAGAATAAAGATATATTTATAATCAATAATCCCATATAATAAATGCTAAAGTTGTGTATTTTCACATGCTGCTTTGTTAAGTACAGAATTACTTGTCATCACCACCACATTTAAGCTAAAGGCTTTTAAAAAAGATTAGGGAATGTTTCTCAATTTTATAGTTAGCCAATACTGTAATTTGATTTCTTTAAAAAAAAAAACACAAAACTTACCATATCAACCAGAGCAACATACATGAACAAGCCAGCAGTAAGTGCAAAAATCCACATAGAAACATTTTCAGCATAATGACCTATGAAGATTCCTGTTGCCATTCCAAGATATGCCAACATGGCTGACAAAGCATTATAAAGAACAGCCTGCTTAACCGTCATGCCAGCTTTCAGTAAAACAGCAAAGTCACCTTTAATAGAAAACAAAAAAGGAGATGAGATAATTGGAAAATCATTTTAATACACATAGCTGAGAGATTTCCCAAAAAGTTCTCCAATTTTTTCAAGGGAAACAAAGTAAAGTTACCAGTTGTTCAGTGAAAACTGCCCTACAACTCTATAAAAAAAGATATCATTTATCCAAATGTTTTCTTAAGGTTTCCACTTCATCAATGAATGATAAACATCATGAGCCTACTGCTGTGCTCCTGTACAGCAAGACCTATCTTGTCTTCAAGGAGCTTGTAAATGGCCACAAAGGAGGAAGAAGGTGGTACAGAACACACATGAAATGTGAGGCAAGTAATAAGCACGATATATAATTAAGAGTTAAAGAGTCTAGGAGAAAAATCTAGACTAAGATGGAATAGCTAAAAGACTGTAAGGAACATGAATGGTCTAGAACATGAACTATAAACCAGATGTTGAGGATTTAAGATTGAGGCAGTAGAGAAGTCTTCTGAAAAGCAGAACACAAGTTAAGGAACAAAAGTGAAAATGACAGCATGGGCATATACGAAAATGTGTCTATAACAGAAAAACAAAGACATAAACGGGTTCCCAACAACACTTGCAAAGTTTAAAGTTGTAGTGACAGAGGAAAACAATAGTCAAAACATAATTAACTTCCTTTTTCTTTTGCTCCAGTGAGACTGTCTTTGCCAATTCGTTACTGGAAGATGACTCCTTTAATTCTTGCGGCATTAGTCACGTTGTGTGTATGAAGACAAGACATAATATTATGTCGCCAGTACACTGGCACAGGAAGCTCTATGGTAGTGGGTAATGGGGCCCAATTCCTCTTTGGCAAACACACACTAGGTAATTGTGGATTAGTGTCAGAATTCTGACTGGAAGCAAACTTGTGCAGTTAAGAAAACAAATGCTACCTAGGTTAGGAAGCTTAAGTAGGTGTGAAAGTTATGAGGAAGCTTGCTGGAACGACCATTAACAAAAGCCAGTGACACCAGGACACTTCACCCTCTTGGAAACAGTATTTATAAGGTTCTCTTACCTAATTCATGAGGCAACTCGTGACAAAACACAGCAACAGAAGTACTTAGACCACTTGATAAACCTTCAGTAAAAGCAGCACCTGCATAAAATCATTTATAGAAAGTTTGGCTACATAATTCTGTGAGTATGCTTTTCTAAAATCTTACCAGCTTATAAAATGAAGTAAAAGAAATAAACCATATTCTGGTTGTGAATACAGAGCACTTTCTCCACTCCACTCTGTATCTTCTCTATATGTAATCTTAGATTATATTCAATTAGGTTTAAATTTCTCAAATGAATGCATCAGTTTCACTTGAAAAGGGAAGGTTCCACTAAGCCTTAGAAAAATTACTGCTACCACACAAAGCACTTACTTAATCATATAAACTGATTTAAAAGGGTGAGAAAAAAACTAAGCATTCAAGTTAGTACACTGGCTACAGAGATATTCACTACACAGTTAGATTTGTTGCATTCATTCTTTTGCCATCTCATAAATGGACCCCTGACTCTAATGAGCTAACACATTATAGAGCTGATCACTCATAAACTATGAGCATTTGCACCCTTGTCCCTGCTGTGCCAGCACATAAAGGAGGAAGAGACCACCTGGGCTTGTCTCACCTAGTCTACAAAACAGCATTGCCTCAGGTGTGTGGCTTTGCTGTGTCAGGCTTGTACCGCCTCATTTGTAATTATTTCCACAGTTCCTTCCAGCACTATTACTAAAATTTGAAGACCATGTACTAAAATTCTATTACGTCTCAATTTTGGCAGTTAAATTTAATACCAAAAACTATCATTTTTCTTTGGCTATAGACTGATAACTGAGCCCACAGACACTTTATAAAGATTCTACTTCACAAAGGAAGAGGACAGAAACAGTCCTTTTATCTTAATAAACATGGTTTATGTTGTTGGTAAGGGAACTTAATTTTATGGGTGGGAGGAACCTCATACATGCTCTATACTTGTTAAAGCCTGATCTTTTACATCTTGCAATTAAGACAACTTTCGATAGTTAACAATGAGGTAATGGGCATAGTAATTGGTATAGTAATGGTAATTGAGCATAGTCCCTATTTATCTCATCTAACTTTTATCAGTACTTAATGATCAAAATTGCCAAAGAAATAACATTTTGATAATCTTTGACGTGACTAACCTTATCCAAACAAATCTATTCTTTGTTACAATCGGACTAGAAGCTAAATGGACGTTTTTCAGAGTCAACAAACAAGAAGTACATGCACGCTTACCAATGGCTAGGCCATCACTGAAATTGTGCAGGCCATCGCCCATTATCACCATCCAGGCCAATGTAGCGATGCCGGCATCTTTTAGCTCCTCCCGAGAGTAGCGCTGACTGTGACTATGGGGGTGATGGTTTTGGTGATGGTGGTGATGGAGAATATGATGGTAATCATGGTGGTGGTGAATGAGGTCATCTGACTGGCCGAGTGTATCATGGAAATGCGAATGGCATTTATTCTTGCATCCTCTGGGTACATATTCATTGTAGACTTCTTGTGGATGAGCATGAGCTATCATGACCTCCTCTTCTTCCAAGATTGCTGGCTGTTGAGAATCAAAGTGGGAGGGCTCTTGTGACTCTGATCGCAAAAAGCTTTCTTGTCCTAGGTATAGATAAAGGACATTGGGAAAAAAGTCAGAGGCCTCTTAATGTGCTTGGACACATTTCAAACATTCCCACCAACAAAGTCAACAGGAAATCTTAAAGCATGGTAATTCTCTTCATATACCTGCAGAATTAAACAGTACTGCACTGTTGTTGAAAAATACAACTTAAGCAATTTTAGAAATTAAGTAGTTTCACATATTAAGAATGGATTTTAGGGCCTCCCTGGTGGCACAGTGGGCTAAGCAACGCACTATGAAGCAAAGAGCAGCCACTGCAGCACAAGTTTGATCCCTGTTGCTGGCCAGGGAGGGGACCCACCTGGCGCCGCAGACCTCTCCTGCCTCGCCCGCTGCTGCCCTCAGCAGTGTGTTTCAGTCCATCTGCCTGCTCTGTGGTGAATCCTCTCACCGCCCCCCCCACCCCACACCTCTGGCCTGTATCCCAGTGCTTGTATGCATAAATAAATAAATCTTTAAAAAAAAAAAAAAGAATGATTTTAAACGTTAACCTTTACTAACTACCTCCCAGATCTTCCCCTGATTCCTTCTATTGCTTTACATGAGTAATGACTTTTTTCCGATTATATAGAAGCACATATTTCATTTAGAAGACATCTTCTAGATTTTAAAGTAGCTTATAAATTTCTTAAATAAAAAATACAGAAATTTGGGAATAAAAAGATGTGTAATTTCATCACCTGATTTCATTTTGGGGAAGAAAATATTACAAGAAAAACAGAATAAAATGAACTATCATGATCATCAAATCACCACCACTTACTAGCTGTACAAAGAAAAGTAAATTACAACAATAAGGTTTTGTTTTTTGTCATCTACACTGGTATCAGCTTTCCTGGGAGCATTTCTGACACTGTGTTCAGTTCCACAACAGTCATTTTCCTCCCATTGTTACATATTTCTTTGGCGTCCACACCTAAGATCGAAGAGAGAACACATGTAGGAAGATGAGCAAAAAGACTGCACTTGCTCAGGTTAGAACCAAAGGTGGACAGGAGACTTTACAAACAGGCAGTAGTAATAATGGTCTTTCTCCTTCATTCAGCAATCAGCTGGACTTGGGCCAGGAATGCTGTGGACATGGATGACGAAATGGAGCAAGACAAAGTCTCTGCCTTCAAGAAGCTTATGTTGTTGTTCTTTTCTTCTTTTTTTTTTTTGAAAAGATTTATTTACGCATACACAAGAACTGGAGTATAGGCCAGAGGTATGGGTGTGGTGTGTGTGTGTGTGTGTGTGTGTGTGAGAGAGAGGATTCACCAGAGACAGAGTGGGGAGTAGAACATATGGATCTACTGAAACACACTGCTGAGGGAACAGCGGGCCAGGCAGGAGAGGTCTGCTGTGCCATGTGGGTCCCCTCCCTAGTCAAGGATTGAACTTGCGCTGCTGTGCTGCTGATGCTTCACAGCGCAGCCTTCAACCTGCTGCGCCACCAGGGAGGCCCCAGGAAAAAATCTTAACTTTATAGTGGAGAAAGGGTAAATACAACGTTAGTGTATCAAAGCTACCACCACCCATATGCAACTAGCGGTGTCATGTCAGTGACATACCTTGTTACCGAAAAGGATATAACACTACTCACTTTGTTGCATTCCTTCCAAAACTGATCAAACTAATCATGAGAAAACATTAGACAAATCCCAAATGAGGAGAACTAGATCCTGCATTTGATGATGAATCACTATGGGCCAGTATTTTCTTTTGGGGACAAGAGGGAGTATAAAGATATTAAGACAATTGGAAAAACATGAAAAAGGTCTACAGATTAGATAATGGCTTTGTATCAGTGTTAATTTCCTCATTTTGACAACTGACCTGTGGTTACGTAAAAGCATGTTTTTTTTTTTTCTTATAGGGAGCACACACTGACGTGTTTAAGGGTAAAGTACATGTCTGGGCACTTGCTGAAGCTGGCAGAATTAAGCGCGTATGTACAAGTCGCTGCTTTTGGCACCAGAGGTAACAGGTTGGCAGCTGCCAGGCCCGTGAGTCACTGAGGAAGCCCTGCTGTGGCCTGCCTGGAGCCCGAGAAGGCGTGCAATGCATGTGTCATCTAGGAAGGAGAAGAGTATTGTGGACACCTGAGACTCCCAAGGAGCGCACGAAAGTTCTAGCATTTAATATATGATACGGTGGTCTGTTCTGTAAAAAAAGATTGAATAATTGAACTTTGACAAATGAAAGTTGTAATTTTTTTTTTAAAAGGAAAACAAAAAGAAGCATCATGTATGCAACTCTCAAATGGTTTAAAAAATGTATATGTGTGTAGAAAGAGAGAGTAAGAAATAAGTAGCAAAATAACTGGGGATTATAGGAAAGGAACACAGCAACTTTTGTATTATTGTTGAAACCTTTCTCGAAGTCTAAATTTACCAAAATAAAAAATTATAGAAAAGAAATCATAGAAATATTATAGAAAAACCATTTTATAGAAAAAGCAACTATAGATAAAACATATTAATAGAAAAATTATAGAAAACATATAATCAACTCACTGGCAATTTAAAAAAAGTATGAATATATTAAAAAGAGAGGGTACATTACCACATCTCTACCAAATAGTCCCATGCTGCCTGCAAATGACAGAGCAGTGAACTTTCTCCAGACCTCAAATTCACTCATAAGGACTTACGATCGTCTGCTTCCATTTTCTCCTCATTTGTTGAAAGCTGAGATTCATATTTGGACAGTTGCTTCTTTATTTCCACATCATCATCATTTTCAGGTTTTTTCTGATTCTAACACAGCAAGGGAAAGTAATACTTTGAAGCAGTTGATTTGATTATATATCAGTTTTAAACAACTAAAAAATTCCACAGAGAAAGACAATAGGGACAAAATTCACCTGAGGGTACAGCACCAGCAGCATGCCTTAGGCATAGTAACTATTCAGAAAGGTGAAGAGTTAATGCCTCAGAAGTATGTAATGTAGCAAAATCACAATTCATCCTTTGAATGTTCCTTCAGTCATATTCTACTTGGCCTTACACAAGCAGCACAGTATTCCCTGGGAGCTGGTCTGAAAGTCACAATCTTAGGCCACACCCTAAGAGCCCCTAATGAATCAGAATGTGACTCTTAACTGGATTCCCAAGTGATTCATACATATATTAAAAGTAAGCTCTAACTTAGGTTATCAAGCCAGAATCAGCTAGATGCACTCTTTCAAATATTCAGTGATCTGCTAATCAATTGTTTTTTCCATGCCTGTTTTGGACAGTGAGACCCCATATTTACCATTCTTTTTATAGTTTAAAGTTCTTCTGTGATACAGATAAGAATTTACTGAAATTAAGATACCTTCCCTATAATAAAACGTTAATGTTTTCTCTTCAAATAAATTCCAACTATTTAGCCTAGATTTTTTTCTTTAATGTTTTCTCTCTTTTTTAAAAAGATTTATTTATGCACACAAAGAACTGGGGTACAGTCCAGAGGTGAAGGGGGTAAGAGGATTCACTAGAGACAGAGTGGGGAGCAGAACAGGCAGACTGACTGAAACACACTGCTGGGGTGCTCGGAGCAGCGGGCAAGGCAGGAGAGGTCTGCTGTGCCAAGTGGGTCACCTCCCTTGCTGGGGACTGAACTCGTGCTGCAGTGGCTGAGTATAATTTCAGAGTGCTGCAACTTAACCCTTTGCACTGCACTATGAAACATCTGCAGCCACTGCAGTGCGAGTTTGATCCCTGGCGATGGAGGGAAACCATGTGGCACAGCAGATCTCTCCTGCCTCGCACGCTGCTCCCCTCAGCAGTGTACTTCATTTAATCTGCTTGTTCTGTTCCCCACCCACTCTGTCTCTGGTGAATCCTCTCATCCCCATACCTCTGCCTGTACCCCAGATCTTGTATACATAAATAAATAAATCTTAAAAAAAAATCCCCATTATATATCACTAATTTTTTTTAAAAGATTTATTTATTTATGCATACAAGAGCTGGGGTACAGGCCAGAGTCGCGGGAGGTGAGAGGATTCACCAGACAGAGTGGGGAGCAGAACAGGCAGACTGACTGAAACACACTGCTGAGGGGAGCAGCGGGCGAGGCAGGAGAGGTCTGCTGTGCCATGTGGGTCCCCTCCCTGGCTGGCAGCAGGGACCGAACTTGTGCTGCAGTGGTTGCGGTTTGCTTCATAGTGCTTTGCTTAATCCGCTGCGCCACCAGGGAGGCCCCACTAGATTTTTTTTTAACCACCCAAACATTAGCTTGTGATATGGTCCCTATCTCTGAATCTAAGAATAAAGGTCACTACTTGAACAACGGGGTCTGTGTATTACCTACTTATGTAGAATATTCAAAATGATGAAAACTGTCACACAAAGAACAGATTTCTTATTTGTAGTACCTTTGAATATGACTTAACAATTACCACCTTAACTAATACCCCGAGATTTCAGTCTAACTCTAAAAGCATATAAAATACCTGTGCATACTCTATGAGATTTTAAAGGTGAGCACCATGGACAAATCTTTATACCCACCTCGAGTACAATGTTTCAAAAAGACAAAGTACTTAGACATCTGTGAAAATAAATGATCTCAGAGTATTTTGAATCACTCTGACTTTGCTTTATTACCTTGTTGGGCAATGACTTTTTAGAACGTATAGTTTTTTTTTTTTTTAAAGATTTATTTACACATACAAGAGCTGGGGTACAGGCCAGAGTCCAGGATGGTGAGAGGATTCACCAGAGACAGAGCGGGGAGCAGAACAGGCAGACTGACTGAAACACACTCCTAAGGGCAGCAGCGGGTGAGGCAGGAGAGGTCTGTTGCGCCATGTGGGTCCTCTCACTGGCTGATGGCAGAGATCGAACTTGTGTTGCAGTAGCTGCAGTTTTCTTCATAGTTTGTTGCTTAACCCACTGTGCCACCAGGGAGGCCCTCTAGAACGTATAGTTTTTAACCAATTATTTCATCCCTTAAGTATTAGGGACCTATAATGTTGCTTATGCTAAGTGTTGGCAATAGAACATAAAGCAGATAAATATAAGGTCTCTTCTTCATAAGGAGGGAGAATTCACACAGATGACAATACATTCTTTGACTAAAAATTTTTCATACATTTTACAAAGGATAAATACACAGTGCTAAGAAAGTGTGTATCAGTAAGACCTAACTAAATTTCAGGATAGTTTTCCTTGAGAAAGTAACATTTATAACAAGACAACAGTTTGATGAGTTGGGATTTACCAGGAAAGCGTGGAAGAAGTAGTATTATTATAGGCAGGAGGAGAGGACAGCATGTGAGAGGGGGCCCTAAGGCAGGATGGGGTAAGCTTTGTCCTAAACTGAAAGTGTAAGGTGTTTGGAAACGAATAGTTCAGAGACAGGATGAGGAGAGATCATGCTAGACAGCCGGAGAGCAGACAATGCAGACCATGTTAAGAACTGTGGACTTTACCTAAAGGCAATGAGAAGTCTCTGAAGGAAGGATTTTATGCAGTGGTATACAATCTCATCATTTAAATAAGTCACTCTGCAGTGCTCTGCTCTAGAATGGAAGAAAAAATAATGTAGGCAGGCCAGCAAGGAGGCAACTGCTGTTTGTCAGGTGTGAGATAAGCATGTTTTAGATTAGAATGATAGCAAAGAAAATGGAGAACAATGGAAAGACTCTAAATATATTTAATAAAACTGGGTTAGATATGAGACTGGAGGTGTCATATTGACTCTCAGCTTTGTAGCATGAGCAACTTTCACTGGTGGTAAGGGAGTTTTAAGTTGAACTGATCTGTATCTATATATAGTTATCTGCATCAAATATGAGTTGTTACCTTATTCTGAATATAGATATTTCAGATTGAAGTATATGGCAGATGACCTAGAACTACACACACACACACACACAATTGCAAGATAGAGGTCTTAAGGAAAGTTCTAGGTAAAATGTCCTGTTAAGAGCTTGAAAAGCTCCCAACACTCACCATATAGTGAATAGTATTTTCTTTCTGAAATAACCAAATGAGATTGAAAATTGTTAGGCAACACCAAGATCTGGATGCCCTTGACAAAAGATAAACTTAATACAGTCTAAAAAGGAAGAACCCATGTAATGTTTATAAAAGTCCTGTGGAAAATCTTTGTCTAGCAATTATGCCTACTTGCTGCTTAATATTTTATACATATCCAACATGTTTATCCATCAACTATTATGTGACAGATACTATTCCAGATATTGGAGTCATAGCAATAAATAAGACAGAGAAGTCCTGGCTCTTAACAGTTTACAATCTAGTAAAAATCATCTTAAAACAGATTTCAAACTTCTTTGATTACAACCCACAGTAATGTATGCAATATGTATGGAGACTCATACATAATATACCACATCATTACTGCTGCATTGAGAGCACTGGTCATAGCAAGATTGATTTCACAACTCACAAATGAGTTATAACCTTGAGTTTGGAAAAAACTGCTCTGTATTAGACAAGAGAACTTACTTCTTAACCTCCCATGTTAAAAACAAAAGCTATTTTTAGGTAAAATTTGAACACTAAATTGAACGCTAAATGATTTATGGCATCTAAAACAGAAATATAGTTAAAAAAAACCAACAAAAAAACCTCCACTCCTCCCCCGAAAGTGATTTTTTTTTAAGGGTAAGAATAACTGCAGAGAAAATAGTAGGGTATATCTTCAAACCAGTCTAAGTCAAGCGATTGGGACAATGGGAACAAGTCCTGCTGAGTTGGAATGACTTCCTGAGTTATGAGTGAGTATTGTTGTACTTCTGCCCTCTAAATTTAGGTCTATTAAAGAGAAGTTTCAAAATTTGCAACCTGATATTTTAGCGAATGTGCAATCTACAAGGGCAGGATGGAGGAGGCCATTTTCTTATTGACATGCATACTTGTTCCCCATGGTGACCTTCATGCTCACCAGCAAGAATTAACTATGTCAGTTTTCAAACCTCTTCATGCCAGTTATACTTGTTATAATTTCACAATTTAATTACATGTTGCTCAAACTATGAGAAGCTGGTGAAAACAGTCATTTCTATGAAAACTTAAAGGAAGGTTTTCCAAAGCTTCAAAAGGCAAGTTGCCGAGAAAGAAAAGGTATCAAATTATGTAAGGTGATGACTGTATGAAACTTTTAAACTAGATTTTACAAGCATGTAACCTAATGTTCAATTTTAGAGAAACCAAAATTAGAAATTGTAGATAAGGGAGTATGGTTAGAGAAAAAACTAATAGTATAGAATCCCAACACAAAGAATGTATTGGCCAAAATCAAATGACCAGAATATGTATACAGATGTTTTAAGTTAAATTAAAATGTCCAACAAGTGTTCATGTCAATTTTAGGAGTCCTCAGTGGGACAATCTTTTGACTGACTTGTCCAGTCCCATTAGGTAAGAAGCAGATTACTAAGAATGGTCAAGAGGTGACTTAGAGATTTACTTATTTATGCATACAAGAACTGGGGTACATAGGCCAGAGGTGAGGGGGGTGAGAGGATTCACCAGAGACAGAGTGGGGAGCAGAACAGGCAGATCAACTGAAATGCACTGCTGAGGGGGGCAGTGGGTGAGGCAGGAGAGGTCTGCTGCACCATGTGGGTCACCTCCCTGGCCAGGGATGGAACTCGCACTATAGTGGCTATGGATATCTTCATAGTGCTGTGACATAACCCCTTGTACCACTGGGAGGCCCTATCCTTGCTTTTCTCACCCTCTCATGAGTTTGAAGACACTACTGAAGACAGAAAACTCCAAGATTACCAAAATAAACAATTGTTCTGCATGACAGCAATTGCCTCTGGGAGCAAAAAGTTTCTCCTGAAAAGGAACTCTCTTACACAGCTGGTGGGAATGCAAGCTGGTCCAACCATTATGGAAAGCAGTATGGTGGTTCCTCAATCTACTAAGAATGGAACTTCC
>JAGFMF010011464.1:6753831-6806060 GCA_019455555.1 Galemys pyrenaicus | reverse complement strand
AACGTTTCCTTTGCTGTACAGAAGCTTTTTATCTTGATGTAGTCCCACCTATTTATCTTCTCTCTCATTTTTATTGCTTTGGGGACTGCCACCTCGAATCATGACTTTTATTTTTAATGATAAACTGGTGCCTTGTTAGGGACTGTTAACATACCAAAAATGAAATACACTATTGAGCATAAAATGTGCTTATAAATATTTGTTATATAGGAATTTAATTCAGTATATGAATAAAAGCATGACAGATACTAAAATAAGGTTTGGGGAATGATGTTCATTCAGCAATTTTAGAGGACTCTCTGAGCTAACCCCAAATTGGATGGTGATGATGACATAAAGATGATGGGCAGTAATTCCTCTCCATCGAGGAATTCTCAGTCAAGGGAGAGACAAATACTTTACATTATTTACCAGATCAAGTAACCCATGTGTGATATTCAGTATCTACATCTACCTCTATGTCCTTTTTTCTCAGCCGTGACTGTTGCGGTTGTCGTAGCAGATATGAAGTCAGTGCTTTTGATAAAAAATGCAGAATGGATCTGTAAAGAGGAGGGCATAGTAGTCATGGAGTTAAAATCTTTAGCAGTGAGTGAAATAAAGGAAGCCCAAGTGGGGAAGAGTGTTGGTGGAAGCAGCAACCTGAGCGTCTGCAGGGAACTTGGCAGCAGTCCATGTAGGGATCTGATGAGCCCTGCACTGTGGTCTGGTGACTTGGCTAAAGAACCCAGTGCCTGGTCAGCCATGGCATACGAAAGAGCATGAATTTGTGTCCTGTAAGCATGAATTCCTCTGCTGAAGGTGGGGCTTTCCCCCGCCACAAAACCTTCAACTTGCTGCAAACAGGGAAGACCAGCGTACAGGGAAGAGGCTCCTCATGGAAAAAGGAGGTGGGTGACTACCGGAGGGTGAATAGGCAGTTAGCTAGATTGAAGACCTCAGAGTTCAGGGCACTGGGAATGTGGGATGAGTGGTAAGAAAGGTAGGAATGAATGGATTAAGTTACTATTAAACATTTATGAATCAAGAAGGGCAGTTCTCTCTTTTTTAAAAATATATTTATTTTCTTACTTCATGGGTCATCTTTCTATAGTTACTATACCTTTAGATGTGGCCCTCCCATCAATAATGCATTCTTGTACCTCCGCCCAGCTCCCCCATGTCTCTCTCCTCTGCTCTGGTTACTCCCATTCCTCCTTTGCTGCAAGATGTAGATTGATGGCTAGCCCATGGGCCTTGTAGAAAGGCAGATCTCGTTGATGTAATCCTGATTATTTTATTAGTGTTACAAACACTGAAATCTGATTATTGTTAATTTATTAATTTCTCTGTATGATAAATTCCAACATACTAACTGGTCTTTTCTTCTCTAAAGAAAAGGATTGTCATTACCAACCTGAATGGTCACACTGCGCGGGTCAATTGTGTCCAGTGGATTTGTAAACAGGATGGTTGTAAGTATCAGCCTGAGTGTTAAAGCCAGTCACAGTTGTTTTTAAAACAGGATCAGTCATTTTTCCTTCATCTCTTCTCTCTCTCTCTCTTTTTTTTTAAGATTTAATTGGTTTATGCATATCAGAACTGGGGTATAGGCCAGAGGTATGGAGAGGAGAGAGGATGGACTAGAGAGAGAGTGGGGAACAGAGCAGGCAGACTGACTGAAACACACTGCTGAGGGGAGAAGTGGGTGGGTGAGGCATTAGAGGTCTGCTGTGCCACGTGGGTCACCTCCCTGGCCAGGGACCAAACTGGTGCTGCAGCTGGCTGCAGATGCTTTATAGTGCCATGCTTAACCCCGTGGCCACCAGGGAGACCCCTCATTTCTTCTCTTAATGTAACATTAGCTTCTCTGGTATTATGTGGTAAGAAAAAAGAGAAATGGTATTCCCAGTGAAATATCTGATCTGTACCTTTATTTTATAGCAGTTAAAACATGAATAGTGCTTAGGATAAGGGTAGAGGTAGCCCTTGACCAGCGAGACCCATCCTGGTTTTGATTGAAAGCCTGTTAGCTGAGCTCATTTGGGGGCCCAGGCTGGCATTCAGAAGAGTTGGATTGTAGGTTTCTTTCAGAGATAAGCTACTGTGTGGGTTTTTATTTTTTTGTTTTTAGGCAAAGACATTGCATCTCTGTTGGCCCAGTTTGCACCTGATTAGACCAGATCAGGGGATGCTTAGATGTTCATTACATCTGTGAGGTCAAGATTATTTTCTGAGTAATGTTATTCAGTTTTCATTTTCATCCTGTCACAATGTACAGTGGCATTTTCCAGTGCCTATGTGGTGTGTGATATTGCAAGTAAATAGTGAAACAAATAAATACTGAAGCAGATAGGAAAATCTAGCAGTACTCTAATAAAGTGAGATGTTAAAGACATTGTAAAAGTGCTTGTCTCTTTAATATTTTGTATTGGAAAATAGAGGTTCCCCACCCCTCCATAAAAATGTTATTTTTGTTAACGCAGTAGAGTTCATTATTTTTCAGTAAATTAAATAACAAATATTTAAAAAATTTTTCAGATTATTTTTTAAAAGATTATTTATGTATACAAGAGCTGGGGTGTAGGCTGGGTGGGGAGCAGGGTATAGGGAGCAAAAAGATTTACCAGAGACAGAGTGGGGAGCAGAGCAGGGATCGATTGAAATACACTGCTGGGGGGAGCAGCGGTTAAAACAGGAGAGGTCTGCTGTGCCATGTGGGTCAGCCCCCTGGCCTGGGATCTAACCCGCGTTGCAGTGGCCGCAGATAGCCTCATAGTTCTGCGACCCAACCCCTTGTGCCACCAGGGAGCCCCAAGTTTTTCAAATTCCTAATGTGATTAATATTGGTATATATAACTCAGGTAAACACTCTGGAGTCCTCAAAATTTTTTTAAGAGTGTAAAGTATCTTACTGAGAATTGCAGGAGTAGATAATCTCTAGGCCTATTCCATCTCTAATATTCTGTGACTCCAGAATTTTTAGTTATTGCTTGCTTTTAAATGGTATTTCCAAAATTCTATGGAATTTCCTCAAATGTCTTAAATACACCTACTGTAGTATTATGGACTCTGAATTAATTTTATTTTTCATTACACAACTATCCATTGTATATTGAATGCATTCTTGAGAATGGCACAGATGAAGAGTTTACTGAATTAGTGAGACATTACTATGATTTTATTCCTAACATTAGAGCCATTTTAACTGAATGTTAAAAACTACTTGTTTTAATTGTAAAGTAGGATTAGTCACTCAGTAGGTCAATAAAGACTATTAAATTGTAGAAAGGGTGGCTGTTAGTGCAGATATTAAAACAATTGTAATTATAGTATATATTAATTGCCACCAAATAACATCAAAGCCTGCTTAATCTCAGTATAGATATTCATTATAAATTATTCATTTGTGCTTGTATATTTTATCCTCCCTTTAAAAGTGAGGTTATATAAAATGAATTAATTGTGTTTCACTGTAGTCTGTAACTGTTATGATTGAGAGTAGGCTCTACTGCCAGAGAGAATTCAAATACTCTTTCTAACCTGTGTATAAATGACAAAATTTCAGTAATTTATATTAAGATACTCTGATTTTTTTTTTTAATAGAAGAACTGAGTGTGAGCCAGAGGTCCAGGGTGTGAGAGGACTTACCAGAGACAGAATGGAGAGCAGAATAGGCTAATTTATTGAAATACACTGCCGAAGGGAGCAGCAGGCAAGACAGACGTCTGCTGGCCATACGTGGGTTTGCTCCCTGACTGGGGATCTAACTCAGGCCTCACAGGTGGTAGTGCTGAGACTTACTCCCTAGGCCACCGGGGATGCCCGATACCTGATTTTAAACACTACTTTTAAGTACCTTACCATAGTAATTCTCAAAATCGTGTAGTATATAAGTGGCTTCACTTCTGTGACACTTGAAGAAAGTAAAACCCAAGATCACAGCTAGCTGACTGGACATGAAGGTTTTGTTTTATTTTTATTTATTTTTTGCTGAGAGTCAGGTCTAATTATTTATTGTTCTTCACACAGATGGCTACAGAAACATTAAACTGTACTCTAGGAATTTACAACCATGTAACATATGGCTAGTCATCTAAAATAAGCTCGCTTCTTACAACTACCTGTAAATATAGCAACCCTACGTCCATTCAAGAAACCTTAATCTTGGGCCTCCCTGGTGGCACAGTGGGTTATGCAATGCACTAAGAAGCAAACCACAGCCACTGCAGCATGAGTTCGATCCCTGCCCCTGGCCAGGGAGGGGACCCACATGGTGCGGCAGACCTCTCCTGCTGTGCCCGCTGCTCCCCTCAGCAGTGTGCTTCAGTCGATCTGCCTGTTGTGCTCCCCACTCTGTCTCTGGTGAATCCTCTCACCCCCCTACCCCCACACCTCTGACCTGTACCCCAGTCCTTATATGCATAAATAATCTTTTTTTTAAAAAAGAAGCCTTAATCTTATGTGAAAGCACTTATTGTAGGGGAACCAGAAATATAACTTTGTGACCAAAAATAAAAACCAAAGGAAAAATAGCAATTTGGAGGCATGTTGGTATACTTTGCTGTTGATTCTTTGCTCTTTTTGCACTTGTTCTTTTTGTTCCCCTTCTTCAGATCATATTAGCCCTCAGCTAGCTTGAGTAAGCCATCAGAGACTTTTATGGTGGTACTGATCACCTTTATCCCATCAGTAGCTCTTAATGGACCCTTGTCTTCACAGAACCTTTTCTTTAATGGGATTGGTCCAGCTGTTGTCTTTCCTCAGTATGGTGAACATGTTGTCTGATAACTGGTACTTCTGGAAGAGTCTGCTCAACTCCATCATGAACTGCTGCTTGCTTTCCAGAAGCACCATCCCAAATCTAATGTCCTTTAGATTTGTTACAGGGCAGGGAGAGGAACACTTAGAATTTTTAAGCTTGCCCTTTTTGAATGGGTTTTGCTATTTGCTGCATTAAGATAAACACAGAAAATTTTTAATGGAAAGGAACTTTAATACAACTAGGGTACAATAAAAAAAGAACAAAGAATATAGTTACTAAGTTAAGCATCCAAAGTTACCCATCTCCTGAGGGTAAAAGTCCAGCCAAATAGGATTGGCCCAAAGCAAGGTCCAAAAACTTGCTACAAATTTAAAGGACTTTTTAGTAGAGACTTATAGAAAAGGGTTAGAAAGAGTTAGACAAATTTGGGAGGAAAAGAGCTAAATTAAAATTAAGATGAAAGCTGCCATTGTTAACTTCCCCACGGGTCTCTTACCCACATTTGTTTTAACCAGTCCAAGACTAAAAAGCAAGCACAGTTTTTTTACATGTTTTTTTGCTTTACATGCCTCCTCCAGGTCTCCTTGCTGCTTTTTATTTTCCTTCCTTCCTTCTCTCTTTTTTGTAGAAAATTTTTTTTCTTGTTCAGCTCCACCCACTTAGGGTGGAATTAGGATTTTGGAACTTCCCCTTTTCCTGGGACCACCCTGTTACAGATTGTCCCCTGACTGTTTTCCCTAAATATTTAGCAAATAGGCCAGAGCGGGGAAGAAAAGTAAATGGAAAATCTACATCAATATTATGTTAGATTCTTTTTCTTCAGTTCCTTTTATCTATTACCAAGAAGTTGTAAATGCTTAAAAGAGCTATTTTGTAGTCTAATCTCAGAAATATGTTGTATTGTATATTTGATAGAAGTTGTTGACTATATTACTCCTGCCAAAAATATTTAGCCTGAATGTTATCATGATAAAACAACTGACTTGGAAGCTTACTGTCACAAACACAGGGACACTGGGACACTATTCTATCAATACATTAAATAAGACTGAAAAGATGTGATAACCAAAGTACATTGTGTAATTATCTTAGAGTCTGATATAAAAAAAATATATATTTTAGAAGACATTACTGAGGTATTTTAATATGAACTGCATATAACATAATGATACTATATATAGTAAAAGTTGTCAGTGTGATAATTGTAAGGTGAGGTGGGAAAAGATTGCAGTTCTTAGGGGTTATATATGGTGTGAAGTGTTTGAGGATCAGAGATCCTGATGTCTGCAACTTGATTTGAAATGGTTTGTCAAAAATGAAAAGGGATACTTGTGTATACATGTATATATAGCGAGCAAGACACTAAGCAAATTTGGCAAAATGTTACTAGTTGGTGAACTGAGGTAAAGGATGTATGGATTTTCTTTAACTTTAAAAGTTACTGAGGAAAAAGTAAACAAATACTTACTGAGGTGGTTTTTTTGTTTTGTTTTTTATTCTCCCCAGCTCCTTCTACTGAATTAGTTTCTGGAGGATCTGATAATCAAGTGATTCACTGGGAAATAGAGAATAATCAGGTGGGTTGGCATGTTTATAGTTACAGGAAATGACTGTTATATCTACTTTTGTTTTGTTTTTTCCTACACTTCTGCAGTGTTCTTTTGGAAAGTTCCCTCATTCTTGTCTATCAGTAATTCTGTTATTCTGACCTCAGCACTTCACAGACCTTGTACCTGTCCCTCTGCTACCTACTCCGTAATCATACACTGTCAATTCTATTTGTTTCTCATTTGTAGTAATTTTCAAACTGTTACTATGTGGGTTATTGTTCTGCTTTTATTTATTTTTAAGCAGTTATCCTTGTAATTTATTTTTTTAAATTTTTTTTTAAAGATTTATTTATGCATACAAGCACTGGGGTACAGGCCAGAGATATGGAGGGGGCGGTGAGAGGATTCACCACAGAAAGCGGGGAGCAGAACAGGCAGATGAACTGAAGTACACTGCTGAGGGGAGCAGCGGGCACAGCAGGAGAGGTCGCAGCACCATGTGGGTCCCCCGCCTGGCTGGCAGCAGGGCTCGAACTCTTGCTGCAGTGGCTGCGGTTTGCTTCATAGTGCGTTGCTTAACCCACTGCACCACCAGGGAGGCCCTATCCTTGTAATTTATATATTTAAAATTTTTTTTCTTTAAAATTCTTTATTTTTCCAATACCTTTCTAGGAATTTATCCATTTCACCTATGTTTTAAAGTTATGAACATTTATTATTTCTTCATGAAACTCTTTTTATTTCTTTTTTAAAAAATAGCTTTATTGCCTTTTTTTTTTAAGATTTATTTATGCATATAAGGACTGGGGTCTAGGCCAGAGGCTTGGGAGGTGAGAGTATTCGCCAGAGACAGAGTGGGGAGCAGAACAGGCAGATGGACTGAAACACACTGCTGAGGGGAGCAGCGGGTGAGGCAGGAGAGGTCTGCTGTGCCATGTGGGTCCCTGGTGGGGATTATACTCACACTGTTATGCTGCTGATGCTTGACAGTGCGGTGCTCAATCAACTGCATCACCAGGGAGGCCCTATTTTTATTTCTTTTCAGTTTTGTTGATTTGCCAGTGATGCAGTTTTCGGATTGCAGTTCTACAGTTTTATGTATGTGTTTCCTGCTATCCGGAGATTGGGAATTCAAGCTAAATTTTTTTCACCACCATCCCTTGTCACTTTCTCCACCCCCCCACCCCCCCAGCCTGCTGGATGTTTGTTGAGGTCCACTGGTGTTTGAAAGCATTTTACACTATCCCATTGTCTGCTCTGTGGATGGTAATATTTGTTTTTATTGTTTTGACTTTATTGTTCTAACTTACTGTTCCACAAATTCTCTCAAATTCCTTCTATTTTGTTGAAAATGGCTGTATTTCGTCCTTTCTAATGGCTATGTAATATTTCATGGTGTATGTACTACATTTTCTTGTCCATTTGTCCACTGATGGACATTTAGTTTGCTTTCATAGTCTAGCTATACTATTATCGAACATGTAGGGTTTTTTTGGTTGATGGCTTCATATTTTATGGCTGTATAACCAAGAGTGGGATTGCTGAATTATACGGTATTTCCATTTTTAGTTTTTTAAGGTAAATCCAGGTTGCTTTCTATAATGGTTGCACTAAGTTACAGTTCCATCAACAGTGTAGTAAGGTTCTTTTTTCTCTGCATCATTTCCAATAGTTGTTATTGGTGGTCTTTTTAATATGTGTCATTTTCATGGATGGCAGATGATACCTTATAGTTTTAATCTGTATCGCTCTTATTAGCAGTGACAAGCATTTTTTCATGTCTTTTGGATATCCGCTGGTGAATTTTCTTATAATATCTGTTACCCATTTATTAATGGGTTATTTTTTAATTGTTGAATTGTATCAGTTTTTTAAAATATATTTGGATATTTGTCCTTTAATAGTTAATATAGTGTAAATATACTATGTCAACACTTACTATATTGTGTAAGATTTAATGTACTATGTAAATATTTTCTCCCATTTAAGAGAGTGTTTGTTTAATTTTGTATTTTCTCTTTTTTGGGGAGGAGCATTTTCAGTTACAGAACTTTATTTTTCAACTAATTTTAGGTACACAAAAGTTACAGTTCAAACAATAAAAAGAGAACACTAACAGCTATGTTATCTATATACCACGGATTCTAGTGGTCAGAGAAGAATCTTACCAAATGTCAGATGAAGCATGCCTCTGGAATAGAGCCAAGGCAGAGGGCCTTGTTTGCTTTTGGTTGATGAGGAAGCCATGTGTGACTTACCCATGTAATGGGCCTTTGGTCTTAACTACTAAAGCACCGTTTTCCTAGAGAAAAGACTACTAATAAATATTTCAGTGTAGTGTATTATCTAATATACCTTACTTAGTATCATTCCAGAAAGTCTTAGTTTATAAAAGTCAACTACCTACTGGCATAAGTAGTACCTGTCAGTGATGACTCAATAATGGTTTAATGAATGTGACTATCTTAAACTTTATCTTCACTTGTCATTCTCCCGTATTAGAAACTTAGGAACATTAACAAAGCCCCACTGGTTACTAGGTTTAGTGGCTAAACAGGGCTGGCAGAAGAGCTAACTCATAGGACTTAATGACATAAGTCCTCTGGTACAGTCGAGCTTTTATCTGGGTTGACACCAAGTTACCTGATAACTTCTATAACTACTACCCCATAACTTAGCTCTTAAAAAATAAGAAAAAATTAATAACACACTATGCTCTTTTTGTGGTTATTGCTCACCAGCACTTAAAAAGACTTTATTTTTAGCTTGTTTCACGTCCCCTTGATCCTCTGCTTTCTTAATGACTGCTTGGATAACCTGTTGGTCGCCAGGGCCTGGTTAAGCCCAGCGGCATGCAGCTTCTCATCCAGTTCAGGAGAATGGGCACTCCAGTAAGAAGAGTGATTTTAATGCTGTCTTGGTCAGAGATACCTTCCACATCTTTCAGGAGTGCCCTGCTGCTGTTTCCATGAGCAAATACCAGAAAATTTTTGCTGCTTAATACTTCATGGACAATACTGTCATTCCAAAAGGGAACATCCTTTAAGCTTTGTTGATGTCAAGGAACGTATCACCAGTGATTTCTTCTATGTGTTTCATCATTGTAGGTCTTACATCTAAATCTTTAATGCATTTGGAGTTTATTTTTGTGGATGATGTTAATGCACTTGATCTTAGCCAAAAGGCCAAGAAGCGATGTAGATGATGTTAATGAATAATCCAACTTCATTCTTTCGGTCAGGCTTTCCAGTTTTCCTCACACAGCTTATTAGAGACTGTGTTTGTCCATTTTCTGGTTTTAGCTGCTTTATTATAGTTTAGGTACTAGTATGTATGTGGATTTATTTCTGGGCTTCCTTTTTATTCTATTGACTCATCTATCTATTTTTGTGTCAATACCATGTTGTTTTTAATACTATTGTTCTATAGTAAAGTGTGAAGACAGGTAACGATCCCTCCATTTCTCTTTTTCTTAGGGTTACTTTTGTGATTTAAGGCATTTTGTGGTTTCACATAAATTTCAGTATTTTTTGTTCAGTTTATTTGAATGCTCTTGCTGGTAGTTTGGTGGGAGTGATGTTAAGTTGTATATCATTTTAGGCAGGATGGTCATTTTGATTCCATGAGCATGTGCTAGCCTTCCTTCCTTATGCTAAGTCCCTTAGTAACATCTTGTAGTCCTCATTCTGTTTTTATCGCAAAAGTCAGTATTGCTGTGTTCCTAGAACAGCTGTAATTACATGGTTACACATTTATGTAATTCTAAGTGATGTAATTCTAAGTGATGCAGTGCTGGGTGTGGATGAACTTCTTTTGATAGACGTTTAGTTTATTTCGACATGAGCAAAGATCAAGAGTGAAAAGTTACTGGATTAAATATTTGAACATCTGCTATGCAGAACAATAGAATTGTTCATAAAACAATTCTATTTATGAACATGGTTTTGAAGGCAAAATGTATTTGAAGCACAAAAATGACTCTGGGTAAATACTCTTAACTTGCTCCACTACAAATTTAGTGCTTTGAGAGTTGAGAAGAAATTTAAGAGGTAGTCTTTCAGCTGATAGGATTTCATTGGGAAGAATAAAAGGAATAAGAATTCCTCAGGAAAAATGGCATGAATAAAAGCTTAGATGGGAAAGACTACCTGTGCAAGAATTATATGAATATCCAGTTTTAACAAAAGCCTAAGGTTTCTTTAGGGCAGAGCTTTTTAAAGTTTGCTCAGAGAATCATTCATTTCTCAAGAAGTTCCATGAGAAAGCAACCTGCGATCAGTCAAGCTTGGAAAAACACTGCATATCATATATCTATCTCAGAAAACCCTGCAGGTGAGGTGCTAAAGGCTCTGAAAGGCTTTGAAATGGACAGACCTGCTTATCTTATTTAACTAGAATGCCCCAGATGTATTTCCTGTCTGAACTTCTAAAATCTCTTTTCCTTTGTAACTCTGAGGAACAGAGTTTTGGAGATGTGGGTAGTAATATTAGAGAAGTAGATAAGAGAAGAGGTGGAAATTTGAATACTAACTTTAGGAGCTTACTCTTGATTAGCAGGTATTTGGAAGTCATTGAAGATTTCTGAGCTGAGGAGTATGAATGTCAGCGTAAGATTAATCTGACAGCAGTGTATCAAATTAGAATAGGAAAAAATGTGAAGGAAGAGTTATGGCATATGTTAAAATGATTTTCTCATTGACTAGATACTGAAGAAGTAGGGAACTGGTTGGTTGGGGAGTGACAGATAAATAATGGTGAGAGCACCCTGGGAGAAAGGAAAATAAGCAAGTTTGGGAAGGAAGACATGGGCTTCATTTATAATTATATCATTTGAATTGCTGATATCCAGACTTAACCTCAGAGAGCGGGCAGGTGTGGAAATTGTCATTTTGGAGACACTGAGATACAAGACTCTTTTCTTTAGGGCTGCCATGAGCTGCTTCTGTCAGTAGAGAGGACTGCAGGCTAAGAAGCAAGTGTCTGCTGACAGACCGCAAACTTAGAAGAAGAGACCAGAGTGAAGAATGTCAGGCCAAACGTGGAGACGAGAAAAGTAGGATGAAATGCCTAAAAAAGAGATGAAGAGGATAAGGATTTAGGGGAAGGGGCCATTTATCATAACCTTAGAGGCTTTAAAGATTCCTTCCCTTACACATTTTTGTACACACAGGAACACAACACATCTTAGCTTCTGGTAAGTGGAAGTATTTCTAAGCTGGTATAATGAGAGATTTGAGTCTTTGAACAAGGAGAAATTTTTAAAATGCTGATAAACTTAAGCGATTTATTTGAATTTTTAAACTTCTGTGGCAGTTGAAATAGAACTCTCCCTAAAAGATGTGAAATGGATAGTTTCAATAGATTTAATTTTGGGGGAGGTGGGTGGTGAAGAAACTCATGTTAAAAAAATTACAGGAAAGTATAAAGTAAAACTACATAAACTCTCACCAGCGTTAACATTCTGATGAACATTGTTCTAGTCTCAAATCATGTGTATATATACATAAGCGATTTTACTGGTGGTGGGTGTGGTGAGAAGTGCACAGTTGCTGAGGTGAGAAAATGTACTCCTGGAGCCTATATATACAGTGTTGTTAACTAAAGTTCCCTCAGTAAAAAGGAGAAAACGATTTTACTGTACCTTTAAAAGTGTTTTTCAAGAAAGCCAAAGGTTAATGATTAAAGGAAGTTAGTATAGAGACCCTTATACATAACTAATGATTACCTTGGGAGTGGCAGAGTTCTCTTTAAGTAAATTGGGAAATATCTGAGGAGTCACTTAAAGGACATCTCTAGTTCATCAGTAAACAATTTGTAGATGATATCCCTCAAAAGAAATGATGGAATCTCAAACAGTTGGAACTCCAAGAATAGACTGAAATTGGCAAAAATACCATCGATAGGGCCTTCCTGGTGGCTCAGTGGGTTGAGCACCACACTGTGAAGCATCCCGGGCACAGCCCACATGGGGCAGCAGACCTCTCCTGCCTCTCCTGCTGCTCCCCTCAGCAGTGTATTTCAGTCCATTTGCCTGTTCTGCTCCCCACTCTGACTCTGGTGAATCCTCTCACCTCCCTGGGCTCTGGCCTGTACCCCAGCTCTTGTATGCAAAAATAAATAAATCTTAAAAAAAAAACACACTGACAATAATCTTGATTAATTTTGTATGACTAACATATAGAATTGATAAAGAAATGGAATTTCTCAATTCTGTTTGCCATTTTCCCATTTGGTGCCTATATTTCTTCAGGCAGGTATTATGAATGTCTGCTAAAATTACTTTAGAAAATTTGATGCCAGTATTTTCCTCAGTCCCAACATATGATACCACATATTACTACCCTCCCCCCAATTTTTTTAACTTCCCAGCAAAAACTTGTCAGACACTACATTTACTGTAAAGATATCAGAGTTAATTTCACTAAAACTGGAACAGACTGACATTGTGTGCTTCTGATTTGAGGTACTTAGGTAGTAGTTATGATGTCCAAGTGTATAGCTTCATCTAATCACAAAGAAATGTCACATCCAAAAGGGAGAGCATTCCACAAAACTGGTCTACATTCTTCAAAAATGTCATTGTTGTGCAAGTCTTTCATGGTAATGAGCATGTTTATTGCCCCCTCCCCCCCTTTTTTTGATAACCTAGGTCTGTAGTGATTTACTCACTCAGTTCCCTAATAATACTTTTAGGTTGATTACAACTTTTTGCGGTTAAAAAGAGAGTGATGCCTTTCTGCATTAGTCTTTTATTATGTGTTAGGTTAGTGCTATTATCTCCTCAAAATAGATTCTTGGATGTGAGATTGTACTGTAAGAGGGTGAGTAAAGTACATTTTATGTGTTGTAATATGATTTGACAAGCTTCTCAAAAGTGTTACATTCTCCAATTGAGAGGACCTGTTTCTGGTTCAGGTATTGTATATAGTAATTTTAGTTATAGAATTTCAGTTAAATAGGGTTAGAATGATAATTCCTTTTTTAATTTTGTCCTTTCTGAATTAGCTTCTAAAAGCTGTCTGTCTCCATGGCCATGAAGGACCTGTTAATGCAGTTCATGCTGTTTACCAGAGGAGGGCTTCAGATGCTGCTGCATTACACATACTGATAGTTTCTGCCGCTTCGGATTCTACCGTTAGAGTCTGGTCTAAAAAGGGATCCGAAGGTAGGTTTTGAAATGCAGTAATTGTAATGAAATGGAATAGTAATTGTCAAATGAACAACTTGAGAAGTATACATAATTTTTTCGGTGTTTCAGCTTTTAAAATACTTTAATTCTAAATATTTCTTTGGCACTTTTTCAGAGTTTCTCTTTATCATACTGTTAATGTAAATTCTTTCATATAAGTCCTTTTGTTCTATGTAACCTTATTAAAAATTGGTCATTTCAATTCATATGGTGGGTGGTGGCTCAAGACTGACTTCTCTGTTGACATGTAAGCCTCCGGTGCTAATACCCAGCCTTTCTTGGGTGATGAACTAACTCAGTGTTAGTTGTTCACGGCGCTTTTTATTATTTCTTAGTGACATGCCTGCAGACCTTGAACTTTGGAGATGGAGTCACTCTGGCTCTTTGCTTGTCTTTTTTGCCTGATACTGATGGTGAGTATCCTACTTAAATGTATGTTCAAAGAGCGTTATCAGAACCTCTGAAAAACATTTGGGTCTCAATTTGTATCTGATTTTTTTTCATGAGACAAGTTAAAATATGGATAAGATACTTTTGGTTCTGATATACAAATGACCTGAGAATCAAACAAAATTAAGAGAGACTATTGAATTTAAGTGAATTAATATACAACTAGGATTGATACTTCTGCTTATCAAATGCATTGTCAAGTTATCTAGCTCCATAGAAGATGGAGGTCTGGGATAAGTTGCAGGAGTACTGAAACTAGACCAGGTGAGCATTTCTCTCAAGATGACAACCCCTTCACATCCTGCATGACAGTTTGCTCAAGACCGCTTAAAATTCCCAGCACGAGAAAGTTTCCCTTTTGCTCTGAAACTCATTTGTACCTGTCTTTGATGTTTCTTTGTAAAGATGACGGCCAGTGTAAATCAGTCTCTTTATTTCCTTGCTTACCTGGAGGACAGACTTGGTAGAGAGTAGCAGGGCTTGGAAGCTGCCAGCCTCTATTACCCTCAGCAGTGGGAACTGACTCCATGGTTTCATGTTAAGCTTCTACTTTGCGTGAGGGCTCCTTGGGAGGAGGAGCTGCACACATTCTGGTTTTATAATGTACAATTTATTTTCTTCCCATCCACACTGGGGCTAAGGGACTGGAATCTTGAAATTTTAAGTTGATTTAAAGTACACTAATTTACAGTTGTACCTTTCATAGCTTTTTTATTACATGCTCTTTTATTTTGGTCTCTTAATTGCTTTATCAATTTTGTTTTACTATTGAATTCTGAAAATGTAAGATCCTCAGAGTAACAAACATCGCCTTAAAGTTTTGTGCAATAGCCATGACGCTGGGCACATAATAGCTCTTCCATTTTATTACCCAGTTGGGCTACCAACCTTTCTAGTTAGTGTTCTGACTGGCTAGACAGAGACACAACGCTTGCTCTTGAGTTTCTCTTTTTTTGTCCATCTGTCTTCAGTGACACAGGATGGAGACATGGACTCTCAGTTCAGCTGTACTAATTCTTTGCCAAGTAACCATTTAATGGAACATTTTACCATTTTCATTGTGTCCCTATAAACATCTGTTGAGTGCTTTCAATTTATTTGTTTGGTTGTATGGGAAATAAGAATCAAGTTTCTATACTTAGAGCTTAGAATCGAGCCTAGCTGGTAATTATATGATGGAGTACTTACAGTGAAGCCTCTTTTTTCTCCTCCAGTACCAGTATTAGTATGTGGTGATGATGACTGCAAAATTCACTTATTTGTTCAACAGAATGATCAGGTAATGAATGATGTTTATTTAGAGACTAGAATTATGTTCTGTTTTAATTACATATCTACTAAGACTGTTTCCACAGTATAGAATTTTGAGGATGTTCTAAATCTGAATTGAAATAATCCAATAGGAGAATCTTGTGATAGTCTTCTCAAATGATTTTCTACTCTCTGTTTGAACACCAAATAAGACCTGCTGCCTTAGCCAGAAGGTCCAGTGTTGTCACATGTGAAAGGAGAGAAGGAAAATACCTCTTTAAAGTTTCAAATGAAGTGGGCCTCCCTGGTGGCACAGGGGTCAAGTCTCAGTGCTATCAAGCTATTGCCACTGTGGCACAAGTTCAATCCCCAGCCAGGGAGCTAAAGGCACATGGCGCAGCAGAGCTCTCCTATCCCACCTGCTGCTCCCCTCAGCAGTGTATTTCAGGGATACACCTGTTCTGCTCCCCATTCTGTCTCTGGTGAATCCTTTCACTCTCTGCGTCGCTGGCTTGTATCCCAGTTCTTGTATGCATAAATAAATAAAAATAAATCTTTGAAAACAATGTCAAATTAAGTATATAGCATTGTATTTTTTTCTTAAAATTTTAAATGCAGTGTAGCATACCTGTATTAAATTATCTCCTGGGAGTGTTTTGTTTTTTTTTTTCCCCCAGAGATTTATTTATGTATACAAGAACTGGGGTATGGGCCAGAGGTGGGGGGAGTGAGAGGATTCACCAGAGACAGAGCCGGGAACAGAATAGGCAGATCAACAGAAATACACTGCTGAGGGCAGCAGCAGGCAAGGCAGGAGAGGTCTGCTGCGCCACTTCCTTGGCCGGCAGCAGGGATTGAACTCATGCTACAGTAACTGTGGTCTGCTTCATAGTGCATTGCTTAAAGCCACTGCACCACCAGGAAGGCCCTCACCTGGAAATGTTTGTCTAAATAAAACATTTAGCATATTTGAATTCTGTAGATATTCTGTTACCTGCTTCGCAGTACTCAGAAGATTTAGAGGATTGAGATTTTTTTATTCCTAAATGAGAGCTCTGTTTTTATGTCTAATCTGGTAGTATCCCTAGATTAAAAAAAAAAAAATGTGGTAGGACTGACAGACCAAATGAAATTACTCATACATGTGAATGCTAATTTCTTACATAAACCTGATGATTTTTATCTTCTTAGTTTCAGAAAGTTCTTTTTCTCCGAGGACATGAGGATTGGATAAGAGGTGTGGAATGGGCGACCTTTGGTCAGTATGAAATTTTGCTGAAGTATATATATCATGGGGATACGTAGATGTGACTCTGAAGAAAGCAAACTCATTTTAATTAAAAAAAATTTATTTTTCTGTTCCAGCTATGAAAGGGATATGCTTATCCTTTTATTTACTGCTAATTGGGTAGTAGAGGATGAAACAAGTTGCTGTTTAAAATTGTGTGCTAGCTGATGATCCCGCTTGCAAACATTCTTGGGAAGTTCTTTATAGAACATGGCAAACTGTATATAAGACTACCAAATGTTGTAGTCATCTATCAGCATTGTTATTTTTTTTCTTCTCAGCGTTGGTATTAAACATAAATATAGGTCAAATGAATGGAGGGTAAGGAAGCAAAGTCTAACTTTTTCAGAATTCTAGAAATGTGCATGTTGTAGAGGAAAAAGTCTTACACCTGAATTTGAGTGTGATTTTTAAAAATAATAAAATTTGTTTTTTAATTAGGTAAAGATCTTTTCCTAGCAAGCTGTTCACAAGATTGCCTGATACGAATATGGAAGCTGTATATAAAATCGACATCTCTAGACTCTCAAGATGATGATAGCATAAGACTGAGGGAAAATACTTTTATTATAGAAAATGAAAGTGAGTAAAGAGTGAAAATATTTAGTGTAACAATACTTAGGTCTCCTAACTTGTTCATCTGTTTCATTCCGTAACTATATATGGGTTAATTTTTCAAAGTGTAAGATTCCTACCTAAAACTATACTGGGCTTTTCCTTTTTTTTTTAAGTCTTAGGTGAAGTTGAGATGGGTTATTTTAATCACTCAAGAGGATTGCGCAAGTTAGTTTGTAAATGATGAATTTAGCATAGGAACATCTAAAAAAAAAATGAATGAGCAAATGAAAAAAAAAAGTATCCAAAGGACCAGAACATTCATAGGAAACAAGCAAAATGCCTATGTATTACTCTGATTTTCTTACTGTCTGATCTTAGAACAGTACCTTTCCCTGGTAGATCCTGTTGTAATGTATTTGAAATTTTTAAAAATTAATTTATTTTCTTACCTCATTGTTAATTTTGGGATAGTATTTGATGTTTCCCCTCAGGTATAATCCCCATCATTTTCCCACCACCGTAGCACCTGTGATCGCTCCCCTGTCTTAACCCCTGTAGCTCCCCATCCCCTGCTTTATGCCTCAAATACGTGGTCAACTTGTAAGTTTTGTGCTTTTATCTGACCCTTTGGTGTCTCTGTATTCCACATGTAAGAGAAGTCATCTGCTGTTTCGAGTTTTCCTTCTGACTTAATTTGCTCAGCATAATCTTGAAGGAAATACTTTTGATGTGTATCTAAAGTATATAGTTCCTCTGTGGAAGTATTCTTCACCTAGACATATACTTTGTCATTACTTGCTTATGTTGTGATAATGAGTGAGAATGTCAAGAAGGCAGGCAGACCTGTCTTTGCTTTTTAATTGCACTATAAAAGCGTTTTAAAAATTTAAAAAGTAAAGCACATTGCTTAATATTTTTTTATGACCAGTTAGAAAAAACATTACAGATCTTTAGAGCTTTTTTCTCCTGTAATTTAGGTAAATGAAATTTAGAGTCCATATTTTTTAATCCAGTCTAGGTCATGTTCAGAGATGGAGAGAGAGGGACATAATTGCAAACTGAATTAATTATAAAATTATTTTTTTTAGAAGACTCTTAAGGAAATTATTTCTCCAATGCTTTTGTTCTAGATATTAAAGTAGTATTTGCAGTTACTCTGGAGACTGTGCTGGCTGGTCATGAAAACTGGGTAAATGCAGTTCATTGGCAACCTGCATTTTACAGAGGTAGGAAGAAAAACTCCTAATCCTGTTTACGTCAATTTCACATAGAATTTTAAGCTGACGAGATGAAATGGAGGAATTGAGTGTGATTGGAAATCTCAGGCAGAGTATTTTCCTGGATGTTCAAGCCATTGAAAATTGTACTCCAGAGTGGGAAAAGCATAATTGTTAAGAGAAACTGACCTTCACTCCAGTTTCACTGAAACTTATAAACTTGCTAATACAAACATGGTAATAGTGGATTTAAATTATTTATGAAGAAATAAGACTTTTTTGCTTTCTCTTTTGCCTTAATGTTCATTTATGGCCTAGCAGTTCTGTGCTTACTCAGGCTGGTGCTGGGGGAATAGAGAGAACAAGTTGCAGTCTCACATCTTTCCCCTAACCCCGTCCCCAACACAGGAATAGGGAAATAGCAATAACTCATGCTCAGGTAATCATCATTCTGCTTTTATTAGATAGTTGACCCTCGAACAATGGGGAGTGGTGCGCTAGCCCCTGGGCAGTCAAAAATCTGCATGTAACTTTTGACTTCCACACAATTTAACTCCCAATATCCTGCTTTTGATCGGAAGCCTTACTCATTAAATAGTCTGCTAACACTTATTTTGTGTTTTTTTTATATATATGTATGTATACATATATATAATGTACTGTATCTTACAGCAAAGTAAGGTAGAGAAAGGAAAATGTTAAAATCATAAAGAAGAGAAAATACAGTTATAGTACCATACTGTATTTGTTACTGTAAGTTTCCATTGTCATTTTATAAGATATGATGTATATGAGTGGATCTGAGGTATTTAATCCTGTGTTGTCTCAGTGTGTCAACTGTATTATGCCATATTTGTTGTAGGTTTGGAGAAAATAAATTAATAATTAAAAATTGTTACTGATATTGAGGACCCTGTGTGTTCTTCCAAATGACTTTGTCCTCCCTCCTTCCCTGGAGACAACCACAGTACTGCATTCACTGCATATCATTCCCATGTATGTTTTTATACTTTTGGAGCCATAAACACAGTTTTATAACCATAAATGGTATTTTTTTATAGCTAGTAAAGCTTGCACTGTGTGTGTCTTGTCAATGTGTGTGTCTTCTTAAACCTTGCCTTTTTCACTTATTATCTTTCATAGGTATGACCATGTTGATTTATGTAGCTCTAGCTTACTTGTATTGCAGTGTAATATTCTCATGTCTCAATACCAACTTGTGTATCTGTTCTAATGGTAGACGTTTATGTTTCCAAAATTTTGTTATTATAAGCAGTGCTGCAGTGAATGTTCTTGAAGTATCTGTTTGTTTGTTAATTACAAACATGATGCTGTTGATCACTTAAGGCATCAATTTTTATTCTTTAGACGGCGTTCAACAGCAGCCAATGAGATTGTTGTCTGCTTCAATGGATAAAACCATGATTCTCTGGGCTCCAGATGAAGAGTCGGGAGTTTGGCTAGAACAGGTAAAAATGAGGATATTTAAGGAAGAAAAATTGGGTTTTATAATCTGAACAATTAAGTGCCAAGTCTGTATCCCTGGAACTGCAATATTTTATTTTTGGTTTGTTGAAGAAGTGAGAACTTGCTCTCTGAAATCAGTGGCTTGTTTTTAGAAATGTGAACTATTAAGAATTTTTCTTTTATATAGGTTCGAGTAGGTGAAGTAGGTGGAAATACTCTGGGATTTTATGATTGCCAGTTCAGTGAAGATGGCTCCATGATCATCGCTCATGCTTTCCACGGAGCATTGCACCTTTGGAAACAGAGTGCAGCTAATTCAGTAAGAAAGTCAATTTCAAATAAAAACTTCCTCGTCACATTGAATCCTAAGTGAAACCTAGGTAAATAGTGTTGTTCTATTTACAGTACTGTGCAGAACCATAGTAGAGGCATTTAAGTTCACTTGACATCACTTCTTATAGACATTATACTGTAAATACTGGGCAAGAAACTCATGCTTTTCTAAAAACGAACGTGTTCTTTTGTTCAGTGTTCTTGAGATACAGAAATTTGCACATAGTTAAAATTTCTGTATTAGTCAACTATATTTTTAAACTGTTACTTCAGGCTATAAGAAAATTTTGATGGGAATTTTCCTAAAATACAAGAATTCTCTGTCTTCCTAAAGAAGATAACACAGTTTGATATTTCCTTGTTGATCAGTTAGTTGCTCAGGAGATAATTACTGAATGATTGATTGGCAAAGGGCATTCGGAACCCCTGAATGTTGTGACTGAATATATTGATTTGCGTCAGGACTGTTGATGCGTGTAATTTTAAGTTGCCCTCCAAATACTGAGCTCTTTTAGGACTTTCTTTTAGTATTTAATCTCTTTTCAAAAAGAGATAGTCTATTTCTCTAGTTGTGTAGTAGCTGTGTCTTGAACAGTATTTTATTTCTTACTTTCTAATTTGCTTATACTCTGTTTCTTTGGGTTTGGGCAAATGAAATAGCAGAAATATGTAGGCTAAGAGCACAGACCAGAAACTAAGATCCTGGCCCTAGCATCTTACTATCTGCGTGTCCTTGAGGATATTACTTACTCTTTGTCTTAGGTTCCTCATCTGTAAAATGTGGATAGTAACAGCATATACTCTTAAGATTTTTATGGTGCTAAAGTGAGTTAATATATATACAATATGGAAAAATATACCCTAAAACATACTGAATACTATTGTAAGTGAATGAAAGCAATAAGAACAGTTAGTGAAATGTGAGTGAACACAGTCTAAATGTACATCTGATGCCTTTTTTGCAAATACTCGTGGATTTGCATAACCTTTCATGTGTAGTCTTTTTCAGTAGTGGTCACCTATGACAATTAACTTTTCAGTACTTGGGTTGATTTACTCCTCCCCTCATGCCATCCATTTGGAGTTGACTGTCAAGATGTCCACTCTTAAATGAACCTAGAAATCACCAGCTCTGAGACAAATCAGAAATATTTTTTAGGATAAATTCAATTTTGTTCTTAGCTCATGACTCCTTTAAGCTGTATTTCGGCTGGCCTTTGAGGCCCTTAGAAAAAAGTGTCAGGTAAGTAAGGTGGAACTGAACCAGAAAACACACCTTCACTGTACTTGCACTTATACACTTTAACTTCAAATTTATAATAGCTACTTATCAACTATTGAGTGTTATTTTTTTAAGTAGATTATTTTTCAGAGCAATTTTAGATTAAAAAAAATTGAACAGAAAGTACAGAGTTCCTCTATATACTGCCTTCCCACCCCACAGCCTCTTCTACTGTCAGCATATCCCACACCACAGTGATACATTTGTTACAGTCAAGACTGATTTTTAAAATCAAATAAATACTGCCTTTTAGGACTGCTACAGTAGAAAACTACTGATAGTCCAAAAATCCTACCCTTTGTTGAGAACTTTTCAGAAACTCCCATCAGTGCTAACGTTAGAGTCAGTTTTTATGTCTCAGAGGGACTTAATAGTATTTCTTTGCCAGAACCTTTTATTTTGACCTGAAAACAATGCAGCTTAACTTGAATACTGGCCATATTTGTTAGACTTGGTGTTGAGTGACCTTTTAGCTATAAAAGCTTGGACTCTTTTTTTTTTTTCCCTTTGTAGAAGAACCAGGGTATAGGTGGGGGGAGGGGGGGCGGAGGTGAGAGAATTCACCAGAGACAGAATGGGGAGCAGAACAGGTGAATTTACTGAACTAAACTGCTAAGGGGAGCAGCAGGTGGGTGGGCGAGACAGGAGAGATCTGCTGCACCATATGTGGGTTTGCTCCCTGGCCAGGGATTGCACTCAGGCCTTAGTGGTGATAGTGCCAAGACTTAGTCCCCAGACCACCTCTCGGGTTCTTGTCTTTTACATTAGTAGGTCTTAGGTCTGTGAGGACATTATCCGACTTTATTTTGAATGTTAGTAGTCTTTGATTATTTTGATGTGTAATGAGCGCTTTCATTGCAGAAAGAGTGGACTCCAGAGATCGTCATTTCAGGACACTTTGATGGGGTCCAAGACCTAATGTGGGATCCAGAAGGAGAATTTATCATCACTGTTGGTACTGACCAGACAACTCGACTTTTTGCTCCATGGAAGAGAAAAGGCCAATCACAGGTAAGATGTCTTCCTACTTGACTAATCTATTTCAAAAAACATCCTTGAGGACACTGTTAGCTGTTAGGGAAATGCAAATTAAAACATGAGGAAACACCACTCATACCCTGTAGAATAACTGAAGTAAAAAATAGTGATAGTAGCAAATGGTGGTAAGGATGCAGATAAAACAGAACTTTCATCCGTCACTAGTGGGAGGGCAAAACGGTACAACCACTTCAGAAAACAGTTTGGTATTTTCTTGATAACTTAAAGTTGTACTCTTTATAATTCAAGCACTAATTCAAGTGTTAGTTGTTATCAAATGTATTTACTTCAGTTTCACATAAAAGTTGTGTATTACCTTATTTTTTTTTTTTAAGATTTATTTATTTATGCATACAAGCACTGGGGTACAGGCCAGAGGTGTGGGGGGGGTGGTGAGAGGATTCACCACAGAGAGCGGGGAGCAGAATAAGCAGATCAGTGGAAGTACACTGCTGAGGGGAGCAGAGGGCACAGCAGGAGCGGTCTGCTGCGCCATGTGGGTCCCCTCCCTGGCCGGCAGCAGGGATCGAACTTGTGCTGCAGTGGCTGCGGTTTGCTTCATAGTGCATTGCTTAACCCACTGCGCCACCAGGGAGGCGTTGTGTATTACCTTATAATTTTAGGTATAATTCATTAGAAGGTACTATCAAGTCTGTGTCAAATAAAAGCTAATTTGTGTAGTCATACTATATTAGGTAACAGTGGTTAAGGGCAGTTCTTATTTAAAAAACTTTATAATCTTGGCCCTGAACTCAAAAAATCACATCAAAGGGCCTCCCTGGTGGCACAGCAGGTTGAGCGCCACACTGTGAAGCATCCACGGCAGAGCAGTGTGAGTTTGATCCCCGGCCAGGGAGGGGACCCACATGGCGCAGACCACTCCTGCCTCACCCACTGCTCCCCTCAGCAGTGTACTTCAGTCCATCTGCCTGTTGTGCTCCCCACTCTGTCTCTGGTGAATCCTCTCACCTCCCACTGGTAAGCCATTAAATTGCTGTGAGGAAATGTCAGAATACTAAGTTTCAATTTCTGATAAAAATTTATGGAACCAACTTTGTGTTAGTCCATGAGAGCTAAGAAGTTTGCTATTAACATTATTACTTTAGTTGCACATGATGAAGTCAAACTAACATTATTGAGGACATTTGGAACACCATCTGTAGTTTGCTAGAAAATAATGCAGATGATATGGAGTGGTTTTCTGTGATTTGTTACTGATATGGCTCAGTAGTTCGTTCTTGACCCATTAAAAAAATCGATAAATTAGAAAATGTGCAGTTGGGCCTCCTGGTGGCGCAGTGGGTTAAGCAGTGCACTATGAAACAAACTGAAGCATGAGTTTGATCTCTCCTGCTGGCCGGGGAGGGAACCCACGTGGCACAGCAGACCTCTCCTGCCTTGTCTACACTGCTCCCCTCAGCAGTGTGTTTCAGTCAACCTGCCTGTTCTGCTCCCCACTCTGTCTCTGGTGAGTCCTCTCACCTCATGTGCCTCTGGCCTGTACCCCAGCTCTTGTATGCATAAATAAATAAATCTTAAAAAAAAGAGAATGTTCAGTTGTTATTCTTTGAAAGACTTAGAAGACATGCCACAAACTGAAAGAAAGGTATTTCCGAAGTACCTCTCTGAAAAAGGACTTGTATCTAGAATATATAAAGAATTTTCCAAAGCTCACTAATAAGAAAACAAGCAATACTACTAAAAAAAGAAATGGACAAAGGACTTGAATAGATGTCTCCAAAAAAAGATGTATGGATGGAAAATAAGAATCCTAGAGGATTATCTGCATCCTTAGTCATTAGGGAAATGTTAATGAAGGCTCTGATGAGCTACCTTTGTATACCTGTTAGAATGATTGAAGTTAACAAGACTGCTACCAAGAGTTGGTGAGAACATAGGGGCATTTGAAACTCTCACAGTGCTGACAATTGTAAAATGCGCATCCACTTTGGAAAATAGTCAAGCAGTTTCTTAAAAATGTGAGTTGAGATCTGCCAGATCATGCAGTCAATCTACTCATAGTAGTATTTACCCAAGAAGTAGAAGCAGTTATCTGTGCACAGACTCACACCCAAATGCTCACAACAAACCGCTTTTCAAGTGAAAACCAGCAACTGGAAACAAGCAGATGTCTCCCAACAGGCCAAGTGGGTCAGCAGGTCTCGGCACACCTGAACGCGAGAGCCCGCTCATGAAAAGCATTGCGCGTGAGCAGCAGTGCGGGTGACCGCCCGTTGGGCATACTTCTGTCGTGTTGCAGTTTTGTATCTAACGTCTGCTTGTTGAGAAGAAATTGGGGTTTGAAATGAACAGCTTATCCTATTTTAATACCCAGGTGACTTGGCACGAAATTGCAAGGCCTCAGATACATGGATATGACCTGAAATGCTTGGCAATGATAAATCGGTTTCAGTTTGTATCTGGAGCAGATGAAAAAGTTCTTCGAGTATTTTCTGCACCCCGAAATTTTGTAGAAAATTTTTGTGCTATTACAAACCAGTCACTGAATCATGTGCTGTGTAATGTGAGTATTCCTCTATCGTTTTAATTAAATCTAGTCACTTCATTTTAAATTAAAAAAATGTCTGTTAAGTCTATGAGGCATTTGGATAGAAAGTCAAATCATTTATTAATGGCTTGACAAATGTGTGTATGTGGCATACAGTATCTAAATATTAAACACAGAAATTTTGTAATAAATTAGCTCAAACACCTTGAGGCAGAATTGGAATGTTGAATTATGGCACAAGTACTATGTGTTTTCACTGTGCTAGGTATGTATAGTAAAACAAATGTTTATATTTTCAAAGAGATTGCCACTTAGCTATAGATAGAGATAAGGAGCAGTGAACTTATGTATCTGCAGTTATTAGATGAGTGTGTTCAATTGCTAAGACTGGGTGGCTGAAATAAATTTAATAGAGTAAGAGAATTACTGTACTGCAGTAATGAGATGTTTATTGGGACTTCAAGTGGGTTTTCAAAGGTTAGATTCTTATTTATGTTTTATCCCTTTTCTACAGAAAAATTTGAGCTACTTTTATTTTAGCTTATATCAAATAGTTTTATTTTTCTTGGTTTCTGAGATAAAGGATGCAGTCTCTTCTGTAAGTAGCTGTCCATTGCTCATAATTGTATTGAGTTCTAGCTCTCATATTACACCTACATTGTAAGAAACACACTTAGCATATGGACATGTGCCACTTTTGACAGTGTATAGTTTTGTATGAAACAATTTGCTATAAATTGCATAAGATACACGGTTTGTTGGTATTCAAATGGCACTCTGTTAGTTTTAAAGTAATATTTCAGTCTGTTTAAGGCTAATACTATGACTATACCTTTATAAGAAATAACTGTTTGCAGGAGTATCATCAAAGATTTATGCTTTTGAGACACTCTTGGAAGTAGCATTCTGGGTCTTCCATTTTCACCCCACACTTTGCTAAGTGCTAAGTCGGTCTATTCCTTCTCAGACTTCTCTTTAAGCTGTTAGGGTTTGTTGAACTCACAGATGACTTGGCTTTAAGGATTGGGTAGGGTAGGGGTTATCTGGAGCCTGTGCTGGGCTGTAATTGCTGAGCATTGCATCTGTTGGTTCAGGAAATGGAAGTATGGAATGAGGTCCACACAGGGTGGCCTTAAGCTGCTTCTCAGAGTTTGTGAACATGTTTTTGTATTGTCGGAGGTAACTTTTAGCATATAAAGTGTATCTACCATATGTTTTGTTTCAGCACGATGGTGATCTTCCAGAAGGAGCTACTGTCCCTGCTTTGGGATTATCAAATAAAGCTGTCTTTCAGGGTAAGGCTTTAGCTTCCAAAATAATTATTGCCATAGTGGTATATAAAATCTAGTCACACATTTGTATAATATGTACCTAATATTCACTACAGCTAATATTTTTTTAAAGATTGCACTATATGCATCTATTTTATCACCTATTTCATGACAAGTACTGTGAACACACAGACCCTGAAAGAGGTGCAGCATTCACAAGGTAATCTCATGGAGGACTACAGCAGCAAAAATTAACATAAAAAGTTACATTCCATAGTTTTAAAATTTCGAGGAATGCTAGGTCAAAGGAAAAAGGAGCCTGGGGAATTGACTAGTGCTTCAAAAAGTACATTTAGCAGAGTAGTGGAATACGTTTGACTTTGGTATCACTTGGATATTCTACTTACCAAAATGATGCTAGTTTCCCTGCACTGAATCTGCTTTGAAGTGCCGGTACCATCTAATGGGTGGCCTTAATATTGGGACTTGTGTAGCAGACATATACTCACGATGTCGGTGTATTTCTTTTAAACTAGGAGATATAGCTACTCAGCCTTCTGAGGAAGAGCAACTGTTAACTAACACTGGTTTCGAGTATCACCAAGTGGCCTTTCAGCCTTCTATACTTACTGGTAAGAAATGACAAAAACATAGTTTAATAGAATCATCAGTGGGCCTCCCTGGTGGCACAAGGGGTTAAGCACCACACTGTGAAGCATCCACAGCCACTGCAGCATGAGTTCAATCCCCAGCCAGGGAGGGGACCCACATGGTGCAGCAGACCTCTCCTGCCTCGCCTCAGCAGTGTATTTCAGTCAATCTGTCTGTTCTGTTCCCTACTCTGTCTCTGGTGATTCCTCTCACCCCCCCATACCTCTGGCCACCACAGTTCTTGGAAGCATAAATAAAAATAAAATCTTTTTTTAAAAAAAAAAATAGAATCATTAGTACACATAGGATGATATCTGTCATCTCTCACTCATGCTATAAATGTATTGTAGAACCGCCCACTGAGGATCACCTTCTACAGAATACTTTGTGGCCTGAAGTTCAAAAACTGTAAGTTAAGCTATACTTGACTCTTTGGTCTAATTCTCTTATAACTTTCCCCCACACAACTTGATTTTCTTTTTCTTTTACCTTGATTTCCCTCCTTATTACTGGTCTTCAAAAGTAGAGAGGCATAACGTTATTTAATTTCATAATAAGTAAACTTAAGTTTTGTTATTCTGATTTTTTTTCCTTAAGTAGTTTCCTATCAAAACCTTCTCATGGTTTATTGTTTACTGACTTTGTAGGAGTGAAAACCTGTGTATTAATATGTTTGAGTAAGTTGTATTATTCTAGGTAGCTGGCATTGTTTTCCAGTTTCTTTGTTTTCCCCCCAAATGTTTGTGTAGACAAAATAGTAGTGTTCCTTAAAAGAACTGTGTTAGCTAAAGAGATTGATAATCTTCTCACATTTTAAAATTGTAGCATGAGAACAGGTTCATTTACTAATAAAGCAGTCATGCATTTTGTCTTTCGATTTAGATACGGACATGGTTATGAAATATTTTGTGTTGCTTGTAACAATGCAAAGACTCTGCTTGCCTCAGCTTGTAAGGTAGGGGATTTTACTTTTTATTTAACTTGGTCACAGGTTGTTTGATATCAGGGTCCGTCAAGTTAGTAGTGATTTAAGCAGAACACTACTGAAAAACTTTTTCTGAACCTTTTTTTCTCATCCTTTTCTGTTCTTCAGAATCTCACTGTTGCATTTTAAATCTATTTTTGTCCTTAAATAATTGGTTTAAGCTTATTTGTGTCCTACTGAAAAATCAATCTAGCCAGGTATCTTAAACTGATACGAGAATATATGCTAAGTAAACTTTAAGTAATTGAGGACCTGGAGACATGGGAGTGAGTAGGTGAAATCCACAGGACACTTCTTCTCACCACCCTTTGAGAATACTGTTGTATTGACCATTTTGACCCAAGTCCCTTGACCCACGCGAGAGTGAGACAGGCACGTACCAGCCATGGCACTGTTTGTGCACAAGTCTTTGTGGAGATCTGTGCTTTCATTTCTCTTGAGTATCTGTGAGTGGAGTCAGTAGATGCACATTTAAATTTCTAAGAAACTGACAAACTTTTCCAAAGTGGATATACCATTTTTTACTCCCACAAGGAGTGTATTAGAGTTCTTGTTGCTCCACACTCTCACCAACACTTGACATTGACAATCTTTCTAACTATAACCTTTCTTATAGGCTTGTAATGTCTAATTGTGGCTGTAATTTGCTGATCTCTAATAACTAGTGATGTCCAGCATGTTTTCAAGTGCTGATTTTCCACTTGCTATATCTTCTTTGATGAAATAACTGCTTAACTCTTTTGTTTCTTTACTGATTTTATTACTGGGTTTTAAAAAAATTCTCTGTCTATACTGTGAACAATTTTATCAAGTTAATTTTTTTTCCTGTGGTCTGTGTTGTCAGTTTCCAACAGTGTTTTTCAAAGAGCAGACGTTGTATAGTTTGATAACACATATTTTATCAGACTCTTGTTTTTCACATATTTTATGATTGCTTGGTTGCCTACGTGTGGAAATAAAATTGTTTTTTGTATATTGATCTTATGTCCTGCAAACATGCTAAACTTATTTCTTCTTTATTTAAGTATTTATTTATGCATACAAGCACTGGGGTACAGGCCAGAGGTGTCGGGGGGTGGTGAGAGGATTCACCAGAGACAGAGTGGGGAGCACAACAGGCAGATCAACTGAAATACACAGCTGAGGGGAGCAGTGGGCAAGGCAGGAGAGGTCTGCTGTGCCATGTGGGTCCCCTGGCCAGGTGGCAGGGATGGAACTTGTGTAGCAGTGGCTGTGATTGCGTCATAGTGTGTTGCTTAACCCATCGCGCCACCAGGAAGGCCCTAAACTTATTTCTTAATAGCCTTATATACGTTGTATGATTCCCTTATAAATACTTGTGTTGCTTATGATTTTCTTATTGATATTTCCAGAGAACTAGCATTTTGTTTTATTGGCTTTCCTTGATTGTTTTGTTTCACTGATTTTCCTTGTTTTTATTTTCTTCTACTTACTTAGGTTTCGTGACCTCTTCTGTTTCTAGTTTATAAAGTTGGAGATCATTGATTTCAATTCTTTTTAATATAAGTGTTTAGGGGAATAAATTTGCCTCTTAAGTTTTGTTTCTGAAGCATCCCACAAATTTTTATGTGCTGTGCTTTCATTTTCATTTGATTGAAAATATTTACTAATTTTCCTTTTGTTCTTAACCTATGGGTTATTTCAAAATCTATTCTTTAGTTTTGACTTGCATTGGCTCAGATGAGAAATCTACTGTAATTTTTCTTTGTTCTCAATAATGGGTTATTCCCTTCTAGCCGCAACTTTGTATCTATCACTGTATTTAAGCTATTTGATTATTGGAATTCATTTCTTCACATTTCTTATGCTTGGTGGTTTTTTTTTTTTTCCCCCCTTGTATCTGTAGGTTCGTTGTTTTAATCAAATTTGGAACTTCTTCAGCTCTATCTTTTAAACTTTTTTTTTTCCATATCCTTTTGGGGACTTTCATTATACCTATATTTAGCACTTGAAGTTGTCAAAGAATGCAGTGGTGATGCAGTGGTGTTCTTTAGTTTTTCCTACTTTGTGATTCATTTTGTCTCATGGATTAATCTTTTTATTGCCAGATAACTGCAAGTTTTGGGGTGTCATTATTTCATGTATTTTGTATGTCTTTGTGTTTTCAAGCAAGAGGGATTTTAAATATGGCTCCTGTTACTCTATACTCACCAGGAGTAAAAGTTCTCTAAGTTATTAATTACATAATACACAAATGTATTCTTGTAAAAACTGAAACACTGTGATTGCAGTGTCAGTTTCTTCTTTTTGATTCATACTTAATTTCTAATCTTCTTCTCAGAGAGTATTTCTCTTTGTAGTATGTTTCTCCTCAAAAATGTTTTTTTGTATGCACAAAAATACATAAAATATACCCATAGAAGCAGTATATTATTTAAAATAAGTATTTTCTTTTTCAGTTGATTTCTACTTAAATTGCTTCATTTCTGTTCTACAGGCAGCTAAGAAAGAGCATGCAGCTATCATTCTTTGGAACACGGCTTCTTGGAAACAAGTGCAGAATTTAGTTTTCCACAGTTTGACTGTGACACAGATGGCCTTCTCTCCTAATGACAAGTTTTTACTAGCTGTTTCCAGAGATCGAACCTGGTCACTGTGGAAAAGACAGGACACAATCTCTCCTGAGTTAGGTAAAACAGCTCTCATTTTTATTATTATTTTTTAAAGATTTATTTATGCATACAAGAACTGGGGTACAAGCCAGAGGTGCAGGGGGCTGAGAGGATTCACCAGAGACAGAGTGGGGAACAGAACAGGCGGATCAACTGAAGTACACTGCTGAGGGGAGCAGCAGGTGAGGCCTCTGTGCCCTGTGGGTCCCCTCCTTGGCCGGTAGCAGGGATCGAACATTTGCTGCAGTGCTGTGTTTTGCTTCACAGTGTGTTGCTTAACCCATTGCGCCACCAGGGAGGCCCTAATTGGCAAGATTATTAGTCAAATAGTTATCATCCATTTAGTCCTTGTTGAGCACTGTTGGGTTAATAGAAATAGAAATGAAACAGGGTAAAAGGTAGAGTGTCATGGTTGTGAAGTTTTTTAGAATTCTGTGATACTAAGGAAGACTTAACCTCTAAATGCAAGTGATCTTTGGGTTGATCTCGTAGTTATGTAGTCAGAATGGCATTGTTCATGTACTTTGTTAAAGAAACATAAAAATATACACATAGAAATATTTTGTGGATAGTTACAAAATATCACCATAAATTAAATAGATGGCATATTCTGGACCAGGATTTTCAGGATAGGAATAATAAATATACAATTAAATTATGAAACCTTAGAGGAACCATTCATTATCTTTTTCATGCCCTTCCTTATGACCTCGATAATTGGGAAGGGTTTTTTGGCTTCCTATCTGAATAACTGACCCCCAAGCAAACTGTTGGCCACCCACCTTCATTCTGCCCTAAGCCTGGCATAAATTGAAAAGAAAAAGAACAAAAGGTTTGTGTTGTATCAGTGACCTAGTCTGTTCCCACCCCTCCTTTTTTTTTACAATTGAGGTACAATCGACATATAATAGGACTTAGTTTCATAATGTCCCAGTTTCTTTCTTTAGGGTATGTAATCTAGATTACTGAAGTATGTTTGTCTTGTTTAATCCTGTTTTTAATTTTTCCTTTGATAGAACTTACATGCAATTTGATCTGTGGTATTTCTTGTTCCTTAGTTTCTTGTATTTAGAGACTACTAAGGACAATGACACATACAGAACATACGTATTAGACCAGACTATTTTCTTTTGCATCTCTAGTGATTTCTTAACATGTAAACTTTTAGTTACAGTGATAACAACAGGGTATCCATTAATCACTTGTATCCTTATAGATTGTCTCATAGGGACCACGTGTTACCTTATGTTACATCTTATAAGAAAAAAGGATGTTTTGTTTTTTTCATTATTTAAGGGTGCTTTAATCTATTTTCCATAGTTTACTGTGGAATTTGGCTACTTATTAAGGTTAAATTGCTTCAGCTTCTGAAGCATAGTCATAACGTAAACCTGTAGTTAGTGCCTAGAAGAAGTTTGTCACCAGTCACTAGAAAGTATTTGGTCTGTATGAAAGTGTTCTCTACTAGAAAAATAACTATGTGCCCACTGCCTTCTGGTGACATATCAATTGCCTGGCCCTGCTTTGTCTGCTGTAAAAAAAATTCAGCATATGTAAACTGATAACTAAGTCATTTGATGTATGTGGCATCTAAATGTAGCTTTATTAGAAGTCATCGCCAGCTTTCTCTGTGAGTGGTGCATATGTGTTTCTTTCAGACCCAATTTTCACTCTCTTTGCCTTCACCAACAAAATCACTGCTGTGCACAGTCGAATAATTTGGTCTTGTGATTGGAGTCCTGATAGCAAGTATTTCTTTACAGGGAGTCGGGACAAAAAGGTAATTTTTTTTTATTAATATAAAATATTTTTAAATTTACATATACTTGCCATCAATTGTAATCCCCCTGTATTCCCCATCACCATCTCACCAGTGCACCATCAGCTCAGTCCCTCGTGCTCCCATCTTCCCTCAACCCTCCCCCTAAAAAGGTAATTTTTTTAACTTAATGTTTTCTAAACATAAAATAATATATTTTTCTAGGTATGTTTAGATAAAAAGCACATAATTATACTTTTCTGATACAGTTTTTAAAAGTTAGTTTATATATTCCCTTTTGTATTTTTCCTGTGCTTACATACAGTAGACTTTTCTGTTCTGGTTCATTCTATATGTTCCTCTGAAATTTCAAATACGAAAAGAATAACCTTCATCAGATGGTCCCAGACAAAAGAGTAAATGAGATGAATCAAGGCTAGAAACTAGGAGAGCAGGAGGGGAAAATTGTTTCTGCTTTTCTTTTTCATGCTGTTATGAATTTAAGTTTTTCTCTATAGTAAAGAATTACTGCCTTTTCATTCCGTGGTGGGAGCAGGGTGGGTTTCTTTCCCAGGCTTTGGGGGGAAAACTACCCAGGAACTAGGAAGTAGTAAGTGCTTGACCATGACCCTTGGTCTCTAGGAAATACCTGGCCTCTGGTCTTTACTTTGTTTTTATCATCTGTAAATTGTTCTTTTTCTGCAGTCCTTATAGGAAAACAACCAGTGAGGCAGTTGAATACCTCCTTTCCTGCCCTCTCCAGTTGTAGTCATGGTCTAAACCCCCGAAGAGATGGTTGGCATGGGCATATAGTCCCTAAGTGGAGCACTGAGGCATCGGCCTCCATAGCACTCTCCCTCAGATCATCACTGTTTGCTTTCCCGCTGGCGTGCATGTGCTCGTGCTCTGCCAGCTGCTGGAAAAGCAGGACTGTTTCTGCCTTTAACTAGCGAAAGTAGCAGTTTGCAGGGATACATCAGGACTGAAGAACATCATCTGCTGCCCTTTCTTAGAAACACACTTCTACCCGCTTCCAAGTGAAAGAGCCTTTTGTCTCTATACTGTATACCAGCATTTTGTCCTCTTCTGCTCCATTTCTTTATATGTACTCAAACCTCCTTGAGGCATGTGCACCCGAGGAGCTTCCAGGTTCTTCGGTGTCTCATGAGAGGAGTATCATCAAGGTTACGTCCTGACAGAGCGTGTAGAAGATCCAGGGACTTGATTAGTTTTCATCCATTTTTGTTTTCAAAGATTTATTTATGCATACAAGAACTGGGGTACAGGCAGAGATGTGGGTGGTGAGAGGATCCACTCGAGACAGAGTGGGGAACAGAAGAGGCAGATCAACTGAAGTACACTGCTGAGGGGAGCAGTGGGCACAGCAGGAGAGGTCTGCCGCACCATGTGGGTCCCCTCCCTGGCCGGCAGCAGGGATCGAACTCGTGCTGCAGTGGCTGCGGTCTGCTTCATAGCACGTTACTTAACCCACTGCGACACCAGGGAGGCCCCTCATATATTTTGTGTGGAGATGTCTCGGGGGAACATGAGCCCTTCAGTGTGGACATGACCCATGCACTCACACTGGTATAAGGAGTACGGTAGGCACCCTTCTTGTCTCTGGGCAGAGGAAGACCATCTTTGTTTTCATTTGTTTCAGCTTTTTTTGTTTCTTTATTGAGGTAACATTGACTTACATAACTGTGTTTGATTTAGGTATGTAGATTCATGCCCCTTCCGAGGTCCGTTATCACCCCCTACCGTCAGAGCACCTATATGCTCTTCGTACCAGCACTAAGTGACTTGTATCTGCTACATTCTGGCTTCTCTGTGATATTTAAAATTCTCTGAAGTCCTAGAGCATTATACACAAATGTAAATGCTTTTTTTTAAATAATAGAGCAAATATTTTGTATAATTTGTGCCATTGAAACTCTAATGCATTGATAGAAGTCTTGCAAAAAGTCTTACATTGATCTGTCTCTTAGGTGGTTGTCTGGGGTGAGTGTGACTCTAGCGATGACTCCATCGAACACAGCATCGGGCCCTGCTCCTCTGTCCTGGACGTGGGTGGGGCTGTGACAGCTGTCAGCATCTGCCCAGTGCTTAACCTCTCCCTACGGTCAGTCTCTGTGTGGGGCTGTTCTGTGTGTTCTTTAAGAAGACCACTTGGTTTCTGATGTGTAATCCTCTTACACTTTTCAGGTGTAAAGCTTCTCTTAGCTTTTGAGTTGGAATTCTTTTCATAATGCTTATGTTTCTTGTAAGAACCTTCCTCCTTCTGACTTACTTCACTTAGCATTATCCTTTTAAGCTTATTAGCACTCAGAAAATGTAAACTCATGCCACTTACAGCAACACGAGTGGAGGTTGAAAGAATTTTTAAATTGATAGAAATCAGTAATATTAATAGTGGTAAAAGAGAGACTGGGGATACTGATCAAAGCTTCTTACTTCACCAAATTCAGGACTCTGGTACTTTCTCTGGTAACACCTGTCTACAGTAGAACAAGGATCTGGCTGCCAGCTGGGGAAACACTGGCTTGTGGGCTTGGCAGGAGACAGGCATAAAACCTTGTACCCTCTGTAGAGTGGGGGCTTCTTGAGGGCCTGGTGTATTCTGGGCTGGCACCTTGAAACACTGCCAGTGACTGCTTTAGAGAGATGGTAGAGATAAATTCATCCTAAATTAGTCATTGTCTTCCCTCCTCCCTTAAAAACAGATATATTGTTGCAGTAGGATTAGAGCGTGGAAAGATTTGTATATATACCTGGAAGAAGACTGATCAAGTTCCAGAAGTAAATGACTGGACCCGCTGTGTAGAGACAAGTCAAAGGTATTTTCTTTCTAGTTTTGCTTCCACCAGATTAGATAGCAATCATGGAATCTTCAGTGACAAATTTTATGCCATATTTTCATGGAATGGGACATAAATCTCTATTCAAAATGTTTGCCAAGTGGTGGCTCTGTGTTCTGTGTTAGTCTGTTGAAATTGATGTTACTATATTACACTTGTTTGTTTAGGTTTGCTTGTTAGTACATTTTTTTACAGCTCACATATTTGAGATGAAGTTAATTTTCATAAAGATGGGGTTTAAAATTTGACTATGGCAGACTAATAAAACTCGATTCAAAATGTTGGTGATTTTTTGAAACATTAATAGACATGTTTGGAAGCTGCATCTTATGATTGAACACTTCCGTTTAGAGACCCTGTAATGGGGCAGATTGTTGTGGGCCCCTCAGAGGTCCATGAATGGCTTTTCAAATGTAGTTGATGCTATCTGAGCCTCAGTATCGGCACTTGGGCTTTTGTCACCTGAGCTGGCTTAGCGCACCTGCAATTCACAGCCTCCTCCCCACCCCGCCCACTCCACAGCAGGGATCATTTTTAATCCTTTTTTTTTAAACCCATTTTGTTCTTTAAAAATGTCTAAATCTTCAATACCATGACAGATTTTCTTAGGCTCCTTCAACCTTCACATATATTCAAATTCAAAATATAATTTAAGCTACAACTCCATACCTCAGTGTCAAGGCTTGAAAGAGACTTGTGAACACATGTTTCACAAAATATTTTTCCAGGAGGGTTACTTTCCTTATCAGGAAAACACATTAATGCTCATTTTTGTTTTATTTGTCAAAATGAGCTCTGTCTTTCTTATCACTACCCTCGTGGCTTCTCTCCTGCCTCTCTGCTGCTGAGTATAGCACTTGAAAGAGTTCATGCTGTTGGCTTACCGAAGAGGGAAGGACTCCATCCAGTGAAACCCAGGCACTTGAAATTGTCTCTCTGCCTGGGCTCCTCTTCCTTCATTTTTCTTTTTGACACCTTGCCTGCCCAGTGCTTGTTGTGCCTCTAACTGGTACCCCTATGGCCCAAATGTGGAATGCTAGGAGGAACTTTTCTTTCACTGTCTTTCCTCATCCATCAGTAAAATTGTGGGTAAGAGTCCATTCATCTCACAGGGATGTTAAAAGAATAATGTAGAAGATGTCACAAAGTTGGAATTCCTAAAAAGGAAAAACATTTAGTAGTGTGGGCTATAAGACTGATTTTAATAGCCATTTCATGAATCCACTGATCATTAAGACAATGTTTGACAGAACATTATTAATTGTCTTTGGATATGTTCTTAGTACTTAATGTGGTAAACAGAGTAAGGCATTTTTAAGGTTAAAATAAATTGCTAAAATCTTAGTGATGGTTTTGAAAAACTTGAACATTTTGTTTTTCACGTGTTGACTTCCACTTATGTTTATAACAGAGCATCCTAGTTAATGTGTATGTGACCACCAGTAAAATATTTTGTCGTCATAGCATACATTCACTTCATGGCTTCTCTCTCTTTGTTTTAGCCAAAGTCATACCTTGGCTATCAAAAAATTATGTTGGAAGAATTGTAAAGGAAAAACTGAACAGGAGGAAGGTGAAGGTGCCGAGTGGTTACACTTTGCAAGTTGTGGTGAAGATCATACTGTGAAGATACACAAAGTTAACAGAAGTGCGCTCCAGTGGACTTGAAATAATTGCAAGCATGTAATCGTCAGTGGTCTTAGAACATTTATCATGTAAATAGATAACCTTTCTTTACCTCGTGTGTCTTTATCTCGTCGAGTTTCATTTCTAAGTCCCGTAGCAGTAGTACTTATTTGGGTCACACATCTTTTGAAATTTGATGAAAGGTACAGGCCATTTTCTCAGAACCTCATATCCTCAGAACCTTGCCCATCCTTTTAGGGGTTCATGTCTGCATCGATGTGTTCATGATTTAAGAACGCCTGTTCTTTTTCATAACTGAATTTGCCCGATTTTGTGTTGTTCTGAGTCTTTGCATATGCCCCTTTTTGGCCATTTCATTATTTATTACCACCTGCAGAGGGAGGACTTATAAAAATAAAAATAAAATTTGCATTATGCAATTTTTAACAGCTTTGGTAAATAAATGGACCACACAAATGGGTCTTTTGACCCTTTCTTCCCAGAATGCAACAACCATTCTAGGAATTTGGCAAGTGGAGTGGGTTTGAACTCCACTCAGTCCTGTTCTTTAGTCTTTAAAAGTATGGAAATTCTTTTAGGGCTTGAATGATGGTAGGATAACCTGACATTTAAACTGATGGATGATGGGGCTGAAAAGTGAAGTTTGGAATGATAAGAATGTATATGGAGTCATATAAACGAATCAGTAAAGTCTCTCTTTCAGGGAGAATGAGTAGGGAAGCCATGGAAAGTAGGTGCTGGAACTAGAATGTTGGGTGTGCCGGCTGTGGTTTGGGAGATGGGCCAGGAGAGTTGGGAGCTTAGGATTTGGGTGGAGAGAGGTCAGTGGAGGGTGTGGGAAGCTCTAAAAGGCTGATGTGAGTGGCCCACCCACCCTCTCAGCCCTGTGGCCTGCAGAATTTTTTTTGTTTTGTTTTGAACATTATGGGTATAGATATAATGGAGCCTTGTTCCCAGCCACTGTGTGATTCTGAGCTGCCCTTTTAGCTTCTATTCACAGTAGAGGGCTTCTGTCGCTCTTGGGGTGGGAACTTCCTGGGGTTTCTGATCATTCTTTCCACTGCTTTCAAGTTTGTATCAGAGCTTCTTTTCTGCCAGACTTTGGAGACAAAGCTGTTCCACTGCTGTCTCTTGCAGGCCCTCCGCTGATTTCACTACTCCAGCAGGAAATACTATTAGTTTTATTACCCAAACCTCCTCTGAAGTGCCATCCCCCATCACACCAACTTGGCAGGGATTTGGTCTGTCATGATTGCAGGCCTCAGCTACCCACACCTCTGAGAGGCGCTCAGTCAGCTCTAGCCACGAGTGCATGAATGGAAGAATACATGAATGAACGTCTTCTGTATGAAGGAGGACCTTGCAAACAGCCTACTGCCAGGACACATGGTGTCCCAAATAAGGAGCCAGGCTCAGGAGTTGGACAAGGACATAATCTTAGCAAGGCGGTTTTATACGTATATAACCAACTGTCTCCTCTGTGCTTGGTCTGACCCGTTGGCATGTGTTTTTCATGGTTCTCAAGTGAAAGGGCTGAAGTTGGCTGAAGAGCTGTTTCCCCGCAAAGCAGTAGAGGGTGCGGAAGCTGACTGCGTGGGACCTGGCTTGGACCAACTCATGATCCTCTGAGGTCTCAGGGCCTAGCAGCTGGACGAGGAAGGATCAGGTAGTGGCAGTGATAATGGTACAGGTGGGGTTGGAGGTTCTGCTTCAGGCAGGGCGAGAGCATCCAGCAATTTCTGAGGCTCAGGACAGACTCAGGAAATACTGGTGCAATATTTCCTTAAGGTGCCAGTTAGAAGTGAGGTTTATGGTTTCACCACATATAACCCACTACTCTTTGCTGTGGTCCAAGCCAAAGACTCCCTCCTTTGTGGTGCCTTTCCTCGACACCCTGGTTGGCAGTAGAACTTACTTGCTTTCTCTTCTGTAATTTTACGCCTGCCTCTTTGAAGCAGTGGCCAGCTACCCAGCCCCCATCACCTTGTATTACTTCCCTGTTTGGCTGTAGGCACAATACTGCGACATCCTTTTGAGCATACAGTGCCCTGGGTAGAGCTGGGACTTAAATATATTTGTATATATTGGCAGTGCAGTGGTTTTTAAGAAATCATTATGAGATCTGCACTTGATGTCAAAGGACACAGTGAAAAGAAAACCGACAAAGCGGGAGGAAATACTGCTAATCATGTATTTGGTGATGGGTTGAAATATCCACAAAGAACTAGTGGCACAAGGGGTTAGATGCAGCACCATGATGCTTTTGGCAGTCACTGGGGCACGACTTCAATCCCCGGCTAGGGAACTAACTGACATGGCGCAGCAGACCTCTCCTGCCTCGCCCACTGCTCCCCGAAGCAGCATATTTCAGTCGATCTGCCTGTTTGCTCGCCACTCTGTGTCTGGTGATTCCGCTCATCCACCCCGCACCTCTGGCCTGTACCTGAGTTCTTGAATGCATAAATAAATAAAAATATATCTTAAAAAAATTGAAAAACAAAAACAACCCTTTAAAAAATGGGCAGTGGACTTGACCTTTCTCCAAAGGAAGCATACAAATGACCAGTAGCACATTAAAAGGTGCTTAACATCACTAAACACTAGGGAGATTAAAATCAAAACCTCAATGAAATGCATCTCACACCCAGGAGGATATAAAAAAAAAAACAAAAAAAAAATGTAGGTACTGGTAAGAATGGAGAAACTAGAACTCATGTGCTGTTGGAATGTGTCATGGTGTCATGGAAAACATTGACAGTTTCTCAAAAATTAAAATAGCCATAGGATCCAGCAATCCCAATTTTGGTTTTATATCCCAAAATTGAAAGCTGGGTCTCAAAGCATTTGTGTACCCATGTTCTTAGTAGTACTTCCCCACAGATGGGACTCATCCAAGAATGAATGCATAAACAAAGTGTATATACATACAATGGAGCATTACTCAGACTTAAAAAGAAGGGTCTTTCTGACACATGCTAGAACATAGATGAGTCTTGAGGATGTTACTCAAAGTGAAAAGCCAATCACAAGAAAGATACACTTGTATGATCGTCTTCAGTGAGATGCCTAGAAGTCAAGCTCGGAATGGTTTTTGCCAGGGGCTTGGGTGAAGAAGCGGAGTGACAATTTAATGGGCACAGAATTTCAGTTTTGCAGATTTTCTTGTTGCCAACAATGAGAATGTACTCAACACTGTGAAGTGTGCACTTGAAAATGGCAAAGATGACAAATTTCATGTGCTGTATATTTTATCACAGGTAAAAAGAAAAAATAGTCCTGTCTTTGGCCATTCAGATTGCTCCCTAGGCAAGCTTGTTCTAAAGTAGCACCGCTGGATTTGGGATGTGTTACTTGGCCCCACAGAACCTTAAGAACCACCCCAGAGAAGTGACCCAAGTCCTCACTCCAGCCTGTGGGTGCCAGCAGCAGCATAACCAAGGCTAATAAACATTCTCGGGACTACTCTTCCCCCAATCAGAATATGTGTTTTATTTTTTTAAAGATTATTTATGCCTGTAACAACGGGGGTACAGGCCAGAGTTGCGGGAGGTGAGAGGATTCACCAGAGACAGAGTGTGGAGCAGAACGAGTGGATTGAACTCGTTCCTCCTATGCTGAGGATGCTTCACAGTGCAGCACTCAACCCACTGTGCCACCAGAATACTAAAAAACTGACCTGGAGGAGATTTTCACTGGGAAAATGGTATTAGGAGTGGAGAGCACACAGTACAGTTGCTGGGAGACCAACCTGCAAAGCCCCCAACTTAGAGAAGGGAGAGCAGAGACTCACCCTGGCTCGCACCAGAGAGCTTACTGATCACCTAACTGGCGAGGTTGTGGGCATTTACCTCCCAAGTGCTAGCGCATCCATTTCTGTGTGCCCTTCAGCAAGTAATTCTGTCTCTGCCTTCACTTCCCCACCTGTAAATCACCTCATAGAGCTGCTTGTTGAATCGTGCATACAGATAGCGAGATGCCTAGTATGGTGCCTGGCACACATTGAAGGCTCTGTAATGCCAGCTCTCTTACTGTTGCTCAGTTATATTTACAGGAGAGACTGCAGTGCAGAGGGACCAAGGTGGCATCAGTGTCCAAGGTTCCTGCTCTAAGTGTGGCCAGAAGGTATGCAGAAGGGGGCTGAGGTGGGTGGTGATGTCAGTGGCGTGGCATTCACTCAGCAACACATTCAATCCTTCCAGAACAAGTATGAGTGCTTGTTGACTGTTACAGCCTGGGATTCTGCAGTGAGGGAAAAAAGGTGGGTTTTCCACAGAGGTCACTGAGGCGTGAGGGTGACTTGGTGGGCCTCTGTTCTAGCATTGCAGTTTGAGAACCTGTCACCTTGGGTCAGAGTGCCACATACCCTCAACTGCCCACTGTGACTCCAGTGCTGGTCCACCAGGAGGCACCCCTGGGATTGCTTTTTATACTGACCGAGGTGGGGACTGGAGTCTGTGTACACACGTCGGCCTGCATCCAAGGTGCTTGGGGGCCTGGCTGCTGCGTGGGTAGGGTACTTGTTGCTTAGGCATGGTACCCACCTGGTGCCACCAGAAATTGCTTCCAGAGCCAGTGATCCATTCCTGGACTCCCACCTTGGGACCCCCTACTGGGGCCGAATCTGAGTCCCATCACCTCGGTCCCCAACATTTGCTCTTTTCCACAAGAGGTCCCACACTGGGTTCTGCCAGTTCTGGTTCTCCAGCAGCTACTTCGCCTGGGCCTCCAGTATCTGGTGTCCTCCAGCATCAGCGTGCACCGCACCTGACAGCGCAGCAGAGGGCTCTGCTGGGAACTGGGTCTCCCTTCATAACTTACTTTGCAGCCCCAACCCGGACTCCCACTTATCGCAGGCGGGTTTGGCCTGTAGCACAAACGTGGGGCTGCACACCCTGGGGCGTTGGAACAGAGCGCTGCAGAGGCGACGCTCACGTGCGGGTCGCCAGTGGCTAGCAGGTTCCCCCGTTGCTCAGTCCTTACTAACCAACTCGGTGGGTCCCAAGTCTTTTCTCCTTTTCACCCTTTGCCTGGCCGCACTCTCAGAAGCTCCCAGCACACATCCACCGGAGCCACGGGCGGAGAAGTCTCCTTGCAAGCGCCGCCACCACCAGTGAGACCCACCTCTGGCAGCGAGGCGCTAGGGGGCGTTGCGGCCCGGTAGCATCGGGTGGGGCGCATCAGCAAGTTAGTTTTAGGCTGTGGAGCGGGAGAAAAAGCAATTTGTTGCTTCTTCCACCAGCTTCTGAAGTTAGTATTCCAAGTGTCTGGGGCGTCTGCGTGGCCCCGCCCGGAAGCGTCTCAGAGACCACAGATGAGCACTCTGCTCCCAGCGGAAAAAAGGGCTGGGAAGAAGTGAAACTCCTGAGTCAGAGCGCCCGGGGCAAGGCCGGCACACCCCGGGAGGCGCCGCCCCTCAGCCTTGGACTGTGCGGCTGGCAGGCGGGGACGGGCCCAGGCGCGGCGGGGGTGGAGTCGCTGGGTGCCCGCCCTGCAGGGCCCTGGGTCTAGCCAGCCTGGACGGCGCGGCCCGCAGACCTGGGTCATGGCCGGCGAGGCAGCGCTGCCGGGCGCCGAGCTCTTGCCCTTCGCGCGGTTCCTGGATTCAAGCGCTCGGGGGCTCGCCTACGGCTACGGCCAGGGCAGCCTGCGCGAGCTGCGGGCGCGCGAGTTCGGCCGCCTGGCAGGTGAGGCCGGCGGGACACCCGGGTGGGGCGGGCGGGCGGCCGCGGGAAACGCGCTTCTAGAAGCCAAGTGGAAGAAGACTGTGCCAGCCGGGAGCGGCGTCACCTCGTTTGGGACGTATTTTGAATGGAAAGATCTGGAAGGACGTAGAAATGCGTCCTTTCTGTGGACGCAGCCCCCTGTCCTACCTGCAGCTCTAAGACTTCTTGCGCCTGTCCTTGCTCAGGAGGCTTTTCGCCTTCGTTTACCTCCAGACTCCTGATCTAAAGGTCCTACTGAACCCTTAAGGTCCCTACTAGAGCGGGATTGCGACATGTAGACTCGCGACTACACCCACGACCGTGACTGTTGGCTGCCTGCCCCGGGCGGGAGCGGTGCGTGGGCTGCCAGCGCCGGGTTGGAACCTAGACCCGGGGACCCCGCCGCAGCGGGGAATTGGGGCTGCGCGGAGGCGGCTTCCGGAGGCTGAGTTCCAACGCACTCCCCTGGGATGGCTCACAGGCAACTTTTACTTTCAAGCCTCGTTTTCATCGCTCTTGAAGTCAGAAGTATCATCTGACCTGTAAATTCGCTAGGGAACATTACGTATTAGCAAGGCGTGCAAACGGAATTTAAGTACAGGAGTAACTTGTAAAACGCACTTGGGGGCTGCAATCGCCTTGCGAGTTCTGCAAGGCGTAACCGACCGCTTAAATTGGAAGTGGTGGCCCTCTGGCGGCCACCAGCCCACTACTGCCGGGCGGGAGGGGTCCCGGCCGGCCCTCCACGCATGGAGGCTGGCACTACCCGCTCTTGGCAGGGTCTTTGCCTGAGGTGCTTCCTCCGCCTGAGAACCCGGACAGGCTGCGTAGGGCGGCCGCGCCATTAAGTGGACAGGGTTGAGGTGTTTATTCTGTGATGAACAGCTAGTGACTGCTTCCTGCTTGTGGCAGAATCACAACCAGGATCTGCCTTTCATCAATCAAGTAGTTGATGCTAGTTCTTTGGATAGTTTCGTCATGTTTCACATGGTGACTGTTGCTTCCCCTAGGGGCTTGAGGACTGTGTCCCCCTGTACCTGAGACGCTCAGGAGTAACACAGGACCTCCTGGGGGCCTCTCTCTTCCATTGAAATGGCACATACATGTGCTGGACACAGTCTCCTCCCTCTGCTTGCACATTGGCGCTCTCTGAATGCTTTGATTATGAAATTTTGGTTTGTTTCATTATGGAAAACTGACAGATTTTACTACAGACATTTTACTCAGAATGTCCTATGCACTGAAATAGACGCATACAGTGAACACACATGTGCTGAGCATTCTGACCATCACCATCCTCTTTTTTAAAAAAAAAAATTTTTTTTATGGGGGGGCCTCCCTGGTGGCACAATGGGTTAAGCACTGTACTATGAAGCAAAGCCAGCCACTGCAGCACGAGTTCGATCCCTGCCTCCGGCCAGGGAGGTGACCAACATGGTGTGGCATACCTCTCCTGCCTCGCCTACTGCTTCCCTCAGCAGTGTGTTTCAGTCCATCTGCCTGTTCTGCTCCCCACCCTGTCTCTGGTGGATCCTCTCACACACCCCGCCCCTTGCACATCTGGCCTGTAGAGATAAAAAAAAAATTTTTTTATGCATACAAGAACTAGGGTACAAGCCAGAGGCATGTGGCGTGGGGGTGGTGAGGGGACCCACGAGAGGCAGAGTGGGGAGCACAACTGAAGTACACTGCTGAGGGGAGCAGTGGGCAAGGCAGGAGAGGTCTGCTGCGCCATGTGGTCACCTCTCTGGCCGGGGATCGAACTCATGCTGCGGTGGCTACGGATGCCCCACAGTGCTGTGCTCAATCCTGTGCCACCAGGGAGGGCCCCATCACCATTCTTTTGAAATAAATCTCAGGGGATCCCATAGAAAATCATTCAGTAGGTAATTATTTAAGCACCACACCTCCTTAACCCCCTAATTCCCTCCATATCTGATCCCTCACACCTGTCATTGGCAGACCTCCCCCCTCATCATCACCCTGGGAAAGTAGCAGTGCCCTGGGTCCATTCTTGTCCTTCCCCTCGAAGACCAGCGCCTTTTCCCTCAAATGCAAATTTAGACTGATAGCTAGGGCCCCAGGCTAGCCTTCAGAGCCCCTTTAACATCTGCTGCTTCTGTGCTAGTGTTTCCTGCTTCCCTTTGTACACAGGGAAAATAAGGACCTTTCCTTAAATAAAACCCACAAACACTAGGGTGGTCCCGATATAGAGCCTAGGTGTGCAGTAGGCCTTACCTCTAGCCTTGAGTAAGTATACTGTAAGGTGTTCCCAAGGTGATGAAATCACCCAATTGCACATTTCTTAGAAGTGACACATCATTGTATGTCTGCATGTTAATTAATTTGCAAGTTCCCAGCATTTTCTCTACGTTATAGCTGAAGCAGATTTTTGTGCACTAAACTCACCCTTCTTACTGCTGGGAGCCTTGGGATATACTTCAAATTTTTTTTTTTATTCTTACAGGGCTGCCAAAATAATATAAGCTTCACTTTTTTTTTCTTCACCTCCTCCTGCCTCCCTTAACAGAGACATAGACATAGTCTTTCTGCTAGTTTGAGAATGGAGCTACATGTTAGCTCTGGTAGTTAAATGTTTGATCTTCTAAGCGCAGAAATACTTTCTCAAACCAGTTGGGTTGGAATGTTCTTGTTCTGATGAAGGGAGCATATTGGATATACAGATGTGGTTCAGGGGGTTTTTGAAAATTTGGGGTGCCTATTGATGGCCGCTCACCCTAAGTGGGGCTGAGAAGTGAAGAGACCCTGACCCAGAAGAGATCCTGGAATTTTCTTTCTTAAAAGTATAATGCCTACAGGGTTTTGGGGTTGTTTGCCTGCTTTTAACAACATCCAGACCTCATGGAATGTGTACTCTATGCCAGGCACTGAACTGGGCACTGTCACATACCAACTGATTTAAGCCTCATCCCACTTGCAGGTGAAGGAATCCAGTGGCTAGTGGTGAGGCAACAGTCCGTGCAGGCCGGTTAACTTGGATTCTGCATTGTAAACCACTATGCTGACTGGCCTCATAAACCAGATTCCGTGACCCATCTAACATGATTTCCTGCACCCCCCACCCCCAAATTTGCTATTAGCTGAAAGACCACATGGCTTTCTGGCCTTGTGGAAGACCATGAGCTCAGTGTGCGGTGTGTCCTGGACCCTTCAGTTTCCACAGGTGCACTTGGGCTTCACCTGGGCGTCTCCCTGGCATTTTTGGTTTGGTTTCTTGGTATTTCTAAGTCTCCAGTAGAAGACAACATTATTGTAATATCAGTTTTTTTAACTGGGCATATTTACATGCTACCAAATTCAGAAGGTGCCAAAGGAAGGTCAAAGAATGGCCAAGGGGCTCCCCTCTTGCTCTAGTCACAGCCAGCCTGGTCCACCCAGAATCAGCTGCTGCCATTCATGTCTTTTTTTTTTTTTAAGATTTATTATTTATGCACACAACAGCTGGGGTACAGGCCAGAGTCCAGGACGGTGAGAGGATTCACCAGAGACACAGTGGGGAGCAGACCAGGCAGACTGACTGAAATACACTGCTGAGGGGAGCAGCGGGCAAAGCAGGAGAGGTCTGCTGCACCATGTAGGTCCCCTCCCTGGCTGGCTGCAGGGATTGAACTCGTGCTGCAGTGGCTGCGGTTTGCTTCATAGTGCGTTGCTTAACCCACTGCACCACCAGGGAGGCCCTGCCGTTCATGTCTTGTGTGCCATTTCAGTGGCTGTCTATGGTTATGTGTGTGTACATGCCTTTGTTTTTACACAGTTGAGCCATAAGATTTCTTTCCACCTGACAGTCTTGATCTGTCACTATCATCTGAGCTTCTATTTTGCCTGTCATTGTTCTCCCAGCACTTGCAACAGCACCTGGTGCATAGTAAGCAGTCCGTAAATATTTGTTCAATGCACAAACATTCAGTAAGCAAGGAGTAAAAGGAAACAATCAAGTTGATAAAAGCTGTCTACAAAAAAATCAAACAAACCACAACTAACATTATATTTAATGGTGTAAGACTGAAAGCTTTACCTCTAAAATGGGGAATAAGAAAGATTTCTGTTTCTAGTCAGCATTGTACTAGAGGTTCTAGCCAGGACAGTTAGGCAAAGACATGACCAAAAAGAATCCAGATTAGAAAGGAAGAAGTTAAACTGTCTTTATTTGCTAAAACATAATCTTGTCTAAACAAATTCCTAAGGAAGTCATACACAAAGCTGTTAGAACTGAAAAATAAGTTCAACTAGGGCATAAGATATGAGAGCAATATCCAAACATCAATTTAATTTATATAAACTATGTTCAGTTGGCTTATATAAATTATAGGAACATAGGAAAGTGAAATAAAGGAAACAATTTCTAAAGCATCACAAAGAATAAAAAACATAGGGAAGTCTCTTGGCAGGACTAGTTGAGAGATTGCCAAGAGAGCTGGTGAATCAGGAAGCTTCTCTAGGGCTCTAAAGGTCATTATATGCTTAAATGAATTGTTCAGGGTTGGATTAGCAGGCACAGATCGAGGGGCTGGGAAAATCAGTGGCCTGGCGTTAAGTCTCATGCACCAGGTGGGCATGAGAGGCTCACACAAACCGATCTAGGAGAAATGAGCGGAATCCCCATTGCTCTGTAACTGCAGCTCTGTATTGTGTTTTCTTCTAGGAACTGTCTACCTTGACCATGCAGGGGCCACCTTGTTCCCCCAGAGCCAGCTCACCAGTTTCACGAATGATCTCATTGGAAATGTTTATGGTAAAGAAAAGCACATCATGACTGTTTTTAGCCAATTATTCTCAGTGGCTGCATCTATGTTTAACAAATGTTCTACTAATAGACTGGGGTTGTGCTGACCAGGTCCCAGGGAAGGGGGAGGGGCCAGGTAAACACCTAGATGGGTCATTCTATGTCCTACTCATGCTGCCAAGAGGGGACCGTCCGGCTCAGGAACACACAGGTAACTTGCATAAGAAGGGATCAGTGTCACGTACAAAGGTGGTGTGTTTGGTGGCAGGTTGAACTTGTGGGTGCAGAAGGTGGGGCTGCAGGGGAATGTTCATTCTTTCATTCACTCCACAAATGTCTGTGGAGCCACTCTGGTGTGGGGGGTGCCCACTGTGATGGGAACAACGTAGACACAGCCCCTGCCCTCATGGACTATGGTTTAGTCAAGACAGGACTCTAACTGAGTGATAGCCAAATCAGTGCAAACCACCACCCCCGTTAAGGGCTGGGAGCAAAAGCGTTCTGGGCTCATGGGGTCTGCGTCACAGAGTATCAGGGAAACTCCCTTCGGCTTGGAATGTCCACCCCTAAGGCTGGGCAGGAATTCACTTGGGAAAGAGCAGGAGAAGGACATTCCAGAAAGAGAGAACAGCATGTGCCAAAACCCTGTAGTGGTTTCAAGAACCAACCGAGGGATGGGAGGATGGGAAGTATAGTGGTGGATGCTATGAATGGAGAGAAAGGCAGGCGCATGGCAGGCGTTCTGTAGAGTTGGATCTTTATTTCAGACAGGTAGACAGTCACTGCGGTATTAATCAGCAGCACAACATGACCAGGAGATAGCCTTGGAAAGGCAGTTTAACATAATAGCAGCAATAATGAATGCAGATAAGATTAGTAGCAATAAAGAACATCCGAACTGTTCCAAATGCGTGTTCTCTTTCAGTGCTCAGGCAAACTAAAATAGAGCTTCTGTATCTGACAAGCTTAGGTACAGGTGCTGTCATCATCCTGTTGTGTAGGAAAGGAAGTAGGGCCCCAGTGAATACGGGTGGCTAACCCGAGGCCATGCGGTCAGGAAGTACCGGAGCTGGACAGACCCAGGCGCTGGATCTCCAGGCAGTTGGGCTCCGAGCGCTGATCCGGAGCCCCGAGCACTAAAGCTTTGGGCAGCCAGCAGATATTTAAATCTGGGGAACTGTCTCCAGGGAAGATGCCAGTGAGGTCCTTTGTCTTGATTTCAATCGATGATTTGCAAAGAGACCTGCAGTTCTCCTCTAACTGTTGCAAGAGTCGTGACCACGGAACACGTACTGGCCTGGGAGATAACTGCAGACTGCAGGTGGCAGTGGGGTAGGTAGCCAGTCCCACTGGTTGCTAGCTGTCACAGCAGAAGAACATTGGGGGCCCTCCCTGGTGGCACAGTGGGTTAAGCAACGCACTACTATGAAGCAAACTACAGTCATTGCAGCACGAGTTTGACCCCTGCTGCCGGCCAGGGAGGGGACCCACATGGCGCAGCAGACCTCTCCTGCCTCTCCCGCTGCTCCCCTCAGCAGTGAGTTTCAGTCAGTCTGCCTGTTCTGTTCCCCACTCTGTCTCTGGTGAATCCTCTCACCTCCCTAGACTCTGGCCTGTACCCCAGCTCTTGTGTGCATAAATGAATAAAATCTTTAAAAAAAAAAAAAGAACATAGGGAGCCTCCATGGGCAGGCATCAGTGTGTCCCTGCAGTGTGGTTTAGAGAAAAAAAATCCTTAAAACAAAAAGGCCAAGACCATGTTAATGGGCACATGTGGTCCTGCTCTTGAGAATGCTGGCGCCGGCCCTCGCTGGTCAGGTCTCTCGAGAGGTATGGGTTCACTTGTGGGGCCTGAGTTTTGAAGGAGATGGTACTCAACAGTTCTGTCGTTGTAACCTGGCAGGTAATCCGCACAGCCAGAACATCAGCAGCAAGCTCACGCACGACACGGTGGAGCAGGTGCGCTACAGGTGAGCGGCGGGAGCGCGTCTTCTGGGCACTGCGAAGCGGGTGGCCTCCCTTCTACCACCGGCTGTGTTCTGTGGGTGCTTTGAATTGGTTCCTGGGAGATCACGTTCAGCTTGGTGGCCATGCACTCACGAGGACAAACATTGGAAGACAGGGAGGTGAGCGTGAGCAGGGCAGAACAGATGGGTGTGCACAACTGCTGTGACTTAGGACTTGTGCCAGAGCGCCCGGGGCCAGAGTGACAAGCCCGACCAGCTTCCTAAGTCCTGTTTTCAGAAAGAAGGAAGGCAGTTCTTTGGGTTTTTCTTTCTATGTTTCACTAGGCCTCTTGTGTTATTTATCCCCCTCCCTTTTACAGATGTTTGCATGTTAATAGCTCTTTATATTTTTTCACGTAACTCATTTTTGGCAAGTAATTTGTAGGTGATACCTGAAGTTGCTTAAGTCAATGTAGTTTCAAATTATTTCCAGTTTGGAAGCGACACTGTTTTGCTGTAGCATGCCAATATGCACAGCTTTGCGAAACAAGTTGGGCAGCAGCATCTGTCATGAGAGAGCCAGGGAAAGGCCTTTGCAGCTAAGGTTAGGTTAGGCGGAGCATTGTCTTCCCCGATGGGGGCAGGACTTGGGGGACAAGGTGATTTTCTTCTGCCCTAACTTTGCCGTCGTGTAAAGCTCATGTGGATTTTCTCCTACCTGTGAAGCTGGACAGCTGTCCTATTTAGTGGAAATCTGACCGCTTCCAAGCTGGACACTAGGCCGAGTCCAAAGAGTCGCCGTGATCTGTGCTTCTTCCAGGGTCCTGGCGCACTTCCACACCACCCCGGAGGACTACAGCGTGATCTTCACGTCCGGGGCCACGGCTGCTCTCAAGCTGGTGGCAGAGGCCTTCCCGTGGGTGTCCGGCGGCCCGGAGAGTGGTGGGAGTCAGTTCTGTTACCTCACCGACAGCCACACCTCTGTGGTGGGCATGAGGGAGGTCGCCAGAGCCATGGGCGTCACTTCCACCCCAGTCAGCCCAGAGGACGTGCGGTTGGCGGAGAAACGGGGTGTGGCCATCACGGACCCTGACTGCCCCCTTCCTCATCTCTTCTGTTACCCAGCTCAGAGTAACTTTTCCGGAACCAGGTACCCCCTGTCCTGGATAGCAGAGGTCAAGTCAGGGCGGATGTGTCCCGTGAGCACACCTGGGAAGTGGTTCGTGCTGCTGGATGCAGCCTCCTATGTGAGCACCTCGCCCTTGGACCTGTCGGTTCACCGGGCCGACTTTGTCCCCATCTCCTTCTACAAGATATTTGGCTTCCCCACCGGCCTGGGGGCTCTGCTGGTGAATAATCAGACGGCGTCTCTGCTGAGGAAATCCTACTTCGGAGGAGGCACGGCTGCTGCGTACCTCGCAGGAGAGGACTTCTATATACCAAGAGAGTCGGTGGCTGAAAGGTAACCTGGGGGTGGGAGCGGCTGGCATGTGCCCCCTGTAGCATTTTGCAAGGGACAGGGCTGGGCTGCCTGGGCCAGGGAGTAGGCTGTTGCTGGCAGGGATGGAGGCTGGCGGCAGGGTTGAGATCTGGCGGCAGAGGTCTGCTGAGTGAGGCGTGCCAAACATGGCTCACTGAACTCTGACCCCTCTCTCCACAGCCATGGGAGGACAAGGGCTTGCAGATAAGGGCTGTAATAAGGGGCGGCAAAAGGCCTTGAAGGGAGTGAGGAGGGTGGGCCACCAGGCCTTTGCCCACAGCACTGACAAGAAGTAGCAGGAATTGAAGTCCAATTAAAGACGGTGCCGTTTGGAACAAGTTTGTACACATGCTGATAGCACAGCTGGCTCTTCAGCTCAGCGTGGCACCTGGTTAGCAAGTAGAACCAATTAGATAAGAGACCACCAGACTTGTGGGGCATTGTCAGTGAGAGTCTCCGTGACACAGCCTCTGTGAGTACATCGGCAGTTTGAGGGTGGGCAGGCATTGGCCCTCGAAAGACGTAGGCCTCTGCTTGGGTTTGTTGGGGCGTGTCCTCCTCAGGTTGCAGGGAGAGGTAGTGTGGGTCTTGCCCAGAAGTCTCAGGGGCGGCCACGTGGGTAAAAATGGCAGCTGACCCGGGAGCTGGTCGCCTTTCTGGTGCCTGAGAAGGCCTGGGGATCCCCCACAGCCCCAGGTGTTGACACAAGGGTCCTGTCGCTGGGGGCATGGCCTTGGGGTAGAGTCATGGTCCCAGAGTATAGACCCAGAGCTGGGCCCCTGGGGGTGAACCCCAGCGGACAGGCTGGGGATTGGAACAAGTGACTTGATCTCTGTACCTTATTTTTTTCTTAATAAGTGAGTTTCTGAAAGATACTGTTCTTTAGAGCTAATACAGTGAAGCACCAAGATGGAGGTGGCATCAATACGTGTTAGAAGTCACTTGATATCTCTTTTATTTAGGACTTCTCCTTAGATGGGTTTTCGATAACAGAAATGCTAATGTAGAGTGTTTTGAATCCAGGTGTCATAATACAGCATTTCATATTATTGAGAACAGAATGACAGGGGCACAACATCATATAATAAAAGGCAGAGGGCCTCCCTGGTGGCGCAGTGGGTTAAGCAACCACTGTGAGGCAAACCGCAGCCATTGCAGCACGAGTTCGATCCCTGCTGCCAGCCAGGGAGGGGACCCACATGGCGCAGCAGACCTCTCCTGCCTCGCCTGCTACTCCCCTCAGCAGTGTGTTTCAGTCCATCTGCCTGTTCTGTTCCCCACTGTGTCTCTGGTGGATCCTCTCACCTCCCGCAATTCTGGCCTGTACCCCAGCTATAAATAAATAAATCTTTGGAAAAAAAAATAAAAGGCAGAAAAAAATAGGGCCACCTGAAGTCTGAGAGAAGGATGCAACTCAATACAGGCAGGGTGCAGGTAGACAGCTGAGTGGGAACATATTTCTTTTTCTCTTTTTTGAATATTGAATGACAGTACTTTTTAATTATTTTGAGGCATTGCTGATTTATATGTATATGTATCAGAGGTATAGGGTCACGCTCCTCAGATGTGTTATCACACCACACCCAACACCAAGGGGCCCATAGTCCTCCACCATAGTCCACTGGGCCTCTTCCCCTTTGCTCTGCACCTTCTCTCCCCTCCCTCCCTCCCTCCCT
>JAGFMF010011464.1:6678925-6753585 GCA_019455555.1 Galemys pyrenaicus | reverse complement strand
CACACTGCTGAGGGGAGCAGCGGGCACAGCAGGAGAGGTCTGCTGCACCATGTGGGTCCCCTCCCTGGCCAGGGGCAGGGATTGAACTTGTGCTGCAGTAGCTGCGGGCGTTGCTTAACCCACTGCGCCACCAGGGAGGCCCACAAAAGCTTTTCTAATCCACTCATCTTTCTTTGGTCACTTGGGCTATTTCCACAAATTGGATATTGTAAATAGTGCTGCAGTGAACACAGAGCACACATATCCCTTCTAATGAGTGTTTTTTTTCACCTTCTTTGGGTAGCTGCCTAGACGTAGAATTGCTGGATTGTATGGTAGATTTATTTTTGATAGTTTGAAAAGCCTCCATACTGTTTTCCACAGCGGGCCGGACCAGTTTACTTTTCCATCTACATTCATTTTTCTCCACATCCTCACCAGCACTTGTTTCTGGTCTTTTTATATGGGCCTTCTCACAGGTGTGAGATCATATCTCATTGTGTTTTGATTTTGATTTGCATTCCGTGATAATAAGCGATGATGAACATTTTTTCATAGTCTATTGGCTATTTGTATGTCTTCTTTGGCATATCCATTTAGCTCCCCTCCCTATATTGTGATTGGGTTATTTGTTTTCTTTAGTTGAGTTCTTTGTTGAACTTGGATATCAGTCCCTTGTCAGATATATGATATGCAAACATTTTCTCCAATTTAGTAGGGTATATTTTTGTTTATGTTTGTTTCTTTTGCTGTGCAGAAGCTTTTTCATTTGATGTCATTCACTTTGTTTATATTCTCTTGTTTCTCTTTTTCTTGGAGACAAATCCACAAAGACATCACCGAAGCCAATGTTGTGGAGTGTTTATTTTATGGTTCAGGACTTTAATCCAAGTCTTTAATCCATTTGAGTTAATTTTTATATATGATGTGAGATAGTGGTGTAGTTTCATTCTTTTGCATGTGGCTGTCTAGTTTTCCCAACATTATTTATTGAAGAGTCTTTCCTCTCTTAGTTTCTTTGTTATAGATTAAATTTCCATATAAGTGTGAATTTATTTTGGCTCTAAATTCTATTCTGTTGGCATGTGTATCTGTTTTTAGTCTAGTATCATACTGTTTTGATCACTATAGCTTTGTAATATAATTTGAAGTCTGGGTATGCTTCTACTGTTCCTTTTTTTTGTCAGGATTGCTTTGGCTATTAGGGTCTTTTGTGGCTTCCTATGAATTTCAGTAATGTTTGCTCTTTTTTTTTTTTTTTGGAAGAATTGCATTGAATCTTGATAGGAATTGAATTAATCCCTATATTGCTCTGGATAAAATGGCTTTTAATAATGTTAATTCATCTAATCTATGAACAGGGAATAAATACCTTTCCATTTCTTTGTGACTTCTGTTGCTTTAAATAATGTCTTAGAGTTTTCATTGTACAGGTCCTTCACCTTGTTAAGTTTACTTGTAGGTATTTAATTCTTTCTGATGTGACTGTGAAAGGGATTTTCTTCAATCCTCTTTCTTTTGTTTCGGGTGCATTGCTTTACAGCATGGGCTGTACCAAGATTACCAGAATGCAGATTATAATTGCTTAGAAATCTAATTTACTTCCTGTCAATTTAGGACTATATCTTAAGAAATTTAATGCTCAACCCAAATGTTTATTAAATATGTTCCTGGACCATATATTCAATCCTTTCTATTTTGTAACCCAAATAAAATACATTTTTAAAAATATATTTATTTGTGCATACAAGCACTAGGAAATAGGCCAGAGATGTGGGGTGTGGGGTGATAGGATTCACAAGAGACAGAGTGGAGAGCAGAACAGGCAGACTGACTGAACTAAGCTGCTGAGGGGAGCAGCCGGTGAGGCAGGAGCAGTTTGTTGCATCACGTGGGTCACCTCCCTGGCCAGCTGCGGTTTGCTTCATAGTGCGTTGCTTAACCCACTGCGCCACCAGGGAGACCCCAAGATACATTCTTGATGGAAACCACAAGACCTCTCTTTCCCTTAGGAATCTATTACTTATTGACTGATAAATGTCTTATTAATGATTAACAAGGAATCATCATTGGCTAATAATGTTTAATTTATTAAAGAGTAAAATTATTTGCTAATTTGTCACTGATTAATCAACTAATAATTGATTATCTTTAATTCTGTATGTCTATTAATTGCCATTAGTAATATTGTAGTAAAAGTATCTTGAACAAATCTTATCGCTAGAGTATTAAAATACAAAGTGAAATATTTCCGTTACAAGCTCTAACCGGGATGAGGCTGTTTGTCATCATCCTAATGCATCAGAAGCATCTGAAATTTCTCACGTCTCCCAGCTGCCCCCTCTCCCCCCCTTACCCTTCCAGCAGCTAGGGAGGTCTTGTCAAAGCCGCGAGTCCACCTGCCGGTCCTCTGCTCGGAGGACCTTGTCTCATCCGGGGCGGGCGTTCTGACTTCATCTACTAGTTCTGAAACCTGGCACTTTCCTTTGTGTACTTGGAAGCACGTGAGGAGAGCCTGATGTCCGAGTCCTGACCGCTTTGAAAATAAAAATGCACGACAAATCAGGCATCCTTTGCTTTTACCTTTGCCCAGGTGGGTGTGGCGGTACATATGGCCACAGTTCAGGCAGAAGCATAACTTGGGGGAGAGAGAGCAATGGCTGGGAGCAGGGTCTGCAGAACACCCGACGGGCCATATGACGGGCCTGCGCTGCTGCCTGCAGGGCCAGGCCCACATGAGACCCCTGCGAGACCCCAAGGCGGCCCCGGCTCCAGGGCAGCTGCAGCGCGCCTGCCTTGCTGCCACTGATAATGCTGAATGACTGCCGTGAGTGTAGTGCCCTCTCGTGGTCAAGAGCAACATTTCAAGAGCCCACAGCACTTGTTTTATCAGCTAAAGTGTCCCTGGAGGCAGTACAGGGTTCGCAAGGTGATCACACCAGTTAGGGCCTTTTGCCACCTCTGGGGCTCTTACTGAGAAAGTAGCTGAACGACCAGGGCCAGAGGAAGGCCTTTATGTCCAGAATCTTTTGTTCCAAAAGGGAGCACAATAGGGGAAGCTATTCAAAGATTATGGCTAAGTCTAGACTCCGTCCTGGTTTCATGCTCAAAATGCACATGGACACACAGCCCATACCTTGACCTTATTCCCTCCTGTGGTTGCAGGTTCGAAGATGGCACCATCTCCTTCCTGGACGTGATAGCACTTAAACATGGATTTGACGCGCTTGAGCGTCTCACAGGTCAGTGGACATTTGTATGCATCTGTCTGTCTGTCTGTCTGTCTATCTGTCTGTCTCTCTGTGCATTTTTATACATCTGTCTGTCTGTCTGTCTGCCTGCCTATCTACCTACCTACCTATCTATCTCACCATCAAAAAGTCTGAAGTACTTGAATGTTTAAGTAACACTATTTTAGAAAAAGAGGAGGGCAAGAATTCCTATGAAGATTCCACAGACACCACGGTGGTAGCCTGCTGTTCAGTACCAAGGACTTAATATCTATTCTGTGGGCATTGCAATCCAATATTTACCTGGTTATAAACTCATTACTGTAAGGTCCAGGTTTGCCAGTTATCATGATGTTGTTTTCTTAAGAACAAGTGAGTTTTACACGATGTTCATGTTCTCATTGATGCTTCAATTGTGTCTGAGGTGGCATGGAGCATATAAGGCAGCACACCTTTACCTTGACGCAGTACACCTACGCCGCCCTGTCCACTCTCCGGTACCCCAACGGAGCCCCTGTCGTGCGCGTTTACAGTGACTCTGAGTTCAGCAGCCCGGATGTTCAGGGTCCAATCATCAACTTTAACGTGCTCGACGACAACGGGAACATCATTGGCTACTCCCAGGTGGGTTTTCTTTTCATCTCGCTAGCCTGTTCGCCACAGACTCGCTCTCCTCTGTAATTGTACCCTCCCTGAGTCCTGACGTTTCCAATGAGAGCCGCTGGTGTCCTTCCAGAGCTGTGAGAAAGCCCCACTCCATGGTGCTGCTGCTGCAGGCTCTCTGCTCTCATTTACACACTGCTCTCTTTTATTTTTTATTTTAAAGACTTATTTATTTATGCATACAAGAACTGGGGTACAGGCCAGAGGTGTCATGGGGGTGTGAGAGGATCCACCAGAGACAGAGTGGGGAGCAGAACAGGCAGATCGACTGAAACACACTGCTGAGGGGAGCAGCAGGCGAGACAGGAGAGGTCTGCTGTGCCATGTGGGTCCCCTCCCTGGCTGGAGATCGAACTCGTGCTGTAGTGGCTGTGGATGCGGCGCTCAACCCACTGTGCCACCAGGGAGGCTCCCATCACACACATTTCTAACAAGCATGACTGTTTAGTTATTCATCCCTTGCTCTTCAACCATAAGTGGTCAGTTTCAAATGGGTTAAGATCTATTTGCTGATAGAGTAGATGGGAGAGCTGACAGTTTCCTAGCTAGGGAAGACATCCCAGAATAGTGTAGATGGAAAAAAATAGTGTAGTGTGGACAGAAGACCACATCTGAGGTCATTTCATGTACAGCTAGGTAGCCCTAGTAATACATCAGACCGTATCTTGGCGTTCTGTAGAATCACAGGCCTGTTCACATCACTTGTTGCATGCTCTGACTTCAAAGGATTCGGTAGCTTGGTTATAAATTAGTTTCCGCAGATATGGCCTTTGTGTGTATTTTCCCTTGGAAGCAGTGCAAGTAGTGGTTTGCTGGTTGGGAAACTGCTTGGGGTCTTCCATAACAGAGTACGCTGGTCATGTCCCCTTCCATAAGAAAGTCCAGAGCTGCTGCAGGGGAGAGGGTGGGAGACGGTTCAAAGCGGGGCAGGGACTGTGTTCTTTTTTATGCAAGGGGCTATGTCACAGTGCACGGGTGAAGTGGTGATGGGTATTCTGTGGGGACTACACCTAAAGGGAGAAAGCATACACTGTACCAAAATGTAAAATATGTATAAAATATATATATGTGAAGACCAGAGTTGTGCCAAATGCTCACACTGGTGGCAGGTGGGACCAGAAAGATGTCACAGACTGGTCTTGGGGAGCCCAAGCCCTTGCTAGACATTCAGATGTCACAGATCTGAGTGTCAGATAAGTCTGGAAGATGGTGCCTGTCTTCTCTTGAAAACCACCATTGCCATTCACTTATTAAACCCAGAATTTCTCAAACAAAATCCACTTCACAAGGAACCATGTCTTCTGTATAGCCGTAAACGTTCTGAGGAACAAACGAGAGAAATACTCTCCTGGACAAATGTCAGTTCTCACCAGTGTTGAGGGGTGATGCTCTACAAACACAGGTGTCCCTTAGGTATTAATTGTGACCCCCCCCCCGCCCCTTAGCTATATACTCACATAAGAGGCCCTGACATTGCTCAGAAGTGTGCAATTAAAAATTTTTATGAGAGGGGAAGATTGGAAAATACATGGGAGACAAAATGTTTGCTTTCTTAAATATACTTGGTAAAATTAGTTTCGTTCTTGAACCTAAATAAGTTTGATTTTCTGAGAGTAGGGGCAGGGCAACAAGTGAAATGAGCTATGGCAGGCAGAATGTGGGGAGAATTCCTCATTAGCCCTAAGTGCCTTCAAAGAGAAGGACACCCCTGCAGGCAGAGAGCTGCTGGCCCAGGCTCAGCTCAGCAGGGCGCTTGTTCCCCGAGGCTGGGCACAGGACGCATTTCTCCCTTGTGTGTGCAGACGAAGCTCCTTGGTGATGGGGTCTGTGGCTGAGCTACGGCAGGAAAACCAGGCTACTTCACGGTGGGAGTTCCACAGAGACTTGGGGTCCTTTGGAAAGATAAGATGGCATCGTAGTTGGGTGTGGTTGTTTCTTTTCCAAAGGATGTGTAAAGAATTTCTCCTTCCAGATGAAGCTCTGGGTTCTTGTTTCTCACACCCTGATTTCATTCTCTCCTCTGGCAGGAGGCCCTCTGCTCTGTGGTTCAAAGCAGGAATTCAGATCCTGACTGCCCTCTTGTGGTCACCAAGGATAACAGTGCAGCAGCGCTGTGTGAGGCTTGAGAGATATGCAGTAGAGGTCCCCGCCGCCCAGGGCGAGCGCAGAGCAAGCGTTCAGCAAACAGTGCGCACAAAGGCTCCGGGTAGGAGGTCGCTCTGTGGTCAGGTCTGTTCTCACGTGCCCATCCCCTGCAACAGACCCGTGCCTCACCTGGCTGGGTACCGGCCATACCCCTGTGTGTGGTCTGCAGGGCCGAGGGTGAAAGCAGCCTGGGTCCTGATGGGAAATTAGGAAGAAGAGTGTAGATGTGGCCAGAGCAGCATCTCCACATCCTCTTCTTCTTCTTCTTCTTTTTTTAAAGATTTATTTATTTATGCATGCAAGAGCTGGGGTACAGGTCAGAGGTGTGGGTGGTGAGAGGATCCACCAGAGACAGAGTGGGGAACAGAACAGGCAGACTGACTGAAACACACTGCTGAGGGGAGCAGCGGGCGAGGCAGGAGAGGTCTGCTGCGCCATGTGGGTCCCCTCCCTGGTGGATGCTTCACAGTGCAGTGCTCAACCCACTGCGCCACCAGGGAGGGCCCGTGTCCTCCTCTTGGATGTCCGTGCTTTGTGACTCTCGTACCCAATAGAATGCCATCGAAGGTGAGACTGCTGGTTTGTGAGGCTAAGTCTGAAAAGACCCTGCGACGTCAGCATTATTTCTGGGGTGCTCTCTTTTGGAGCCTCAAGTGACTGTGTCCGAAGCTCCACCGTGAAGCTGGTCCTGTGCGGAGACCAAGTCACAGGCACTGCGGCGGCAGTCCCACCGTGTGAGCCCCTCTGCCGTCCCTCTGCCGGGGCCAGGCCCACGCATGCGCAAGGGAGTCTCCAGGTCACCCCACCAGCTCTCACTCCGAGACTCAGCGTCTTCCTGATGGAACTTGGGCAATCATGGAGCAGGCCTTCCTGAATTCTGACCCACTGTAGCTGTGTGCGCAATAAAATAGGATTATTTTAGTCCTCTGAATTTAGGTGGTTTTAGTGGTAACTGCAGGGTGGACACGGGGCGGGTTAGGAGAGAAGGTTGGTATGGTAGGTAGGTTTCTAATACACCTTGGCAGGAATTGGGGTGGGGGGCAGGAGACTACTGGACTCGGAAGATGAATTTGGCCAGATCTAGTGGTGCTGCAAGGCCATACCTCAGAGAGCCAGGGAACCCCCGAATTTTGTTAGCAGGCCTCCCTCTCAGCGAGCTGCCAGCCCAGGGCGTGGGAATAGAGTAGCTTTCCTTGGTTCAGCCCAGAGAATGGCTTTTCCTCGCGGTCAGTCCAGAGACGGCTGAAGTGCGTTCAGCCCGTCTTCACAAGGGCATGTGGGGAGCACCGTTGTCGCCTGCTGCTCAGCAGGCAGCCAGGCTGACGGCATGTGACCCTGGTCAGCAGAGGGTACCACTCTCCTCGTGGCTGCCTTTGGCCACCCCACACGTGACCTCCCAGGGAGAGATGTCTCCAAGGCTTCCCTGCCAGGCATGCTGTTGTGTTCCTGAGTTTGGCCTCCTGGGCTGAGAATCCTCGGGAGGTGCCTGGGCCTTTGGGGGAAGGAAGGGCTTGACCCACAGCTAGAGGAGCTGGACAAATGACTCCGTGTGCAGCCCTGCCTTTGAGCCTTGAGTGAGGAAGGACTCCCCCTCTGCACAGCAATTCTGTGGTTCTTCTCCACACTCGTGGCACGATGGACACCCCTGGATAGCGTGCAGTGCCCACGCAGCAGTGCCCACGCAGCAGTGCTTAAGCCTGCTGCCCCACACCCATGTGCTGCCCCACACCCATGTGCTGCCCCACACCCACGGCCCGCCTGCGCTCACTTCCGTTCTTCTTCATCTGGCTTGAAACATGGTCTTTTCACTGGAGCATGGCCTCACTTGATATTTTCTCAAGCATATGCCTATAACCCAACTGGATAAGTTCTAACTTTCAGGAACATTTTATGCAATGGCCTCGTAAACCTGTGATAGACCGTAGCATTGCAGAGCAAAACTCAGGATCAAATCTTCATTTTATTGTTAGGAAAGAGAAATTGAAATGTTGATTTGGGGCCTCCCCGGTGGTGCAGGGATTAAAGACACAGCACTATCAAGCTGTCGCGAGCCACTGCAACATGCGCTCGATCCCCAACCAGGGAGGGGGCCCACATGGCGCAGCAGACCTCTCCTGCCTCTCTCGCTGCTCCTCTCAGCAGTGTGTTTCAGTCCATGTGCCTGTTCTGCTCCCCACTCTGTCTCTGGTGAGTCCTTTCACCCCCTGCACCTCTGGCCTACACCCCAGTTCTTGTACGCATAAATAAACAAATCTTAAAAAAAAAAGTCTTGATATGAGCCCGCTCCCTGCTCCTTCTAGGAAGGGACACAAACCGGACGCTCCTAACACTGGCTCCGTGTCATGTTAAACCCACAGGTGGATAAGATGGCCAGTCTTCACAACATCCAGGTGCGCACTGGCTGCTTCTGTAACACGGGGGCCTGCCAGAGGCACCTGGGGATAAGCAGCGACAAGGTCAAGAGGAACCTTCAGGTTAGTACCTCTGGTCTCAGCACTGGCCAGCGAGACCCAGTGGGGTGCCCCCAGCTCGCTCAGCCTGGGGCCTGTCGAGGAGGGCTGGGTCTGTGGGCCCGACTCTGCGAGCCACCTCCGAGGCGCAGGAGAAAGGACACCACTGGAACGGAAAGCGCTCAAGAGGGTGTCCTCTGGCAGTCAGTTTTTACTTCGAGGACACAAATGTAAAGCAGAAGAAGAGTTTTATTATTTTTATAATAAGCTATGTTTTCTTTATTGAGATGGCATTGCTTTACAGCACTGTACGTGACTTCGGGGAAAAGGTTCACACCTCCTCAGACGTGCCACCACCCCACCCCACCACCAAAGCACCCGTAGCCTCTCCCCTTGGCCGCTGGACACCACACCCCCACTCTGTCCCCAGCCCAGGCCCTCCCCCTCTAGTGGCCTCAGCAGGAGGAGGGTTTCGCAGGGGCTGGCAAACATGGAGTGTGCTCACACACACCAGGGCCTGTAACCGGTTGTTCCCTGCCGGAGATATCTCCACACCAGCATTGGCTCATCTCTGGGTGGGATGAAGAGGGGCGCTCTCAGAGAGTGTCCTGCCTCTCTTGGAACCCCCAGGCCCTCCCTCTGCCCTGAGATGAGGCTTTTCACTTCACTGTCCTGCCTGTTTTGAACCGTTTGATAAGACTAGTTCGAGTAGCAGAGTCTGTATTTATTCCCGAATAGCTTCTAACTTGAGTTTCATTTGGTTTTCATGAACTACTGTATATGCTGGGTTCCAAGCAGCCGTGAGCGAGTGAACATACTAAATGAAATAAAAGCAGACCCTTAGTCTGTAAGAGCAGAGCGGTGGTTGCCAGAGGGAAGGGAAGAGCAGCAGGTAAATTGCGTGAAGGGGTCAAGCATGTGCTGGTGGCAGAGCTGGAAGGCTGGCGGTGAACATAGGTAGCAGATACACATGATGTGGAGGACCGTGCACATGGAGCCTTTACAATGCTACAAACCACCACTGCTTTAATTACAAAGGAAAAAGGGAGAGGCTTAGAAAGCAAACCTAGTTCCAGATGCAGTCTTTGGCCATGTGGAAGGCCAGGGGCTCTGTCTCTGAGTGACTGATCTGGTCTAGCTCTGGGAGGTGGGCGACCCCGGCAGTACCCTGCACCAGCTCCGGGCTTGGAGAGGCTTGGGGGCCAGACCCTCCTGTCTTGCTTTCCTCCTGGTAGGGCACGGCCTTGGCCTGCGTGGTGGCTTTGGGCCAGCCATTTGCAATGGAGCATCGTGTGTTTCTTGTCCCTTGTCAGGGGCCACTCTCAGGTCTCCTTTCACTTCTGAGGGAGGCTACAGGGAGTTGGCAGCTTGTGTTGCTCCTGCCTCAGCCCTCAGCAGATCAGTACATGGACAACCCATGATCTGAAACATTGGTCTGTCTTTTTCCCCCTCTGTGGGTCAGCACTGAGCCCAGCTCTGGGGCATGGGCCAGAGGTATGGGGTGGGGAGGTGAGAGGATCTATCAGAGACAGAGTGGGAACAGGCAGATTAGCTGAAACACACTGCTGAGGGGAGCAGCGGGCGAGGCAGGAGAGGTCTGCTGCGCCATGTGGGTGCCCTCCCTGGCCGGGGACCAAACTCGCACCGCAGTGGCCACGGAAGCTCCACAGTGCATCGTTCAACCCCTTGTGCCCCAGGGAGGCCCTATATGCTTCTTAAACACAGTGCTCAAGAGTAAGTTCAAACAAGTAATATATTCAGTTATCTCTAATTTTTTTTAAAGATTTTTTTATTTATGCACACAAGAGCAGGGGTACAGACCAGAATTGTGGGAGGTGAGAGGATTCACCACAGAGTAGTGCGCAGAACAGGCAGATCCACTGAAATATACTGCTGAGAGGAGCAGCGGGTGAGGCAGGAGAGGTCTGCTGCGCCATGTGGGTCCCCTCCCCGGCTGGCGGCAGGGATCAAACTGGTGCTGCAAGTGGCTGTGGCTTGCTTCACTGCTTAACCCACTGCGCCACCAAGAGGTCCCTCTTCTAGATGTTTTAATGACCTCATGAATTGGTGCTCACCTTGACATCCAGTAGAGCAAAGTGAAGTCCAGGGAGGGACCCTGCCTTCATGGAACTCTCCTCGGTCCCACAGCACATAGCAAGGGGGCAGCTCTGTTTTCCCGGGCTGATTTTATTTTATAAAAGTGTTTGCAACTTACCCATGGGAAGTGAGTCACTCTGGCTGATTTGTTTTTCTTTTATCCTAGGCTGGTCACGTCTGTGGAGATGACGTGGACCTCATCGATGGGCAGCCCACAGGGTCTGTGAGGATTTCATTTGGATACATGTCTACACTTGAGGATGCCCAGGCCTTCCTCAGGTTCATCATAGCAACCTGCCTGTGCCCGTCCCATGGCCAGTCTCTCCTTCAGGCCACCCCCAGGGAAGCTGGGGTCCCGCCGGCAGAGGACGAAGTAGGGGCCACGCCTGCTGCCGTGGATGGGTCTAGCCCCTCCTATCAGGAGGACACCCCCACAGACTCCTGCGTTTGGAACAAGCTGCCCACAGCTGTGGGTGCGGTGGGTTTGCACCCACCTCTTTCTGAGGCGGACAGAACCCAGGAGACCCCTTCAGAGAAAGCTCCAGGCGTCCCGAGTAAGGTCCTCGGGACACACGTCGTCACCAACCTTTATCTTTACCCCATCAAATCTTGTGCTGCATTCGAGGTAAGGGCTTTCATGGCAACAGAGACTGCTTAGTCTCTCTCTCTTTTTTTTAAAGATTTATTTATTTATGCATGCAAGAGCTGGGGTACAGGCCAGAGTCGTGGGAGGTGAGAGGATCCACCAGAGACAGAGTGGGGAGCAGAACAGGCAGATCGACTGAAATGCACTGCTGAGGGGAGCAGCGGGCGAGGCAGGAGAGGTCTGCTGTGCCATATGGGTCCCTGCCCTGGCGGGGGATCAAACTCGTGCTGCAGTGGCTGCAGTTTGCTTCATAGTGCATTGCTTAACCCACTGTGCCACCAGGGAGGCCCCTGCTTCGTCTCTTTTTAAATTTACATTAAAATACTATTTTGATAAAGTCGGAAAAAATGCAGTGAAGAAAAATATTAAGAAATCATAATCTTATTCAGAGTATCGTGACTTACACTTGATCTTAACCGGAAGACTGAGGAGCGATAGTCTTGTGACATGCAGAGCCATTTTCATTTTGCTCTCCTTGGTTTGGGATGACTTTTGAATGTGTCTCTGCTAGCGGGGACCCCTGAGAAGACCTGTTTCTAAGTGGTGAACACCTCATTGCTGCGATGAAATAGGGAAGGCTGGGAAAAGAGAGGCCAGCGGAGGAAGGGGGAGGCTGCTGTTGCACACAGCAACTCTGAGTGCTTGTGAGTCCGGGAAGCAGGCAGGGGCCTGTGTGAGTCGATACTTGTCACTCCTCTGAGAAGCTGCTCCCCTTATCCCCAGCGAATCCTTCTTTGCTCAACTCCCTTATGTAACCAGAATCTCACCTGCCCGGCTGAAAGCTCAGTCTACACATTCCCAGTGTCTCTCTCTCTCCACACATACGCACTGGCTGAAAGCATGGCCAAGACAAAGAGGAAAAGGCAGGAGGAAGGCGGTACATTGAATTTGTAGGTGGCACATCAAATGATAGAAAACTATATCACGTTCTAACAGAAAAGTACCAAGGACCGGGAGGGGCCTGAGATTTTTGTCTCCGTCAGATCAAGTTAGCTTCTGTCCTTGGAAGCTGTGGCAGGCTAGCCCGTCATGCTCTCACGACACCTGCGAGACCACAAGCCTCTGGGTCGGAGATAAAGGCCTTTGCTGCTCATTACAGCAGGCAGCGGAGTTTCACGTCTGTGCTGGTTGGTTCCCTTTGCACCTCAGATCCCAGGAGGGGTACAGAGGGGCCCGGTGGATGCCGTGCACAAGCTGAGGTGCGCAGCTCCTGCATCTCTGACACGTGTTCATCAGTGGTCATTTGAGTATTTCTTTACTCTTCTAGCACTACAGATGCTCCTGGCTCGTCTTGTGTACTCCTTCACCGAGCCCTGGAGTCAGACATTTCTCTGAGCGGTCCCAGCTCTTTTTGTTGAAGAACGGTATTGGAATGAAAGGTCTGGGCGTTGGGAATGTTTGTATGTTTGCGGAAATAGGAAGGAAATTTAAACACACTGAAAGTGAATCAACTCAAGGACCTTTCTGGTGTGGCCATAAGCTGTGCAAGAAATATGTCCATGTCTGTCAGGCAGCTCCCGATGTGCAAGGATGCACAGGAAGCAGGGCCATGGAGACCGGCGGGGAGGCAGCTGGAGACATGCGCTCTCCTGTACTCTGAATGCTGTACCTTGCGCACACGTTACCATCTCAGAGATAGGTGGAAGTAGGGAAGGGCGAAAAATGAATCTGGAAGGTGAATGATGGTTTCTAGATGCCACGCTGTCCCCTCTGCACGGTCCTCTTCATTTTGCTTTAGCCTTTTTCCTTCCCCTCTTCCTGCAAGAGCACGTGCTGAACTCAGGAAGTCCATCTGTGTTGGAGCAGTCCCTGTGCCACGGTGTTAAGGTCCTGTTTGAAGAGCCTTGGCCTAAAATATATCTTCCCTTTTTCTTTAGGTGAAGGCCAGTTGGCCTGTGGGACATCAGGGGCTGTTGTATGATCGGAACTGGATGGTTGTGAACCACAATGGCATTTGCATGAGTCAGAAGCAGGAGCCCCGGCTCTGCCTAATCCAGCCTTTCATCGACCTGCAGCAGAAGATCATGGTTGTCAAAGCCCCAGGTAGGGAGACTGGAGTCGTGTGTACAGAGCGGCACTGCGGAGTGGCCCTTCTGTGCATGTGAAGGGAAAACATGGCCTGTCCTCTACCAAATAGTAAAGAATTTTTAAAAAAAGATTTATTTATTTATGCATACAAGCACTGGGGTACAGACCAGAGGTGTGGGGGTGGGGGTGAGAGGATCCACCAGAGACAGAGTGGGGAGCAGCACAGACAGACTGACTGAAACACACTGCTGAGGGCAGCAGTGGGCGAGGCAGGAGAGGTCTGCTGCGCCATGTGAGTCCCTCCCTGGCCGGGGATTGAACTCGCACTGCAGTGACTGCAGAAGCCCCACAGTGCAGCACTCAACCCCTTGCACCACCAGGGAGGCCCTTTCCCTAGACTTTTAATGATCATAGAGGATAAGGAATACAGAGTAGCAGGGGCCTCAGCAATTTCAGCCTTTATCAAATATCTTTCTTTCCTAGAGAGGATTGAATCAGTTTCCTTTAGTTTTATCTACATATTTCACTCTGTGACTATCACTTTTGCTGGGATGTGGTACACGAGTATTATTATTCTTTAAACTGTTACTATGAATGTTATTTCCTTCTTTACATGTATGCTATGCATGTCATACTGTTAGCTTTCTCGTGAGAATGATGATTGGTGCAGGAATCTAGCCGATGCTCCCTCCAAGGGGCTACTACTAAGAATCGGCAGTCTACACTGATATCTTTACAGTGGGCCTTCACTCTGCCCGCCTATTTCTGGGGTCTGTGGGAGCTCAGGGAACAATGACTTCAGGAATTGCAGTCATCCGGAGGCAGAGGAATCCTTCATAGGAACTTCTGGTGATCCAGGCACAATAGGTGTGACAGCCTGGTGCACGGGCCTCTATGAGAAAGCGGCTGGATGCCAGCTGTTTGTGGGACTGATACTGCTGAAGAGCATCTCTGTGTTGATAAAAGAGACCCCAGACCCAGCCAGTTAGTTGATTCAGCCAATTTTCAGGGTCATTAAAATTCTACAGTATTTCACGATAGTGAACTTTCACACACACAGTTTTTCTCAGTACATGCTGATAAATTTTCCTTTCACTTTTGTTCATTAGGGATGGCGCCTATTAAGGTGCCCCTTGAGGAGAACAACGAGCCAACTCAGATTTGCCAGAGCAAGGTCTGTGCGGACAGGTGAGACTGCAGCAGGTGACAATCTCTGGTCCATCTGCGGGGGGTGAAGGGAGGGGGCGCACGGGGAGAGGAGAGCAAACCCTGGACAGTTTCAGTCTGCCTCCACCCGCCATTTCCCCTCACACAGCCAGCTCTAACCACACTGGCTCCTTGCTCTTTGAAGCCTAGTGCTTTTCCTTCCTCAGGAGTTTGCACTCACTGTTCCCTCTGCCTGTCATGTTCTCCCTCTGTTTATACCTCCCTTGGGAGAGAGTCTCCCCTCCCTCACCTCCAGGCAGTCTTACTTTCATCAGGTCCCTGCCAAGATCTTCCTTTTGGAGGGGGGCCCTGCCTACCCACAGGGACCAGCCCTCCCTCTGTCCTCTTTCACCTTTATCGTTTCCCCAACTTTTTTTAAAAAAGATTTTATTTATTTATGCATACAAGCACTGGGGTACAGACCAGAGGTGTGGGGGGTGAGAAGATCCACCAGAGACAGAGTGGGGAGCAGAACAGGCAGATGAACTGAAGCATACTGCTGAAGGGAGCAGCTGGCGAGGCAGGAGAGGTCTGCTGCGCCATGTGGGTCCCCACCCTGGCCGGCAGCAGGGATTGAACTCGTGCTGCAGTGGCTGCGGTTTGCTTCACAGTGCGGTGCTCAACCCACTGCGCCACCAGGGAGGGCCCACGTTTTCTCAGTTTTTATCTTCAGCCCTTCCCTCTGGAGTTGGCGCTGAGAGAGCAGTCTGTGTTGTTCCTGCAGAGCCTGGAACAGAGTTTGGCGTGGGGAACAATTTGGAGGAAGCGTGGTGGAGTTTGGTGGGGTGGCCATAATGGGGTGGCGAGGGAACAGGCCTGATTCACATTTTGAAAAGTTTGGCTGGCAGCTTTGGAGTGGTGGGAAGGGGAACACAGGGGAAGGCCAGTGGAGCGGAAGGCCAGTGGAGTGTCTGTGACGGTAACAGAGGAGTGTAACAGTAACCAATGAGCCAAGATCAGGTGGAACCAAGTGGCATGAGACGTGTTGCTACAGTTTGAACTAGATGACAGACTAGATTTCCAGAATGTGGTGAGGGGGTTTCAGGATGTCTTTCAGATTATATAACTTTCAGGTGATAAATCAGGTATTATATTCCTTATATTTGTGGGTTATTACCTAGTCTGAGTTATTGGTGATAAGGTATCTTTACAACTATAAGAGCTCTTGAACATGAGGTTAAGCATAAGAGTGTTTCCATTTTATATTGAATATATCAAATCCTGGCATTTGTAATCTAGATCTGGAAACATGTGGAATAGCAAATTTTCTGATTGTGGGAATTTAATCCAGGGTTTCCTGGTCCACCGAGTACCCTAACCACTTGACTCAAATGCTAGAACATTAACAGTTCGCTACTGGTTTATATGTAATTGAAGGGTTTTTTTTAAAGATTTATTTTTATTCATGAAGACAAGAACTAGGAATAGGCCAGAGGCATGTGGGGTAGGAGGATTCACCAGAGACAGAACAGGTGGTTGTAGGGAGCAGAACAAGTGGATCTACTGAAATACACTGCTGAGGGGAGTAGCGGGCGCAGGGTCTGGTGATAGCTCGACAGTGCTAACTTTAACCCCTGTGCCACCAGGGAGGCCCCCAATAAGAAAAGGTTTTGAAAATACTAAATACTTATTAGTTTGCACAGCAAACTCATTTGTGGATAAGTTTATGCTCAGTACATGGTGATACTGCATGGTTTTGAGTGAGATTCTATTTCCTTCTGCACTGCAAACATATACTGCCTGTAAGCCATGAAATGATATGTTAAGTACTTCGGCAACACCTAAACTGGACTCAAGGTGTTAGTGGCCCTGGGTCACATTGGCCTGATGAAGGGCTACACCTCAGGAGAGGTGGGGAAGTGACAGTGTGATGATGGCCAAGCACAAGTGGGCACCAGGGGCACGGGCCCACGCTGGAGGCCCAGGAGTCGAGCACGCTGTCTCCAGCCCTGTGCTGACGAAGCTTTCATCATAGCATGTTTTCAGTCAGGGCAGTGCGTTTTGAGTAACACTTCAGTCATCACTATGACAAGTCTCCTCATAGAGAGAAATACCGCCATCGGGGAAATCTGCCCCTGTTTATCGAACTCATCTGCCAAGGCACATTTCACAGACTTGCATCCAAGAGGGATGCTGTTTTCTGGTTAATAAAGCTTTTCAGATAGAGGGGCCTCCCTGGTGGTGCAAGGGGTTGACTACCGCCCTGTGGGGGCTTCCAGGGCCACTGCAGCACAAGTTCCATCCCAGGCCAGGGAGGGGGCCCACATGGTGCAGCAGACCTCTCCTGCCTCGCCCGCTGCTCCCCTCAGCAGTGTGTTCAGTCAGTCTGCCTGTTCTGCTCCCCACTCTGTCTCTGGTGAATCCTCTCACCCCCCGAGTCTCTGGTCTGTACTCCAGCTCTTGTGTGCATTAAAAAAACATAAAGCTTTTCAGATAGCTGGAGGTTAGGCTTCTCATGAGTTCTCGATATAATGAAGATGCACTTTGGTGAACTCTCTCAAGGTGCCGGAGAGAATGTGCTGCAAAGTCAGCATTTATTCTTCCTGTCCCTTTCCAGAAGAGAAAGGCAGTTATTTTTCCCAGTTCACACACACATACATGTACACACCCCCCCACACACTTATTTTTAATAGATGCACACTTGAAACTTTAAAAATGTTATAATGCAACATTACTTTAATATTAATTAAAAAAATAAAGTGTAAGGTCGATTTTGGAGTCTCAATATGACGTTGGCAATTTTGCATTATAAAATCTGGTGATATGCAGATTTAAATTTAAAATTTAAATTAAAAAATTCATTTTTAATAGTCTAGAAAATGGCACAGTTCTAAAAAAACACAACGACAAACCAGGACCAAATGTGTAGTTATTTTGCTTACACACAGGCAGAGTGTTCTAGTCACAGACCAGACATGCCAGTTCATGCGTCTGGCCAGTAGAGGAAACGTCACAACGAGGCTTGTGGTGAAACATCAGGGCTTCTCTCGGCAGATGGCTGCTCTGGAGGCTCTCAAGCCCCAACCTTCGTGACTCTCGGTGGCCATAACTAATATAAACAAGGTCTATCAAGGGGAAATTCTAAAACCTTTTTATCTGATCTGACAGCTTTGAGCAAACCCCAGAGCTGGTACAGGACTCTGTGCCTTGGAGACCTCCCTGCAGCTTCCTAAGCACCTGTCACTTTGGGCTGTCTCCTCCCGGGGTTTAAGGTCTTCCCGTCCTGTCCTGTCCTGTCCCATTATAAAATCTAACTTTGGGTTTTTCAGATAATTATTCAAAGAAATGCATTATAACGTTACCACTCTTCCCCCACCTTTTTTTTTTTTTTTTTTTGCCAGGGTAAATACTTATGATTGTGGAGAAAAAATTTCAAGCTGGTTGTCAGAGTTCTTTGGCCGCCCATGTCATTTGATCAAGCAAAGCTCCAACTTCCAAAGACACGCAAAGAAGAAATATAGCAAAGGTACCACAGTTTGGATCACTTCTTAGAGGACAGGAGGTGGGTTTACCCTTGTGTATGTCAGCGCACGGACTGGATTTCCAGGGCGACTTCCTCATGTATAGAGAGTGAGTACTCTGTCTTTGGCAGGGAGGTGCTATGGTGGCCCACCAGATTAGCAGGACCCCGTGGGTGGTCCCAGGATAGCTTTGAGGGGTTCAGGTGGGCTTCAGCCAGCTGCCCTGCCTCTACCCAGGCGCTCTGTATCATTCCTGCATGCTTAGAAGCATAATGCAGTTTTGTTAAATGAAAACACTGGTGGTTTCTATGTTCTGAGAAAATCTGGGTACCTAGTCTCAGTACCCAGATAATTGTGAGACCTTAGAAAATTTTTAATCTTATGGTGCCTCGCTTCTGTAAATATCAATTCCTTAGACTTTTAAGAGCTTCAACAATTTTTTTTCTGCCATAGGCTCTTGTTAGGATGAAGTGATACAGGAGAGAAGAAAGTACTTTGAAAGTACCTGGCACATAGTAGTTGCTCAATAAATACTAGATCGCTAGAGGGGTGGATCCTGGCTGCATTACCGATTTGTGCGGTGATGATTTGGTCTAGTGATTAGCTCTCAGAGACTGGTTAAGCTGAGTAGCATTCTGTCCATATAGGGACTTGTAACCAAGTTTAAGGTGAAGTTATGATTCCCAAAGATATGTGATAGAGAAAGTAAAGGAAGCAATCTACTTACATGCTTAAAGTTTTGATAATTTTTCAAGATATAAACTAAAATAATTGGCATTTCTCTATGATAGGTAAGAGGAGTAAAATGGTCATTTAATTGAGAGCTAAGTTGATGGTGGGATGGATAATTTTATTTATTTATTTATTTTTAAAGATTTATTTATTTATGCACACAAGAGATGGGGTACAGGCCAGAGTCGTGGGAGGTGAGAGGATTCACCAGACAGAGTGGGGAGTAGAACAGGCAGAGGGACTGAAACACACTGCTGAGGGCAGCAGCGGGCGAGGCAGGAGAGGTCTGCTGTGCCATGTGGGTCCCCTCCTTGGCCGGGGATTAAACTCATGCTGCAGTGGCTGTGGTTTGCTTCTTAGTACATTGCTTAACCCACTGAGCCATCAGGGAGGCCCGGGATGGATAATTTTAAAGACATGATTCAAAGGAGGAAAGAAAGAGTATTTCCATGAATAGAGACATGCAAGGAGTGGGTTTCATCAGGAAGAGCACCACCCTTAAAAATGATCAGCTGAGTGTGATCCGGTCATCCAGACTGTGTACCTGGGGCTTGCTTGGGCCTTCAGGAGACTGGCTGAGACGATAAGCATGGGTCGTGGTCCTTTGGGATCTCGGTTTAGGGGCGGTGACTGTGCAGACTGTGACCCCATAACATGTGGGCCATAATGAAGATTGTGCAAAGGGCATGGAAGTAGGGAAGGCACCCCCATGCCTAGAGTGTGTCGCAGGGGTTCAGGGAAGAGGTGGGTCTGGAGTTGCATCTTCACAGGAGGGTAGGGGTTTCTAGGCAGAGAGGCAGAAAGTTCACTTAGGAGCAGCACGGTAGGGCTTGGTGTTTGGGGGCACAGCGAAGGTTTGAGGTGGGTCGGAAGTGACGGGAGGGATGGGTCTGAGCTGGCAGGAGAAGGGGTGCCAGTGTTATGGAGGTGCTGCACTCTCTGGTAGCAGGGGCAGCTCCTGAGCCTGCTTGGGTTTGGAAGACTCTTGGTGTGGCATGATGCTTCGTCAGAGGGAAAGGAGCAGAGGGGCTAGGCAGGAGGCTCTGGTGACTGTCTTGGTGGGAGAAGGGGCGGGCAAAGGTAGATTCAGGGACAGAAGGAAATCTGCTGCTTGCACGCTGGGGGATCAGGGAGTGCCAGCTTGTGACTGGTTGCACATCAAGGATGCCTTTTATGGGACACCCCTGATGGTCTAGGAACATTTTTGTGTTGGTATTCCTTAGAGGAAATTTTTAAAAACTGCATTACCCCTTTTTATGTTTTTACATTGATGCCTCTGTTTAAATAGGTGCATGTTATTTCTAGCTTATTGTAAAATATTGCCATTTTGAAATAATACCTGCACATAGCACTTTTAATCATTAGCCATTGGAATCTGTATACCATAGCAATTTGGTTCTCATGATTTTTGTGATGTATGTGTATATGTAAGTGTGTGTCGATATATATGAACAAGTTGCCTTTTAATAGTCAGGAATTTTCTTTCCTTTTTCTCCTTCAACTTATATTTCCATTCTACATCCTTGATAGAAGGTAACCTTAGTGTTACATATTTCATGCTTGAAAATCTTTCCTTGATGCCATTGTCATATTTGGCTGAAGCTACAGTAGTATAGAAATTGAAATCTATCAGTATTTTAAAAGTTTACTGTGAACATAAAATCAAACTGTTAGGGAATTTCTTTTAGGTTAAGTTCTTATAATTTGTGATAGCACACTGCTGAGTAAAGCAACTAAAGTATATTAAAGACTCCAAAACATAGTTATTAAGCACAGAGAAAACATTGTTGAAAACGGTTCTCTTACTGAGGCGGCTGAACTCCCCCCATTAACCCCGGGACTCGTGAATGACTGTCCCCGTGGCCGGGGGGTGATGCTCAGCCCGTAAACCTCTTCAAGTCAACGGAGTTGGTTGGTGATGAAAGGAGCTTTGGTTTACACTCTGTCACTCATACCTTCCCTTTGAGGCTCCTGACAGAGGCACAGGGACCTAATATTAGGCGGCTTTAATCATCTGCCACTTGACAACTTAATTAGATTGGGCAGTTCTGTGGATGGCAAACTGGAACCACTTTGACCTGCAGGAGGATCACCCAAGCTTCAGAGATGTGGGTTTTCTCATTGTCTCAGTGCAGGGTGTTGAATGGGACTTTTGTTTTCTCCCCTGGAGATGTTTAGCCCCAGGGGAGGTGTGCCCCTCTTTTCTGTGAAGCACAAGAAGGGCCTTTTGCGGAGGGGGCTGGGATTGCATCTCCCTTCTCTGACGGCCATTTTACGAAAGAGGGCAAGTGGGAGTAGGGGACCTGGGCAGTGAGTCCCTCAAAAATAGCTGCTCTTGTGGGTTTTGAGGTCCACCAGGATGGGCTTGAAGACAGCTCACTAAGTTTTGGCCCAGTCAGTCCATTTTATCAACATCGTTGATGGAGACAGGTGACCGGCCCCGACAATGGGAGACGGACGCGGGGTAACAGTACACTTCCTATTTCCTTACAGTCCTTTTAGCTTTAAAACTTGTTATGACTAAGATCAATATTTCACACCTACCTAAGAGCAAAAAGCAACCTCACCAACTAGATTTATAGCATCTTCCTGGCCCCATCATCAAGGCCCCTCACCCCTGCCATCTTCTAGAAGGGCCTTTGACTCCATCTACCGCCTTATTTCCAAACTTTGTTGTCTCCAAGCCTTCTTTGCTAGAACAGTTTCACTTCAGCATTTTATTTTTCAGATTATTAATTGAGTGTTCTAGGTGCTCCCTTTCTGTTTTTGAGATGTTTGAGCCACCTTAGAATGTGTTTTTTATTTTTGTTAGTGGGAAGATTTTGGGGTACTCCAGGATCCCTGAACTTGCACATTCTATTAGTTCTACCATTTGCTGCATACACTTAGTGTGAAAGAACTTTCATAGAATATTGTGCATAAGAAAGAAGGGAGAAAGGATAATGGTTTCCCTGTGAAACACCCAAATTTACCCATCTCCTTATGGGTAAATGCCCGGCTAAACCTGATTGGCCCAAAGCAGGACCACTGGGGCCCAAAAATGTGTCACTTGTCTAAGGCACCTTCTTCTGGGGAACCACAGAAAAGGGACAGAAGGGGCCAGGCAAGTCTGGAATGATAAGAGCAAAATCTAAGTACAAATCAAGGTAATGGCTGTCATCGTCAGCCTCCCCGCTGGTCTCTCATCATGTCTTCCAAGTGTGTCTACATGTCTCACGTCCATGGTCTCCTTCCATGTCCCCAAAGGCCCCAGTGCAAGTCCAAAGCTGAGAAGCAAGTGGGATTTCTTCACATGTCTCTGCTCTGTGTCTCCTCCAAGTCTTCAAGTGTTCTCTCAGTCTTCGCCCGGCTGCTCACTCTACCTTTCATTACATGGTCCAGGGACATGGACACTCCCCCTTTTGATGGAGATTACCCTCTGTAACATTTCCAGGTTATCATTTTTTTTCCCTCATAGAAAAGTCTCTACCTTTGAAAATGTAAGTCAATGGAAAAGCGGTTCATTTACATTCCAAGAAAGCAACTCTTCTTTTAAATACTCTATTGTTTTCCAGATCAGTCTGGTACAACAGCTACCCTTTCTCTGGTGAATGAGGCACAGTATCTGCTGATAAACAGATCCAGTGTTTTGGAACTTCAGCGGCAGTTAAACATCTGGTGAGACCCTTTACCTTGAGAGTAGTAGACAGGTGTAACCTGTGCCCCATGGCAGTTCACGTAGTGCCGAACTCACTCGGAAGGGGAGAAAGGATTTGAGAGTTCGGGAGTTCAGACCATTTACAGATGAGAGCATGAGGCCAAGGGAGTGAACTCAACCCCTTGGAAGTCAGTTTCCATTAATCCGTTGAAGTTTTTCTTTTATCTTTCAAGGTCCTTCCTGATGGTCTAGTACTTAAAGGAGAAACCCCAATGGTCACTCCACTTATTAGCATTTTCTTTAATTGAGTGGCCACCAACTTGACCTAATATCATTGCTCATCTGTCCTTTGTTTCCTGGAAGATTTTCCCCCTTTTCAAAGTCATTTTGAGTGGAAATTAGAGTGGTTATAAAAGTTTTTATGTCTGTAATTATAGGTATTGTTTTTTTTAAAATTCATTAAAAATTTTTTTCAATATAAAATTTTAAAATTCATTCTTCTTACAATGTGTGCTTTCTTTTTTTTTTTTTTAAAGATTTATTTATTTATGCACACAAGAACTGGGGTACAGGCCAGAGGCACGGGGGTTGGGGGTGAGAGGATCCACCAGAGACAGAGTGGGGAACAGAATAGACAGAACTGGAACACACTGCTGGGGAGCAGCGGATGAGACCAGAGAGGTCTGCTGCGCCATGTGGGCCACCCCCAGCTGGCAGCAAGGATCGAACTCCTGCTGCAGTGGCTGCGGTCCACCCCATAGTGTGTCACTCAACCCATTGCACCACCAGGGACGACCCGCGTTCGCTTTCTTTTCTTGGTGTAGTCCCCACAGAATCCCCACCACCAGTTCATCCGTGCACCGTCACCACAGTGCCTTGTGCTCTTCCTATCCCAACTGGCACCTGCTTACTCTCCCAATGGCCCTGATCACACTGGAAAGTTGGCCTTAGAAAGGGTCTTGGTGTGTCTGACCTTGCTCATTGTTCTTTAGAGGAAACTGAAATCCCAAGGTAGTTAGGTAGTTGGGGCAAAAAAGTCAATCAACTGGTATTTGGGGGCTGTGACTGGCTACTTGTTTCTTCTCCACATGGCAGGGAGCACGGTGAGCTGGGATCGAATGACTCTCATATGCTGTCATGTTGTGTGTGTGTGTGTGCGTTTGTGTGTGTGCGCACGTGCTTGCAAATTTGGCTTAACAAAAATGTCAAAGATAGACTGTTAGTACTTCCTGTTTAGAATCATCATTATCAGCAAAAAAAAACATAATAACTGTATTTCCTTGCCAAAATGTCGCTCTCCCTTCCTGGAAGTGGTTGCATGGGTGGTCACTGAGGTTCCCTCCCCAGGTAGCCCGAGCCCAGAGAGCGCAGGACAGCAGTCTTAGGGGATCCTTGGTGTGGAAAGATAGGAGACAGGGCAGGCTTGCTACAACCCTGGCTCCCGTGGAGGAGTCCCTGAGGCCTGTTTCTTAGCAGCTGGTGTAGAGCAGGTTGACAAGCAGGGTGGGCAGGGTAGGTCAGAGGTAAGAGGGATAAGAGTAGTAACTTATGGCTAGTGCCTGGCAGGGGTCGCTTGTGGCCTTGGTTGGTGGATCTTTCTGTTCTATAATTAAATTTGATGGATTCTACCAAACGTGCTGATCACATTAGCTTTTGAGTATAATGCTTTCCCCATTACAAAGTACAAACATTTCAGAGGAGGAGGCTGCAGCCCCTCCCGTTTGTATAGATGGCGGAGTTGCACACAGTGGCGGAGCTAGACCTGCTTACTCTGGTTGCTGGCTCTTCATAAGCCAGACACTGTTCAGAGGGGGGTTGGGGCCCCTTTTTCTTCCCCTAAAGCTTTCGAGGTCTGTTTCAAGAGCAAATTCCAGTCATGTTCAAGAATTTCCTCCTCTAGCTAATAAAAAATTGTTATTAGATTTTATTAATTAAATTCTTTTTAATTGCAGTACAACAAAGTGCACTTTGATATTTAAGAACACAGGTCTGTGGATTTTTAAGGGTACACACATACACACACGTACTCATGTAACCAATACCCAGATCAAGCAGAGAACATTTCCAGTACTCTAAAACCTCCGGGGGCCCCCTCTTCGTCATCCCCCCTCTCAGGCAAATGAAGGCCACTGCTAGTCTGATGTCTTTCATCTGTTCTTAGATGCAAAATAGTGGGATGATTCAATGTGCTCTTTTGTGGAGTTTTCAGATACTGTTTATGGTGTTTTTTCCCTTGGGGAAAGGGATGTGTGGAGGTGCAGGGAGCCATTTTGTGGGACCTCAAGGCAGAAATTTTTTAAGCAACAGTTACCAAAATAACATATGTTCTTTACCACTGCAGGCAGCACGAAGTCTAGGAAATAGACATGAGAGCCTCCGCTGTGGACAGTGTTGCTTTATGACCTTCTGACCCCCAAGGAAGGTGGACCCTTGGTGCTGTCTGGTCCCTGTTAATGGAGTCTGTGGACTATCTTTTTGTCCTGACCTATCTGTAGAACTGAGGTTTTCTCAGGAGTTTTCACTTGGTTTCTTTAGCTAAAATCAACTCACCTGTTGCACTGCCTCTCTGCACCTCTCCATGGAAATGGGACTGTCTCCCAGGAGAGACCCTGGAGGCCTGTCTTGCATGTGGGTGTCTCCTGGCCTAAATCCATGGTAAACACTTGTTCTCGTCAGCCAGTTCCTTATCCATCGAGGAAGTCAGGCATCAAGTGGTAGACAGACGGGATTCTTACAATGGTGCGGTAACCCACTGCTCTTTCCCATTTTGATATCTGTTTAATAGCAATGAGAATGGAAAAGAGGAATTATTTTCAGTGGAAGACCTCATCCCACGATTCCGTGCCAATATTATTACCAATGGAACAAAGCCCTTTGAAGAAGAGAAATGGGATGAAATTGCAATTGGTTCTATACGTTTCCAGGTGAGTTCCAGGGAATTCTACCACCCTTCTTCGAGAACTGCTGATGGAGCTTGACCTCTGTGCTCGGCCAGGATAGCGGCAGGCAGAGTTCTTCCTGACTCTTAGCTACAAAACTTCAGCAGGAGGGCACATGGCATTTCTATTCTGGGGTCCTTCTTGGGACTGTCCATTGCTTGTTCCTCACACAGGGGTCCACAGTCTGTTTCACGTGTGGAGGAAAGACTCTGCCTGTACAGGTGGAGAGCTCAGTGCTGTCTGCACCATGTCCCTCTGTCTAGGTTAAAGTTCTAGTTTTTTTCACTTATTCAAAAGAACACCTGTACCCATGTTTATTGCGGCACGATTTATAACTGGTAAGACTTGGAAACAACCCAAGTGCCCCAAAATAGATGATTGGATCAAGAAGATGTGGTACATATACACAATGGAATAGATAAGCAATCAGAAAAGATAAACTAGGGCCATTTGTAGAAACGTGGACAGAGCTAGAAGGTATTCTGCTCAGTGAAATAAGTCAGAAGGCAAAAGAAAAATATCAGATGGTTTCCCTCTCAGGAGGAATATAAGGGAACCAAATAAGGGCTCAAGGAAAAGAACAATAACAATAAAAAAATCAAATCACAACAGAACAAAAACAAAAAGACAAAGATAAATCAGAGGCACTTGGTGGGGTGGGGAGGGAGAGGGAATGGGATGAGGGCAGAGAGCACAAAGGCTTGAGGTGATGGTGCACTGGTGAATTGGTGGTGGGAATTCCATGGGCACTATAATTGATGTCAAATATTCATAATTAAAGAATTCTAGTTTTTTCAGAATGCAGTGTCTGTGGGAACTTCATTCTCCTGAAACTTGCTGGACTTTCTGGCTATCCGGAGCTCATGGAGGGGGACCCAGGTGTCTAGCCTTGGAACGTCAGTGCCCATTGCCATTTCCCCCATTTGTTCAGTGACTTCTCCTCACTGGCAGCTGGGGAGAAGCTCATGGTCAGGGGCACAGCCACCGGGATGCCCTCTCTGCCTAAGCTTTGGACTTTCCAAATCATGCTGTGGGCTTCAAGGAGAGGAGAATGAGAGGAAGATCAGCAGTCTATAGTGGGGTGGCCTCCTGAGATCTGACCTGCTAACCTCTGACCTCTGAGCTCACCACCCCTGCCTCCTGCCTGTCATGTGACTCTCCACTCCCTTCACAATGCCAATTTTCTGCCCAGTGCCTTCCTGTGTCTCCTCCTTGGCATGTTCTGCCTGTAGCTACTCAAGGGCCTCATGCCAGATGGCACCTCCTTGTAAAGATGATCCCAACCCACCACGTGATCATGTTCTGCAGAGCCTCCAAGGGTGGAGAGAGAGTCTTGTGTTCCTGCTGTACCTCTGGGGCCTGGAACAGTCCAGAGTCAGGGCTCAATAAGTAATTTTAGAGGGAATAAATGGATCCAAAGGATAAGGAATAGCTTGGGACAGAAGGATGGGTCATCTGCAAAGAATGTGCTCAGTGCTTCCGTGGGGAATGAAATCATTTAATAATAACAGTATTATTAGCCAACTGTAATGGGCCTACCTTATGTCCAGGCTCTGCTCTCAAAAGCAATACCAGAAAAGCAGTGAACAATGATTTTTAAATCTTTACTGAAGAATTTCAGAGTTCTGGGGGTGGGGGTGAGGGATAAATTATATGGCACACAAAAAAATGTCCTAAAGATTTTTTTTATCCTCTGGACTCTCTGAACTTTCTTTTATCTTGGAAGCTGCTCTCCCTCGAAAACCAATCTCTTCTCTCTCCCACAGACTATTTCATGGACCAACATTCTACCACTCCTCCGCCTTCCATCCCGACTTAGTCTTCTCTTCCTCATTTTCTACTGTAGTGTCCTGGCCATGTTTTAAAGACACCTGCTCCTACATAGCCTGTTTGATACAGAGTAGGCGCTAAGTAAGTGTAGTCTGATGGAGAGAGGGAGAGAGAACTAAAGGGACACAAGAAGGAAGAGGAAAGAGAGAAGCAGCACTAGACTAGGATCACTGTTAGAAATTAACGTGGCGACAGCAGTACCTGTACCTCTGCAGGTATCTGGGGACATGGATATGGGAAAGACTCTTTAAGGGATTTTTGAAGGGGCTTTGATTTCTTTAGTTCATGGTTCTTAACAAGCAGCAATTAGTAATACTTAAAAAATGCATGCTCTTTGACTCAAAAATCTCACTTGTGGAAATTTATCCCATAAAAAATACTCATAATAGTTAAGAAGAGCTCAAGTAAGGAAAGATTTATTATAAAATTGCTTCTTGCGATACTTTCAGAAAATGAAAAATTGTAGAACATCCTAAATATTTATAAAATGGAGACGGTTAAATAAATTATGCTGTATTCATACAATATTGTCCTGTGCAGATAGGATGAAGTATGAACTATAGTTAATACTGCGCCTTTCAAAGAGTAAGTGCTTTAAAGGTGTTTGTTGATGACTATAATCCATGCTGAAGCTGTTGCCGTGCCAGAAGATCCTGCACCTCTCTTTGGGAAGTGGTTTTTCCCTGGATATCATCAAGTCATAGAAAGTTTATTCGACTTTACAATATCATTTTGGGAGATTGCTATTTAAAAAAATTCAAATAGGAAAGAGGGTTATTAATTAACATCTTTATTGCAAGACTTGACAATAACAAGGAATTTGAACCTATGTGACTTCAGAGGAGAACAACTAGATGCATTAACCCACAAGAATGCCAGGCTGTTGTGAAAATTGCCAAGCCCCAGGATGAGGTAGCTGTTTGTACAGATGGGGAGGACGCCTGCCCAGTGTGTACTGTGGAGTGGTTAAAAGGGAAAGAAACCCTGTGGCTTCTCAGATCTCCATGCGTGTACGGCACTGGCGCACGTGTGGTTGTGAGAGGCTACATGCCGCCTTCTGGAATGATCTGTAGCCGTGATCACACACTGCTTGCCTGTGAGGATGGGGAGGGACCCACTACCGAGTGCTTTCCTTTAACTCCTCAAGTTCCTGTATTGTTTGAGTTATTTTTCAATACATACTAGTAAAAAAAATTAAAGAAATACCAACTGAGTACCAGAAAAAAATTAATTACAATGTTTAAAGAAAACTTTTATCTTTTTTTCCCTTTATTTATATATTTTTGACATCGGTTGTGGTCCCCATGGATTTCCCACCACCATTATATGAGGGATTTTTTTTTACTATAAAAGCCACTCATGCTCATGGCAGACCTTCCAGAACAGAAGTTCTACCGTATTATTTGGCACCTGTGCAAAGCGGTGTACTGTGTTTCACGTACTGTGTACCTGTCTCTGTCTATGTGACGTATATGCATACACACAAACCATGATTTTGTTTCCTGTTTAGTTCATTTATAAAATAAACATTTTTCATTTTATTTAAAGCCCTTTAGGGATCTTTATACCTGCGTGATATTTATATAGCTATGGCATCTTTGCATAACCACTCTGCTCTATTATTTGATGCTTTAGATGTTATCAGATTTTTTCTATCACAAATAATGGGAGAAGCATCCTTGTACATGAGTCTGTGTTTGCACTTTTGACTCCGTCCTGAGGCTGATGTCCTCGTAGGGAAATTGCTGCATCAAAGGGCATGGACCCCCACATTCTTTCTGGTGACTCTCTCTGTGTTGTGGCTCTTCTCCCAGTTTGTCTTCCAATCAGTTTTCTTCTTTGGAGGACCCGCAAAACTCTCTGATAACCATGTGAGAGTCGCAGACCCACTTTTCTCTCTCTACGAGACCCTGCGGCTGCTGTCTGTTTAGCTGACAAACGCCCACGAACGTGGACGCATCCTAGTCAGCACTGAAAAGAAGCCCCGCTTTCTGGCCCCTCGCTCAGCACCGCGCAGGGCGCACTTCTGTGTGACGCTGATCCTGACTGGCGGGCCCTTTGCAGCCACCCTGCAGGTCCTGGACTCCTGGCTGCAGGTGGGAGGTGGGCTCACTTTCCCTTCTCTCCTCCCAGGTTGTGGGGCCTTGTCACAGATGCCAGATGATATGCATCGACCAGCAAACGGGGCAACGGAACCAAGATGTTTTCCAAAAGCTTTCTGAGAGTCGAGAGAGAAAGGTGAGCATATCTGCAAAATACAGTACCTGTTTTAAGATGTTGGTGTGTCACTACACCAGTATTGTACCCTCAACAGTGCTGAGCATTTTAGAAGGGGGGCCATTCTATGACGACCACCGTTAAGTTTCTGACCTTGTCCGTGGCACCATCTTTTTTTTTCCTTTCCATCCACTTCCTCACAGTTTGTTTCCTTAGTCTGAGAGCATTTTTGATGCTCTCAAGTCTTGCTGAAGAGAATGGCATATAAATAAGAAACTAAGTAAAGTAATTCTGTTGCCTCAATCACGTTTTCTTCACATCAGAGATCTCTTGAAGAGTAAAGTGCCCTGTGGTGAACAGAATACCTGCATAGAGAGCCAGCAAATTTCACTATTCTAAACCATCTTCTACAGGTTTAGATTCTAGAGCTACAGCTGTAGAGTCTAGATTAGCAAAGCTGAAATAGCTAACAGACTGGTTCTTTGGGGAAGATTTATTTCCAGATTTGCACTTTCTCCTAGGACTTACTGTTTGCAAAGAATTTCAGGAATTCAAGTAAGCATCAGCCTGCATGGGGCAATTCTTAAAAAGTAACCGAAACAATGTACGCGTTCATCTCCTTCCAATAATAAATTGACAGGCTAACTTCTGATATTCTGTTTTCTGATTTCTCCAAAATTAGGATTTTGTGTCATATTTGGTTGACACAAATCTCTCTGCAAATCTGGGGCGAGTGTGGTCTGCAGAGCTGTTGCCCTGGCGTGTCATGCTAATGTGTCTGTCTGCTCAGCCCAGCCAGCCCATGGCAGCGGGGGTGCGGGGGCCTCCAGCCTGCCCTCATACTCCAGAGGGTTCCTACTGGCTTCCATGCACTGATGACAAGCCTTGAGTGGACTTAGATAATTCTGGACAATTGGAGAATTTAACTCACATCACATATTTTGAAGGAAAATGCAGAATTTGCCATTAGTTACACAAAATGGCTTTTACATTGGTATTGAACAGAAATTGATCCGGATGTGGTCAGAGGTCAAGGACAGAATGAGGGTTTAACAGAGGAGATAAAAGGAATGGGCCCAGAAATACAGAAGCATGTGGTGATTATTGACAAAAAATAGTTTAGAATGAGAATCTCTGGTATCGATACTTTGGAATTCCCTGTTTCTCACTGCCTTCTACTAAGAGGCAGGTGGGATATAGTCCAGTAATTATCTCTATAGAGATGGAACTTAATTTTTTGATTAATTAAGTTGAACATTGTATACAAAACTATCGCAGCTGCTAAAGTAATCTTATTGTTTTGTTCACAGGTGAACTTTGGAGTATACCTGATGCACGCCCCTCTGGATTTATCTTCTCCAAGTTTCCTGTCTGTGGGATCTCAGGTGCTCCCCATGTTGAAAGAAAACATAGCCCACAATTTAGCTGCTTCTGAGAAACATCAGGATGTTACCTCCTAAATTTTTTTTCTGCATAAGTTAAAATTTCTCAAGTATCTTTACTCCTATTAAGGCCTGCAGTGTGGTTCAGTGGGGATTTTTCTCGGGCGTAGAGAATGCTCCTCCTCCCTCCCCAGTTGCACTGCTCCAGCTCAGAGAGCAATCCAAGGCCTCTGTACTTTCCAGGAGACAATTTCAGCGCAAGCGCTTTGCCGATGTGTCTAGCAAAGTTCCACGAATACTGGGAGTGTGAGAGTTTCAACTCTGGGAAGATTTAACCTGTAACTTTGCCACTTTACCATGTGGTCCGTTTGTCTTTAGCAAGAATCTTTAGGCTCTCTTCAAACCCCTTTTTGCTGAGGAAGGGGAAGAGTGCCCAGGGATGTTGAGGGGATGAGAATGTGCTGTTCAGACCTCATGTGCATGGTGGATGTGACTTATGTTCAGGGCCCAGGGTGTGACTTGTGACTGTATTCCTAGGAGAGGTTGGCCCAGGAGATTTAAGTGTTGAGCAAAGGCACAGTCCAGTAGCCCCCGCCCCCTGGCTTTTATCCTTGCTCCCACCCCCTTCCCCTTTGAGTGGAGGCGCCGAGGAGGGCACACCATTATGCTCTGTGACGTGGAGTTATATCAGCAGTGTGCTCCCCTCCCAAGCCCATCAGTCAGGGTTGCCCTACCCACTCCAGAGTCTCCAAATCCCATTCAGGAGAGGAACTGTGGTGACTGAGGGGTCTCCTCTGTCTGTGCCTCCTCTGACCGCCACATCTGCAGCCTCCAGTCACGAAATCTCATTGTCTAATGAAGTACCCAGACTACTGGGTTGCCCAGAAGTTCCTACGTGTTGAGCTTGTACCCATCTCCCTGTGACTTCAGCCATGGGTCAAGCCCGGTCGTCTGGAGCGAGGTAGCGTGGGCCGGTGCACCCCCGCATCCGCTCTGCCCAGTCCAGCTGAAGCATGGAGTCCGTGCGAGAACACCAGGGCGTTGGCCAGGCCTTCAGCACCTTGTTGCACTTGTCCAATCGCTTCCCTTCCCCACACCTTTGTCTCCCACATCTTCCTAAAGGCAGCACCGCCACGGCTCTGCGCTCAGCTTCCCTGCCTAGTTTATGTGGAGCCCTTAGGGTTAGGGCTCTGTTTGTTTTGCTGTCTTATTTGTGTCACACTGTGGTATCCCCAGCACAACACAAAAAAGAGGAGCCGCGCTTCTGTTGTCAAGGGTTGAAGATGGAGTCTTGCGTGGTCCTTCTGCTTGCTGTGCAGATCCAAGTGTCAAAAGTGGCCTCTGACCCAGTGGTTCCCGAGGTCAGTGGAAGAGTGGACAAACGGCGTTAGCTGAGACGGGGAGTTTATTTCAAACTGTGTGTTGAAGTCGGGCCTCTTCCGAGACCTCGCACCTGCACATCGTGTGGCCGTGCCACGCTCGCCAGCCCGTGTGCTAAGCCTGGTGCGCTCGGGTGACGGCTGGGTTCCTGCAGGGGCACGGCTCCCAGATGGCACGCCGCAGGGCTTTCCAGGGATCCGCACCCCAGTACATACGATGGACACCAAGTACGGAAGCATGCCCAAAGAGATGTGGTCACCTGTGTCGTCAGCATGTCAGATTCAAGCGTAGCTCATTCCATCCGTAACAACACCAGGCCACTTTTTGGAATCACGCCTTTTATGACTGACTTTTGACATTTAATGCAGATACTCTTCTCTACGGACAGTTATTTAATCACTTATATTTATTGCTTTACTGTTGCTCTATCTCCGCCAGGCTGGAAGGCCTGCATCTGTCTGGCCACCTTGTACCTGGCATTGGCAGATAAGAGGCGTTCAATAAAGTTGGTTGGCTGGTTGATTTTATTAAAGCTGGCCCTGTTTTGATAACTAATCATTTGTTTGACTGGCTGATTATTTTTATTTTTTCCCTCCAGCAGTACCATTTTATCAAGCTGTACACAGCACAATATCACAACCAGAATACTGGGGCAAATACATGCAAGATACAGAACATTTCCATCGAGAGGCTCCATCCTACGGCCTCCCTCCTGTGACCCCCAACACCATCCATTTTTCATTTCTACAGCCTGTCACTTAGAGGGCGCCCTATCAATGCAGTCGCGCTGTACGTAGCATCTGGGATCGGCTCATTTTTGGTTTTGTTCAGCACAGTGCTCTGGAGGCTCATCTAAGCCACTGCGTGTATCAGCGGCTTCTCCTTTTCTCTTTTTTAATTACTGAGTCGTGTCCACGGTGTGGTGGTGCCAGCTTGACCATACTCACTCGGGAGGGGCAGCCGGCTTACTTCCAGTCTTGGGCTATTGCGAGTAAAAGTGCCACCAACAGTTGTGTGCTGCTGTTTGTGTGGACGCCTCGGAGGAGGGTAGTTGCTCGGTCTTATGGCACTTGCCCAGTTAGGTCTTGTTTTTTAGGGAACTGCCAATCTGTTTTTCTGACTTGTTGATTTGAAAAGCAAATTGTCTTTAGTGTATAATTTCAGTGTATGTGGTGGTAGCTAAAGTGTACTTTGTGTGTTCTCTGGAGTGGCTTCGCATTCAGCCTTCTTGGGCAGGTGTGGCTCTGGGCCGTCCCTTGGTTCCACCTCCTGTTGCTCTGAACACAGGAGGTGTCTATACTCTTCGAGGGAAGTGTCACATTTCAAATTCAAGGGTAATATCCCGTCCCCTGAATTTAATTCTAATACCAAATCTTAGAGAGCCATAGAAAATTTAAAGTACGTTTTTAAAAGAATTTTGTATTTGGCACAGTGCCTCAAAATAATGTCTGACTAAGCCACGCCTACCACCTGGTGGCCGCACTAGGTAAGTGCAGGTTTGCTGTGTCGGGAGGCTGAAGACCAACTCAGTGTGGGCCAGCAGATCCTGGAGAAGGGAAAACTAGGGTCTTCTCTCCGCCTGGCTTCCTTAACAGAGCAGCTCTGAGGCGCTTCTCCATCGATGCTGGAGTACCTTAAAAGTTAGTTCCTGAATTTTTCTTTTTTGTCATATTAATTTTCAACCAACATTCTTTTTTGTCATGTTTATTGCATTGAGCATTCTTTTCAGGTCTCCCACTTTTAAGATTTTTTAAAAATTAAATTTTATTAATTTACCATTCATTTAAAAAATGATACAATCTCCTGAGTACAGAGTCATATCTTGGTATTCATATATGCTTCATCCCTCATCCCCAGCCATCTGGTGCCATCACACTGTCACACTCACTGTCTGTCCCCTTCCCCTTTCCCTCTGATAACCACTGTACTTTTCACAGTTTAAGGGTTATTTATGTTGTGTTCTGCCAGTTTCTTTCCTTTGTCTATTTATATTTCACATATGAGTGAAACCATCTGATAATTGTCTTTTATTTTCTGACTTATGTCACCTTCTGTTCATCTATTTTGTCCTAATTTCATCTTTCCATGAAGGCATATGTAGGATCAGAGAAAAGTGTGAGGCTTTTCCGCCCTCCTGCCATTGGTGTGATGATGGACACCTGTGGTGCTGCACGCGTGCCTGAGTGGGCATGCGCAAGTGGGCGCACCTGGGCTTAGACACGGGCGCCTAACGGCGGTGTCACCAGGACGCCAGCGGAACAGGACGCCAGCAGAACAAGAGAAGCAGCAAAGCAAATGAGAGGTTGAGATGCGCCAGGGGCTAGGAGGCCTGCTAGCCTTCTAGCCGCCTGGCCCTCCTGCCTGCCGTGTACCTGGTATTCTGATATAATGGCACAATAAAAACCTAAAAAGCCACCGAGAGCTCCAGGACTCCCTCCTTTACCCTGTCTGCCGGAATCATCGAGAACCTGCTCCTGTGCCCCTTGCTGGTACCACAGTGTAATTTCATCTTTTTGATAGCTGAGTATTATTCTGTTGACTATATATACTACCTATTTTTTATCCAGTCACTTATCAATGGGCATTTAAATTGATTCCATGTTGCGATGATCACAAGGGGTGTCTGTATTTTTTAGTATTAGTGTTCTCATATTCTTTGAATAAATAGGAGTGATGTTGCTGGATCATATATTTCCATATTTAATTTTTAAAGGAATCTTAGAATTTTTTTTAAAGGATGCTGTTTTGAAGTGGCTGATCTGTCAGCTAGATTTTTCTCTTTCTCTCTCCCTTTCTAATATATAATACTTGGTTTCACTAGCAGATACAGATTTTGTGAACCTAAAGCTTATGCAGTATTAAAGTCATCTTTAATGAGAATAACAGGTTACAAAATAAAAGTTGCATACAAAAGTGAACATTGACTTGTATGAGGAAAGAATGGGCTTGGCAAGGGCTCTGTGCAAGTGAGAGACCCCACGCTTAACCTGTGTTATTCCTGCAGTGTATTCACTGTTGCCTGGTTCCTTGCTGCTCTCCTTGGCTAGTACAACCCAAGTGCCTCTTCTGCCCCCCAAAGGATGCTTTGTTCCTGCTTCTTGCAGTTTACAGAATAAATCACACTGTGTTCACTTTCTAAAACAAACAGCAGATGAAGACCTGTCCTACTCTTTTTCTCTCCCACCTGTGGGTGGAGTTTACTTGTTTCATCATCACTCTGTAACAACCATTCCCCTGGCAACTACTGGCTCCTGTTAGGGGCTGGGACTGAGACCTGGGGATCTCCTTCCCACACTGTGTTGTCAGAACTCTCCGTTGCAGGGAGTGTGTTCCTGTGGACACAGTGTTTGTGTGCCCCCTCCCAATTCATGTGTGGAAACTTCATCCCCAGTGTGATGACATTAGGCTGGGAGCCTTCAGGAGGTGGTTAGGTCATGAGGGTGGAGCCCAAAGGGTGGGATCGAAGGACTCCAGAGCGCTCCCTCTTTCTTCTGCATATGAGGACACTGCCAGAAGACTACTATCCAGTGAGGCAGAAGGTAGACTCTCACCTGACACCAAATCTCTTGGCACTTTGGGGCCTCCCTGGTGGCGCAGTGGGTTAAGCAACGCACTATGAAGCAAACCACAGCCACTGCAGCACGAGTTCGATCCCTGCCGCTGGCCAGGGAGGGGACCCACCTGGCGCTGCAGACCTCTCCTGCCTCGCCCGCTGCTGCCCTCAGCAGTGAGTTTCAGTCAGTCTGCCTGTTCTGCTCCCCACTCTGTCTGGTGAACCCTCACCTCCTGCGACTCTGGCCTGTACCCCAGCTCTTGTGTGCATAAATAAATAAATCTTTAAAAATAAATCTCTTGGCACTTTGATCTTGGGATTCCCAGCTTCCAGAACTGTGACTAATAAATGCCTACAAGCCACTGAGTCTGTGCTATTTTGTTATAGAAGCCTGAATGGACTAAAACTAGACGTTGTTATCAAAAGTATTACTTGGGGGCCTCTCTGGTGGTGCAAGGGGTCAAGGTGCAGCACTGTGAAGCTATCCATAGCCATTGGAGCATTTGTTCGATCCCCGGCCAGGGAGGGGACCCACATGGCGCAGCAGACCTCTCCTGCCTCGCCCGCTGCTCCCCTCAGCAGTGTACTTCAGTCCATCTTACCTGTTCTGCTTCCTACTCTGTCTCTGGTGTCACCCCATACCTCTGTTTGTACCCCATTTCTTGTAATCATAAATAAGTAAATTTTTTAAAAAGAAGTATTATTTGCTCATCCCCTCCCAAGGCACAGGGTAATATCTTGTCATGTTTATCCACAGTTTGGTAAAATATAGGTTTTTTTTTTTTAGCTAAATAATTAAAACTTTCTAAGCAGAAAAGGTGAAACTGCCTTAGGAAAATAGACTGAAAATTGGACGCTCAAGAACCTCTGCTTCCACACAGCTGCTTTCTAGCGGCTGAGGTCAGTGTGCACTGCTTTTGTGTTCTGTGTCTTCTAACAGTTGGCATACTTCAGAATGGCCTTTGTAATTGTGTTAAATGGATGCACAGTTGCCCTCATTTATTATAAATGGCTAGAATATGCTCTAATTGATAGACATGTAACTTCCCAGTTTTAATTTTTTAGAAGCAGTAAACTTTGCTTTCGAAATGACTTTATGTATTTACTTATCCATTTAAATTTGCTTCTGCTTAGTTATTTTCTAGGAACATGAATGGATAATAATTTCAGGATAACATTTATAAAGATATTGCTAGAAATATTTATGTTTTTTAGTAGAAAGTTACCAAATTATAGCACTAGTATTTCGATAGCTTATTGGCCTAGTCATCTCAGGTTCCCTGGGCGTGGGCTCCCATGTGTAACATAAAAAATATTCTCTATTTTTCCCCTTGAGGGAGCTAAGGTATGTCGACTTGTGAGCTTCAAGGAGGCTGTAGCTATCATCTGAAGAAAATGAACCAGAGTGACTGCAGGAGTTAGGTGTGTACTTGGCCATGGGAAGGGGTGAGAGTGGGTAAGGGAAACTCACAGAGTGAGTGACGGGAATCTCTGCTTTCCACACAGTTCTAGCGAGCCTTGGAGGTGGATGATGTAGATACATCACAGCATCTGTGCGGCCCAGGAAAGAAGTTGAAATGGAGGTAGGTCTGTATGTCTAAATACTTAAAATTTATAAGTCAAACAAAATGTTAAGTGAAATATGTTCTTCCTACTTGGACAAATGCACCTTGGAAGGGCAGATCTGAACATAGAATCCCAACCTGCTGGCGCTCTGCATCAGAACAGGAGGGTGGGGGGAACGCTAGCCTGGCCCTGGTCGCCAGCCATAGCCTGCACTGTTTCTCTTCCCACTCCTGGGCCCAGAGCGTCAGGTATGTGGGCCTCTGGGCTTGCACATCTAAACTCCGTTTATACCAACTGTGAACAGTCATGCCGTAACCTGTTCTCAGGCCTAGGTGATCCAACCTTAGGAAAATATTTTTTTAAAAGATTTTTTATTTATTTTATACATACAAGATGGGGTACAGTCAGAGTGTGGGAGGTGAGAGGATTCACCAGAGACAGAGCAGGGAGCAGAACAGGCAGATCAACGGAAATACACTGCTGAGGGGAGCAGCGGGCGAGGCAGGAGAGCTCTGCTGCGCCATGTGGGTCCCCTCCCTGGCCGGGGATCGAACTCGTCCTGCTGTGTTGCAGATGCTTCACAGTGCAGTGCTCAACCCACTGCGCCACCAAGTAGGCCCCAGGAAAATATTTTTAACCTAGAATTATTTATCACGTTTGTGAGACTGTTGCAAAGGTAAGACAGCAGTAGCATGTCTGGTACTCATGCTTCTTTGCAATGTGATTTTGTTTTTCCTCCCATCACAGATTGTAATCTATCTCCTGTTCCTTAAAGCTCAGCTAGGCAGACCTTGACACACTTAGGAAAAAAAAAAGTGGCAATAAAAGACATAGCTATAAATTCTAAGCTCAAAGCTCAGGAAAATAATTTTGTTCTTAAACTCTTAGACTACTGCCTTAAAGTGGCCAATTGGAAGGAGCCAGGTATTATCAGAGGAGAAGCCACATGGAGATGTAGGTTGTCTCACTTGACCAACCAGCTGACAGCCAGCATACATTCCCAGACAGGGATGGAGGCTATTTGAGTCCCGCCAACCCTAGTCCAGCTTCCAGATGACTGCAGCTGCATAAGTGGCCCCAGCTGAGCCCAGCCCAGATTGCTGACCCACAGAATTGAGAGCAATAAAATAGTCATTTTGAGCTACTTTACATTTGGGGATGGTTTGTTCTCTAACAAAGACAAAATAAAACAGAAATTGGTATCAAGAATTGGAGTATTGGACCTCTCTGGTGGTGCAAGTTGTTAACTCTTAGCACTAGAAAGCAACTTGCAGCCACTGCAGCGCGAGTTCGATCCCCAACCAGGGAGGGACCCACATGGTGCAGCAGACCTTTCCTGCCTCGCCCGCTGCTCCCCTCAGCAGTGTATTTCAGTCAATCTGCCTGTTCTGCTCCCCACTCTGTCTCTGGTAACTCCTCTCACCCTCCCTCTCCACACCTCTGACCTGCCCCCAGCTCTTGCATGCGTAAATATAGAAAATAAATTAAAAAAAAAAAGAACTGGAGTACTGCCATAACAAAACCCTAAAATGTGTGGTTTTAGTTTGGAACTGGGCAGCGGCAGAAGCTAGAAAACTGGTAAGGAAAGTGCTGTTTGAATCTGCTGTGGACGAGGCCTTCCAAGGTAGCTCCACAGATGCAAGCCCCCGGGGCCAGAGACCTGTGACCTCAGTAGCCAAGTTTTGTGTCCCTTAGACACCCAAGAAGCAATGGTGAGACTGAGATGAGTACCTTCAGTAGACGCGCTTGTTCAAAGCAGAGGCTGGAAGGAGTGTAGCGCAGCGTGGATGCACGGTGTCTCTGAGCACCAGCCAGCCGCTGCTGCCAGGCAGAGGACCTGGGTCTGCTCCCTGCTCTCCAACCTCTCTGTTCTCCATGGCTCTTAGCTCCGCCCGCTCATGGATTCTTCTTTTCCCAAAAAACAACGTTTGGGTGTTTGTGTGTTGTAGTGAGTAGCTTCCTTCATCTGTTTCTCACCTACTGTAGGTTGACTTTCCTGAGGTCTTTTATTTTGAATATCCCCTCAGTCTCTTTTACTCTAGACTTGCTGTGATTTCAGCAATTCAACCATCTTTTACATTTTGTGGATTTCTGATGAATCCTTTTGGAATTTATTCCATGTTCCAACCACTGTAGCCGTAATTCTTTTTTTATTTGGGCCTGTCAGGTTGCTATGGAACAATATACTTATAATGTTTAGAAGCCCTATTGCCTAAATAGGAGGTTCTACTAGGCCCCGCCTTAAATCTTCTTTTATCTTAACAAAAGGTCTAATAGCCACATTTTAAAATTGATTTTTGTCAAGGTCAGTTCTTACTCTGAGGCTGTTTTGCCAGTTAGACAGACCTGGGATAAGAAATTGTTTTATTCTCCAACTCAGCAAGTTATTATCCTCTATATTTCCTCTAAATTCTGTTTGCAAAACAGTATTATTATAGCAGATAGTAGCACGAACAGATACTTTCATCTAGAGACATTCTTAGGCAAACCCACAGTTCATTAGATACATTTTCTATCTTACACATTACTGTAGGCAATTGTTTCCTCAATTTTTTCCTTGCTGCATAGCATAGAGAGACGTGTTCCCAGTCTTCAGTAACAATTTTCCTACCACATTCCCCAGACTAGATCTGATTTCTTCACATGGTAGTCTCAGTTCAACATTCCTGTAGGGAGAGAGCAGATCCTGTAAGGTTTCTTGAGAGCTCATTTCAAAAGTCACACCATGCCACTTCTAAGATGCTCTCTTTGTCAAAGCAACTCACAATGCCATGCCCATTCGAGGAGTAGGGAAATAATCACCTTTAGGTGGAAGAAGTGGCAAACTCAAAGGGCAGAAATGGTGGGAAGAAAACTGATGTGACCATATTTGTCAGCAAAATGTCTCACAAAGATGAGAGTGAGGATAGAGAAGAAAGATACTGTCAAATATAAAAGTTCTCAAAAATATCTTGTCTTTTTCTTAGGAAGTTACTAGGGTATGCTTATTTAGAAAAAAAGTTTGAATGCAAATAAAGAAAGAATGACAAGTGACCTGGAAACAGGTGCTCCCACCTAAATGAAAAGCCCAAACCCAGAGCCATGTCCCCTTTGCCCAGGAAGATGAAGGACTCCCAGGGGAATAGCCCCAAGAAGGACACCTTAGGGGAAAATACAGCACTGAAGAATTACTTGACATTATTTACAGGCATTTTCAGAGTTGTTGAGAAGATCTAATTAGCTGTTTTGAAAAAAAGCAACTGAAAACAAAGCGAATAATTGACTTCTGGAAAAACAAACGGGTGTACATGAAAGGTAAGGTAATCATGTATACTACTTCACATAAGAGTGAACAATATTAATAGAGTTTTTACTACTGATTGAGAATCTAACTAAAGGTGTGTTAAAACTATATTGGGAAGACAAAGAAAAGGAAGTGGTTTGTAATAAAGCTGAAATCTTCATGCATGTATGATACAAAGCTGAAATCTTCATGCATGCATGTATGATACCAAGCTGAAGTCTTCGTGTATGTATGTATGATACCAAGCTGAAGTCTTCGTGTATGTATGTATGATACAAAGCTGAAGTCTTCATTCATGTATGATACAAAGCTGAAATCTTCATGCATGTATGTATGATATAAAGCTGAAGTCTTCGTGTATGTATGTATGATACAAAGCTGAAGTCTTCATGCATGTATGTATGATACAAAGCTGAAGTCTTCATGCATGTATGAATGATACAAAACTGAAGTCTTCATGCATGTATGAATGATACAAAGCTGAAGTCTTCATGCATGTATGTATGATAAAAAGCTGAAGTCTTCATGCATGTATGAATGCTACAAAGCTGAAGTCTTCATGCATGTATGTATGATATAAAGCCAATGTATGTTTAAAAATTCTTAGATCAAAGTAAAGCACTGTACTTAACATTGTTTGGGAGTCATTGCTTCTCCAAGTTGGGGTGGGGTGTGGATGGAGTTTGTAAAATGAAGTGTTGATTTTTTTTTTAGTTACAACTTTTTATACTCTTGATCTTTTAAGCCAAAAGAAAGTATTGCATTACTAAAAAAAAAAAAAAAGAATGGCTTAAAAAATAGATTGAAAAAAACTGGCTATTTATCAGAGGAAAAAATTATTGCTAGGAGCCATTATAAGGCAAATGTCTTTGAAAGAATTAAGGATAACCTATATGATTAATTGCTGGAAAGGCTTAATTTTAGGTGCCAGTCCCTACCTGAAGTTTTTAGACAGAAATTTAAGGCAAATTCTTTTTTAAAAAAGATTTATTTATGCATACAAGAGCTGGGGCCAGAGGTGCAGGGGTGGTGAGAGGATTCACTAGAGTCAGAGCGGGGAGCAGACACAGGCGGATCTACTGAAACACAGTGCAGTGGGCGAGGCAGGAGAGGTCTGCTGCACCATGTGGGTCAGCTCCCTGGCCAGGTTCAAACTCGTGCTGCAGTGGCTGTGGACAGGTTCACAGTGCTGCAACTTAACACCTGCACCACCTGGGTGGCCCATAAGACAAATTCTAAGTCTTATAGTTTAGTAGGGTAGACATACAAATAAGCATGAATTTGCAATGTAACATGAAAAGTGCTACACAATAGGGACATTAGAAAGTAATTCGAGACCACAAAGGAAAGAGACAATCCTTTTTCAGGGTAAACTGCAGGTGACTTTCTAGAAGAGTTGATATTGGAAATGAATATTGGGGGATAAGTGGGTTAAAGCTAACCAACTAGACAGAAGAACATTCCAGATGAGAAGCTCACACGAAAAATTGCAGTATCTTTGGGAAAAGGTACTAAGTTCAATGTGGTCGGATGCAGTGCGTGAAGTAGGGGAGTGACTAGAGATGGTCTGGGAGTAATAGACTGGGGCAGATCCTACAGGGGCTTGTGAGTCATGCCAAGGGGCTGACATATAGGATTTTACCCAAGTGTGGTCACTGGCTCTGGGGAAGCCAATGGAAGATCAAAGGCAGGAGGCAGGCCAGGGAAGGGAGACTCATTAGAAGACTAGCGTCGGAAGGGAGGGGTAGACAGGACAGCGACATTGAGAAATATTTCAGACACCGATTCAACGACAGGGCATAGTGTCAAGTCATCAAAGATGACTCTGATGGTCACTTAACTGCCTTTTCTGTGCCAGGCACTCCACGGGGCAACGGAGTTACAGGGTTGAATCAGCATTGTCTCTGCTGTGAGGAGCCTTCAGCTGAGTGAGAGCACAGAGAAGAAATTAACAGTGATGATAGCTGTGATGATCAAGTCCGAAGAGGAGAGCAGAGTCTAGAGGGACTTAAGAAGTTGCCAAAGCAGGAGAAAGCAAACCAGAGTTTGAGAAAGTTGTGATCCAGGTGACTGATTCTGCGAAGGAAGTGGATTGAACACTGAGCTGTCCTTAAGGGGAGGCGGTTAGGGTGGTATCGGTCACCTTGGGACAGCAGATGGGAGTGCCTACCAGATGTCCCAGGAGGACAGCAGAGGGATTGAGGATGCTGAGAAGTGAACAGAGCTCGCTGGGCAGGAAGCGAGGAGGAGACAGGCCAGTGCCAGGCAGACTTCGTGAAGATGCTGCTTCTGAGACAGAAAACACTTGGGTATTTATTCTCATCAGGGTCCACTCTATAACTTAACAACCTGGTGCACAATGGAACTTTGGGTCCTCTTGTTAAAAAAAATACTATGGGCCTCCCTGGTGGCGCAGTGGGTTAAGCAACGCACTATGAAGCAAACTGCAACCACTGCAGCACAAATTCGATCCCTGCTGCCAGCCAGGGAGGTGACCCACATGGCGCAGCAGAGCTCTCCTGCCTCGCCCGCTGCTCCCCTCAGCAGTGAGTTTCAGTCAGTCTGCCTGTTCTGCTCCCTAGTTGTCTCTGGTGAATCCTCTCACCTCCCTGGACTCTGGCCTGTACCCCAGCTCTTATATGCATAAATAAATAAATCTTTAAAAAAAATACTACAAATTCCAAGAAGGCAAGAACAGAGCATTAAGCTAGTGGGACTGCATAGGCGGCCTGTCAGGAGGCCAGCTCTGAGTCTTAATTCTTAGGGGATGGTGCCCAGGAGGGAGGAAGAAGGCTCAGTGACAGAGCTTTGCCCCAGAGCAACTGGGAAGGGAGGGACTCAGGGTCCAGCTGGAGGTAGAGCCCTAAGCAAGAGAAGAAACAGGGCTTTGGTCGTGAAATAAAGGAGATGGAGAGTGGAGAGGAGGGAGTACTGGAAGGGGAGGATTTCTTGCTGGGCTTTTGATTTTCCTTATTGAATGATTTGTAGGGAGAGGAAAGTGGTAGAGGTTTGCACCACGTGAGGGTAGTGGAGGCCACGCTGAGTAGCGCTGAGAACGCCTGTGAAGAAACGGGGTCTGATCGTGGCCCACCGCCTGCAGGATGGGGCAGACCCGGCAGAAGCAAGCCCGTGCTTCCCTAGACAGGAGCGGCTGAAGAAGCAGTGTGGCCCCTGAGGACATGGGCCGAAATTCATGCTGGGGAGGGGAGTAGGTGGGCAGAAGGACTGGAGGGCTTTCTTGGCAGGAGGGAGTTGGCAATGCGAGAGGCAGGGTAAGAGGCCAGAGTCAAAGGAACAGAATTGGTGGGTTTGGTGTTCTGGCTGTGAACTGATGGTGAAATTGGTAGGGTGAGTCTCGCGGACATTTTCAGAGTTAAATAGCAAAAGTAGCTCCTTACTGTTAACTAGCACAAGTATGGTGGATCGTTGTCTTGTGTGACTGTGTGACAAGCTACGTCCGTGCAGAAGGAAGGTTCAAGAGGCTGAGTGTAGGAACGGGAGAGAGGCACGTTACAGAACTGCCTGGTACAGGAGCAAATGTTGGCTACCTGCATTATCCTTGCGACCTATTAGCAGTGTGAGAACCAGGCTCTTGCACAAACTGGGAATGCGGCGGGAGAACTGTAAGTTCTTATCGGAAACGAACGGGGTCGCCCACGAGCAGGGAGGAGCGCAGTGGGAGACTGGAGTCTCGCAGTTTCTGCATGGCTAAGGCGGCCAGGTTGCAAAATTTCCTCCCAAATTCCTTGGTTGCGGGTGGGTTCCTAGCTCTCCGACACCCCTCCGCAATTCGGTGAACCCGCCAGAACCCGGGCCCCACAAGAGGGCAGTGATGCAGAGCTCAACCAACACGCATTGGTCCGCAGGGTGCCGGACCCGGCAGTGCGGTCTCGGAGTGGAGCCTCGCAGCCCTCCAGGCTTCTAATGCGGCGTCTCCTGGGCTTTTCTTAAGAGCTACCTGGGTTCCCCACTTGCCCATTTCCTCTTTAGCTTCCTTCTCCATACGGGAAATCGCCCCGGTAACCCTGTCGGGGTTCCCAGCGGCTGCCACCACCCTGCCGGGGGCCTGGTTCCCTCGCCCCCTAGCGCCCCCTGGCGCCCCCTGGGTTTTCCGAAAGCGGGTAGAGGGGGCTCGGCGGCCGCCGCCTTCCTCGGCAAAGGGTTAAGCTCCCAGATAGGGGAGAAGCTACGGGGAGGCCCTGATATTCCCGTCTCTGTCCCCCCGACCCTTCATCCCCCGTCCTCGGAGCTCCGGGGGGTGCAGCGAGCACGTGCAGCCCGACAGGCGTTGGCGCCTGCCGGAGCGGCCTGCCGGGCCCCAGCCCCACCGCCGCGGAGGCCGGTCCCCCTTTCCCGTTCGCCGCGGCGGCTCGCGTGGGTCTGGCAGCCCGGCAGGGCGCAGGGGGGCCGGAGCGGGGGAGGAGCCGGGAAGGCGGGGAAGAAAGGGGCCCGCGGCCCCGCCCCCGACCCGCCCCCCCGCGGCCGGAGCCCGGGCTGCAGCCGGGCGGCCGGAGCCTGCGAGCCCGCGAGCCAGGAGCCCAGAGCGCCGGCCCGGGCCTCTCGCGCTCGCAGCGACCCGGCGTCCCCGCCCGCGGCCCCGCTGATCCCGGGGCCCGCGCCCCCGCGGCAGGGATGCATCATGGCCACGCTGGCCTGCCGGGTGCAGTTCTTGGACGACACGGACCCTTTCAACAGCACCAACTTCCCGGAGCCCAGCCGGCCGCCGCTCTTCACCTTCCGCGAGGACCTCGCGCTCGGCACCCAGCTGGCCGGGGTCCACCGGCTGCTGCGGGCGCCGCACAAGGTACGCTCCGGCGGGGCGCTCCGGGCGGGGGCACCCGGGCAGGCAGGGCTGGGCACCGCCCGGGGCCAGGCGCCCAGGGGCAGACCCCGCTCCGCGTTCGGCAGAGGGGTCTCTGGCGCCCCGCCACCACGCGGGGAGTCTCCCGGCCAGCGAGAGGGCTGCCCAGGTCTCGGGCCCGGAGCGGGGTGCGGGCGCGGCCGAGCAGGTGCCGCCTTCTGCCCGAGGCGGGATGGAGAAGGCTCCCGGGCGCCGCGCCGTTAGCTCCGCGGAGTGGGCGGGGTGGGATCCCGGCAGTCCTGGGCACCCCGGCGGGCTTCGGGCGAGACGAGCCGAACCCCGGCACCCTGGAGCACAGGTCCCCCGAAGAGAGCCCTGAGCGACGCCCGGGACCAAACCTCCCAGGCCCCCGGGGCCTCTGCGGGCGACCGCGCGACCCTCGCTACAAAGCATGCTTCCCGGGGACACACTCCCCCCCCCCCCCCCCCCCCCGCCCCGGGGCACCGCGGAGGACGCCGACGGCGCGCGGCAATAGCGCTCAGAGTAGCCTCTTTTTCTTTCGAGAAGAAGCAGGTGGCCTTGGGAACCTTGGAGGGGCAGTCTCTGTGGGAGGAGGGGCGGGGGCGCAGAGGGGCGGCGCGCTCACAAAGCCTGAGCCTGCAGCCCGAAATCAAGTGTCCCCTGGGAAGAATGGCTTCTCAGTCCACCCGATAGTTGTTTTTTTTTTTTTTTTAACCCTTCTCCTTTTTAACCCTTTGCAGGAGGACAGGCATCTTGCAACGTGTTTGTTGCAAAGAGCTGGGCATTAAAAGCTAACCATTTAGTTAACCGCAGAAACCTTCCTCCGGCTTTAACATACTGCATCTTGAATAATTATTTCATCGGCACTTTTTTTTCCCTTTCCTTTTTTGCTCAGGGCTCCTGTTAGAACTTGGAGATTTGTAGCATATAACCCTTAATGCTAGAAAGAACAAATTTGATTAAAAAATTCTTTAGATTTCTGTATGGTGTTCACCTGCCTTGGAAGACTGGGGGCTGGTGGGGAGGTTGTATGTGGAAAAGGGTGAACTTTGGCAGTGATTTTTTTCCTTCCTCTATCAGCAGCATCAGTGTTCCCCTCTACTTAATTAGCAGCCTGTGTTCAGGAATGGGGCTGTTTTACTTCATTCTCTCCCTGTTGGTGCAGGACCAATACAATGTTGGATGGAACCTCTTGCCATAATAGCAGGTTGGACTGGGAAATGGAGGGACAGATGATGTATTATGGATCCAGCTGATCAGAATCAATTTTGTAAATTATTTGGTTCTTTCCAATCAGTGGTTTCAGCTGAAAGTTTTTGAAGGGCTTCTTCAGCATCTTGGTTCACAATGGTCTCTGATTACAGTGATCTTTTGTTGAAACTGCAGAAGACTTGTAATTGTGGCCCTGTGACCTTGAAGTGGTTTCCTTGGATCTTAAGCTGTATATGCAGGAGCTGACCTTTCAAGCTGGAGGTTCATGTACATTTTTATGTTTCCAGGGAGTAATTTCATAGTTTTGAGTCAGTGTTCCTGATCTGGTAGGAGCAAATCCTGATGCTCCAGCATTCCTGCCTCCACTTCCCCAAACCAGAAGCCAAGCACAGCGGTTGTATTGGCTCACAGACTATCTGAGGTGGCCCTCGGAATAACCAGAAGCAGAAGATATCCCCTCCACAGAGACCCTCAACCCCTTGCCTCGGGGGTCAGCCAACCTCAGTCTCAGAATCTTTTGTCCACTGATCCTTGCAGTATATTCAGATGTTTGGCGTTGCTTTTCACATCGAGTGCTGAGTGAGGGGCTGATGGCATTAGGCAGAGTCTGTAGAGCAGAATTCAGAGCATTTAAGTGTCAAGGGCATGTTTGAATACTGGTTAATTTCCATCAGGGTATCTTAAAACACAGATGATCCACCTGTGATAGAAGACCTAGTGAGTTTTGATAACTTGGCTTAACGTGTGTGCTCTACCAGGGGTGTCAATGAATGATCTGGGTTAATATTGTACTGTGAAGTAGAGCATTTTATTAGCCCTATCTTACAGGTGAGGAAACTGAGGCAGAGAACAAGTAACCTAGTTTCTCTCTAGGAATGGGAGCTGAGATTCCAATCCAACTGTTGTGATCGGAGAACCCAGTGCAGCTCTGCTCCCTGGACTAGTTGTGTGGTGGTGAGAAGCCACACCTCCTGGGGCTTCTCTTCATTAACTTGGGTAGTTCACCATATCACCTATATGTGCCAAGTACTTTCTGGCCTGGGGCAGGGAAAAGAATGACTGAGAGCCTGGAGGGAGAGTTGCTGGTCTGGGGGCGTTTGTAGTCAGAGGTGGGAACCGTGGTTATGAACTCTGCTGTGAATTGCTACTGGAGGGACCCGGCAAGCTGTCGCCCCACCCCCCTGTGATGCGAAAGGCCTCTGGGGCCACAGGGAATCTTTCTTCCAGGTCCCATGGAGCTTAGGCTTGGGAGAAGGGGGGGGGTTCCTTTTGGGGGGCAACCTGCATGGTGGAAAGAAGAGAGAAAAGTGTTTGTGGAACATGTAGTCTCTGGTCTCAGCCTCCTGGTACATTCAAGTCCCTGGGAGAGCAAAGCTCCGCTTGAAGGAAAACAGACAAATGTGCCAGGCGGAAGCCAGCAGCTGAATGCCACGATGAGCACACCTGTGCAGCTAGCCGCTAGGTGGCCCCCCACGGAGGGCCCTTGTTTGTAAAGCTCCCCTAAGGGTTCTCCTGTGCTTACAGCTTTTGAACTGGATAACCTCTCAGGTCACTGCTACTCAAAACCTGGGTCTGTGCATCTTTTCTTAATGTAGTGATGTATTAATTTAGCTCATGCCCGCTAACTCCATTAGTAGTTGTTCATTTAACCAAACTGTCTCGGAGAAAACTATTAGATGGAGCTTATTATGCTTTATCTTCCTTTTTAGATATTTAAGCTGCTAGGTTGAAAAAACCCTAACTTTTCACAGTAGTTCAGGCAAGATGATTGAATAAATGATGAGTCTGATGACAGGAGGGGCAGAACAGGTGCCTTATGCTCGCGGAGCTGTTGAGGGTCAGGTGCTTGTATTGTTGCCTCTCACAGTGGAAGAGGCTCAGAGCAGAAGGAAGTCACCTGCTCTTTTAGGTAAGAAGTTCCAGAGTTGGCATTTGACACCAGATCTGAGGTTTTAACAACTCCATTTTTGGGTCTTGAATGTCTTCCTTCCAAGCAGCCTGTCAGCATTCCAGAGTTCCATCCTCTGGCTGGATTAACCTTGACGGGGCTGTGTTCATTCCTTTCTGACTGCCTTTGTCTTTGTGACTACCTGGCTGCCCTGGCCACCCCACCTGTGAAATTGCCAGTTGCAGGGATAATTAGGTCCTTGGCCCTCCAAATGTGGTTTGGGTATCACCTGGGCTTTTATTAGAACCGCACTCCAACCTCCCCAGATCGGGGGACTTAGTATGTCCATTTCCCCAGGATGGCTACTGTGGGTTAGAGGTCATTTAGATCAGGTGCTAGTACGCGGGACTTCTCACCATCTCTGCTGTTCACAGAGAGCTTTCTCGAGGGTGAGGCCTGGCCGTGCAGTCCTCCAGTATTCCCCTGGAGCCTGGTAGTGCTGAGACTGAGCGCACCAGGTTGGCTGACGGGTGTTCGTTTTAGAACACAAATCCACTGGTATTACCGCTCTAATGAATTTCCACCTTAATCCTCTTAAGGGACACATCTGTTTGCTACATTACATTAAGATTTTTAAAAGATGAGATCACTAGTTACGTTGGCAAGTGTGTTGTGTCACATAGCTTCTTGGGACAACACTGAGATTGCTGTGTGAAGTGCTGCGAGCTGCCCTGAGCAGAATCTGACTCTACCGTAATTAGCTCAGTCGGTTGGAGCTGCGCCGTTGAGATCAGGATCATGGGATTGAACCCTTTATGGGTCAGTTGGCTTTGCTTCATGCATGGCCACAGATGGCATCGGTAACCCAGCCAGATTCCAGCAGGTGCTGTCGTGGCTCTCTGCGAGGATCCGGATGGGAATGGAGTGGCAGAAATCTTAGGGGGGCGAAGCGGGGAGGCTAACATATAATGAGCTGGTGCTGGGCACTGCACTGTAGGCCTCCACCCAGAACTCGTTTATCCTCAGAGCTTTAACAGGCGGGTCGTGCTATCCCCAGTTAGCCGAAGAGGAAACTGAGGCACAGGCGCATACAGCAGGTCATCTAAGGCCACGCTGCTGTTAAGTGAAGGAGCTGGGATTTAAGGTCAAATCTTTTTTTACTCCAAATTCTGTAGCCAACTGTGTCCCATTATTAGAAAACCAGCAGAGCACATGTTTTCTGTCCAGGGGGAGCGGTGGGGTGGGGGAGGCGTGGGGGAGGGGCTGACTGCACCGTCTTTCTAGGAGGCTGCCTGTCACCAGTTTGCAACTGAAATGGTCGTGCTCTGGTAAGTCCTGCCAGTGCAGCTCCAGAAACTCCCAGAGCGGTGCCTTTTGTCCTCAGAGTCCAACCTGCTCTCTCTGGGAAACAACAGTGCCTTTGCCCTCCCCCTCCCCCTTGGACACTGAAAGTTAGTTCTTAAGGTGGCAGATTTAAAACTGATTAACATGCTGAGGCCAACTCCAGAACACTCCTCCCCCAGCCTCCTTCCTTCACCACTGTTTGTTCCTTTCTAAAGATGCAGTTTTGAACACTTGGGAACTCTTCTCAGAGAGAAGACAGCACCATCCTTGCCAGCCCCCACACCTCATCGCCAGTGTTGCAGGGGCTGGCTCGGGAACAGCCTGGACTCACCTGGTTTTTTAATCAATGTAGCTGGACGCTTTCTGAATTGAGTCTGTCAACATCTGCTCCTGTAGGAGACGATCACACAGCTTTTTGTTTGGTTTGTCTTTAGGCTACTTTATTGGGAAGCATTTCTGGGTCTTGTTCTGGGGGAAGTTAAATTACAATGAATATTAAGCCTCACTGCAATCAGCAAAAATCCAGACTGTGGGAAATTATAGTTTCTCCAACAAATAAATTGTAAAGAACAAAAAGATGGAAGAAAACCTTAGACTGAAAGATTTATGAGCGTTCTCAACGAATTGGAATATATGGCTCTCACTGGATACTGATTCAAGCCAACACATTATAAATAAATATTTGAGATCATCGGGAAAACACGAACAGTAGCAGTCTGACATTAAAGATTCTTAAATTCATAAAACAAAAATGAATATATTTAATATTAAAAATCATATGATATAGTATAATGGCTATGTTTGAAGAAGAGTTTGTAGCTTTCAGAGATACTACTAAAATATTTCATAGATGAAATTCTGTGATGTCTGGAATTTGCTTCAAAATAACCCTGGATGAGACACGAGCAGTCAGATGAGAGGCTAGATGGGGCACGATAGATCATGAGTGCAAGCTAGATTGTGGGTCTGTGGGAGCACCACTGTTTTCTATACTTTTGCAGATGTTGAACTTTTTTTAACAAAAAGCTTAAAATTTAGGTGACAGCCCCAGCATTCCCTGTGGGATCGCAGTTCTTCCGCTTACTGTCCCGGTGTGCCCTGCGCAAGCCTGCGGGCCTGAGAGGGCCACACCAGCACGCGTTTGGTTGTGCTGCCACTGATGCTTTGTTTCCCACGCTCACGGTCATGTTCTCCCTAGGACCTTTGAAAAATAAAGGTAGGATGGCACTTTTTTGTTTCAATTCATCTAGCTGAGTCAGTTTTGATGATGAAGCCAGCAGTTACACAGACTGGTAGTCTGGTAAAGGACGTACCAAGGTAGACGTATCATACATGTGGTGTCAGTGAACGCACCTACGTGGTTACCTCAAAGCTGAGGATTGCTGAGGTTGTAATGAGTGGTACCCATAGGAAGGCTCTTAGTTCAGCGCTGGCTCTTGCTCCTTTCCCAGTGGGCCAGCTCGGCCTCCACCTGCAGGTGCTTCATGTGAGCGTCTCAAAGCTCAGTGCATGGCGGTGGTGTTAAAAGGGATATGAAAATGTAAGTTGATTGTGTGCCTTGGTCTTTTACTATCACAGGCAACTTTCACATTTGTGGACAGATTAGTCCATTTGTGGGTTAGCTACTGGGGAGGGAAAAGATAGAGCTGTAAAAAATTTAAATTACCATGCATCAGCAAAATCATATGCCCAGAAGCATCTATTTTTAGAGTTATGCTGTAACAAATGGAGTCTACATTATATTTATTTACAAGTCGGGAACATAGCTCCTCTGTACTGAATTTGTAACCTAGAAATTAAAATGTTGGACTCCAAGGGAAGATGTTTAGAATTCAGTGTTAGGAAACAAAAACTCTAAACTGTTGAGCGTAGTGACAGAAGGGAAAATGTTAAATAACGCATAGTTCAATACAGGACGCTGCTATTAGATTTGGCAAAAAGGATGTGAAAACTTAATTTGCTGATTGCTCCATCAGATATTTTTAGCATTCTTGGAAAGATGCACACCCAGAGACAGTTTTATTATTGATGAGGCTACTCTGACTCCTCATGCATGGGGATTATGGCAGGGAGTGAGATGCAGGCTCTGACCCAGAGAAGCCAAAGACTGTGTTCAAGTCCTCAGGATAGAAGATAACTGATGCATCATCTTCTGACCAGTTCATCATCTCCCAGGAGTAGCTTGGGGTTCACAGCAGGTGAGTTGCTGGTCAAACACTCCGGAGTGACCGCATATTCATATGCCTACAACAGGGAGAAGGAGAGGGCCCTTCTGGCTGTGTGAGGGCCATGCACAGTGCTGCAGCTTCTCACTGTGGCTGCCACGTACTGACTGCAGTTTTGAGTAAAGAAGTTTCTATTCATTACATTTTATGCTACTTTATTTTATCCATGATTTGCTGTTCCTTCTGCAGCCCTCCCCTTATTGTAATTACTAGCCCAGAGGCATTACTGGTGCCCTTCACCACTCATGAAGATGTGTGGTCATGAAGATGTGTGGTGATACTGGGGTTGGATGACTGGTTGAAGTGATGTTTTCCCCTTCCTATTTCTATGTTTTTCTTAGATGAAAGGAAAATTCAATACTGTTAATTGCTACCCCCTGATAACCTTTGTGCACAGTTACGAAGGGGCTTCTGTCGGTGGACCTCGACTTCCTCACAGGGCTCCTGCTGCTCCCGGGGTGTGGAGCACCCTGGGACAGCAGCCGAGGTCCAGAGGGCGGGCGCTCTCTGAATCATAAGGCAAGGGGAGAGTCAGGGGCAGTCTTCACATCTTCTCCTCAGCCTTTCCATTTTTGAACTTTATTTGTAAGAGCTTTTTTGGTTCCTCTTTCTTTGTCCCTAATTTTTATTATTAAAGATTTATTTACTTATGCATACATGAGCTGGGATACAGGCCAGAGTCGCGGGAGGTGAGAGGATCCACCAGAGACAGAGCAGGGAGCAGAATAGGCAGATGGACTGAAACACATTGCTGAGGGCAGCAGCAGCAGGCGAGGCAGGAGAGGTCTGCTGCACCATGTGGGTCCCCTCCCTGGCCGGGGATGCTTGACAGAGTGGCGCTCAGCCTGCTGCGCCACCAGGAAAGCCCCGTCCCTAATTTTTACTTGGCAAGATCCATCGATCACATTTTCACAGACAGGGGTGGAGGTGGGTCTGGATGATTGATGGACTGTGCCCAAGAGGATGGAAGTAGGGTGGACAGCTATGAAGATGGGCAGTTAAGATCCGTGGCCCAGGGTTGGGTACGTGCAGTGACCCGAGGCCTGTAGAGAGTACCTGGAGGGGCTTTTGGAAGTATCAAGCAGAAGCATCTCCGGTCAGCATTTGCATATTGATAGCTCTATGTCTGGCACCTGAAAGCATCTTCATACTTGCAGCTCCAGGTAGCTGGGACGGTAAGGTGTGTAGCAGTAGGGTGGCATTGCGGGGGCTGTCACCGCTGACAAAGCCAGAGTCAGTGAGAGAAAGGCCAGGAGGCGGGATTATGCCCGTCCAAAACAGAGCCGCTGCTCCCATCACAGATGACACGGCTAGCAATTTGGAGACTTTAGAAAAGCACATCGAAGAAATACAGGTCACCTCTTCCCCTCCCAAAGGGAGCCGCCTTTAACACTTTTGTGTCTTACCAGAATTTTAATATCTATGCATATTAAAATATGATGCTTTCATAAATTATCAAATTTTCTTGGAGCGCATTATTTTAATGGCATATGATAATCTGGTCTGTTATGTACCACGGTCCATGTAAACATGGCTTCCAGATTGTTTAGGCAACTATCTTTTCAGTGTTCATTTGTCCCTGGCTTGGTACTTAATAAATAGCCATCAAATAGATGTATGAATGAACGAGACTATTTAGATAGTTTTCAATGAAAAATACTAATAATGCTGTAATGTATATGTACTTGTCTCATGATCTCATTGGCATAAATTCCTAGATGCTTAATTGGTGAACAAAAGATAAAGACTTCAGGGGAAAGCGGTTTCCCCACGTCAAGCGCTGCACATGGTCCGGAAGGCGTTGCCTGAGGCAGTAGGACTGGTGAAGGACTGGATCAGGTTATGAAGCATATCCTGATCTCGTTTTACATGAGGCTCATGTCGTGGCTCAGAGCGACAGCTGAGTTTTGGAGATACCACCTGGTGGAAATCAGAGATGATTGTTAAAGCCACGGATAAATCATGCACGTGGATCCCATTGCCTCTCCCTATATCAGGGACAAAGATCATGACTTTTAAAGTCAACTGTTACGCTTAAGTTAGAACAATCGCATTGCATGCATTTGAGTAACAGTATGGTGTTGATAAGGAAAAGCTACATTTCGATGTTGCGTTGGGAGAACAGAGCCGCTCCTTTGGTGCAGGTCACTACCCAATGACCCTCCTTTTTCCTAGAGACTTGGCAACACATAAAACCGTAACAATGATTACTTTTGACACAGTGACCTAGCTCATAGGCATTATTTGGATAATAATAGATGGTAAAAGTGAGAATTTAAGCTATAGCAAAAAGATGACTGTCTATAAGAGAGAAAGAAAACCCTCACCAAGGAAGGGCCACACCTGCTGATGCCTTGAGGTGTCACATAAATAATAATGGTACAGGTGTTGTGTTTATATATAAAGATGATTTGAGGGTTATTTTTATACATGTGGATATGTATAAAGGTAATTTCAGAAATGTTCAAATAGTGAAAAGCTGAAAAAAATTGTAGTGTCCAACAAGGGAAATAGTAACTGTATTATGTATATAGTATATTGAATATTTATTAAAATAACCCTATCTTAGTCAGCTGATGCTCTATAATAAAATACCATACATCTGGAGGATGTTAACAATAGATATTTCTTACAGTACTGGAGGATGGGAAGTTCAATATCAAGGTCAAGTTCAAGGTCATTCATTTTCCAACTTGCTTATTGCCTTTCAGGCTCAAGGGTGACTGGAGCCTGTCCTGATAGCTCAGGGGATGAGCACCAACCTGGACAGGATACCCTTCTATCATGGGACAATTCACACATGTGCACGCGCGCACACACACACACACACAGGGACAGTTCAGACACATAAGTGATCCTAACGTGCACATCTTTGGTATACGGGAGGAAACTTGACCATCTGGAGAGAACCCTTACAGACGCAGGGAGGACATGCAAACTTCACAGTCTCCCTGGTAGAGAGTCGGTTCTTTTTCCTTCTCATCAGCATGGTAATGAAGCGACATTGAATGAAGTGATACTGCTTTGAGGACGTGAAGTATTCTTGCATGTAGAGAGAGGAAGCTCTGGTGTCTTTACATCTTTTTATAAGAGCACTGATCCTATAATAAATAGAAGGTCCCTCCAGCTAATACCATCAGGTGGGGAGGGGCCAGTGAATCAACACATGAATTTTGGGGAGCAGACATTCGGTCTGTAACAACCCAGCTGAATCATAAAATTGTACCTATGGTCGGTCATTAGGTAGGAAGTGTCCAAAACGGAACTCGTCATTTCCTTCTCCCAGACCTGCACACCCTCTTTCTTCTGCATTTTATTGATCAGAAATGCCAGGAGAACAGGGGTCAGCCTTGACTCCCCTGTACCCTTTTAGTCTGTTCCTTTTCGATCCTGAGATTTCTTAGCTCTCATTTGGACTTCCGATTCTGGATGACAGTTCTCTGATCTACACCTTGCCTACTTTCCCTTTCTCTTCCTTATTTGCTCTGATAGTGCCCTAGTACTTACCGGGTAGAATCTCAACCTTTCACAAGGATATCCAGGACCGGCCCTGTGCCCAGGCCTCTGGTCTGCCACTCTCACATTATCTCAGCTATCGTCCCCTGCACCCAACCCGAGCTAAATTTTGGCTGTGCTTAAATGCTTGTACTTCTCTTAAGGGGCTCCCTTGGGTTGTTCAAGGCCTCCTTTCTGGTTGGCCTGCCCCTTCGCCCCGTGTGGGGCAAGTCTCAGTCTAAGTATCACCTCTGCTGGACTTTTTGGACCTCCCCCAGACTTTTGCAAAAACCACCCCTTAGCCAGCACACTCTGCTTCTACTTTCCTTCCATGAGGTCTTTGCCCCATCATGTAGACCCCAAGTAGCTGGAAGTGCTGAGAATTCCCATAACAGAGTTCCCATGACAGAATAAGCTCTAAGAAACAAATTTAAGTTGGAGAAAGTGCAGCCTGTATTTATATACCTGATGATTGCCCCAGTAGAAATGTGTGTGAGGGCAGTCCTTGGCCCTCAGCACTTCATCTCAGACCTTTGCCAGAGTCATGGGCTGTAAACATAACTTGTATGTTACAATTCATCCCCCCCCAAACTGCACCCCACATTCATATCAGCACTATTCACAAGTCATGGAACCCACTGACAGATGACAGGATAAAGAAGTGGGGTATAGACTCAGTGGAATACAACCCAGCTATTAAAAAAGACGAGTGTCTGTTGTGATAGAAAGGATGGTTCTTGACTTGGTCATGCTAAGTGAAATAAGTCAGAAAGTGAGGTAGATACTGGATAGCGTCATTCATTTGCAGAATATAAATAACCAAAGAAAAGAAACCATGAAACAATAAGAACTACTTAGACTATGGAAAAACATAGTTACCAGAGGGGGGAGAGGGAGGAGGACTAGAGATAGGGAGGTAAGTGGTGGGGTGGTGGCAATGAGCTTTGGCTTGCGGGTATGGAGGTGTGAAGCTATACTGCCACAGCTACATAGTTGCATAAAAGACTGGCAAATCAATCAAATTTGAGAGCAAAAACCCCTGTAGGGAAGTGTGGTAGAACCAGCTTTCTGGGCTTTTCCATGCTAGGTCGGTGCTGGGTCCTCAGACAGGAAGGCTTGGCATGGCAAAGGAAGGCCCACTGTCCATCAGTGCATTTCCTGTTGAGTTTGGAGGGGCGTGCACATGCTTGGGGGCTTCTCGGCAGGGTCTTGAGGTCTCTTCTGTGGGGCCAGATTTAAGTCCTTGCAAGCCAGGGGTCCCCACTTGTTCCTTGCCATCCCTACGCCTTTCCCACAGCCTTGTTCGCTGTTCCTGCTTGTCCCCTGTCAGTCATGGGGAGGGCGAGGAGAGCTACGGCTATTGTGAGGGACAGGTTCCCCCCTGTGGCCACAGCTGTGACTGGGGAATGGTAAGAGGGAGGTGGTTTGGGGAGACTAGAGTGGCGGCCAGAGTCCAGCTGCCCTTTTTCCAAACATGGAGATTCAGCCTTTTGCTGGGACCTCTGCGGAGGTTTTATTTCAGGTGATGGCTCTCACGTGAGAGAGGTAGTTCCTCTTTGCTGGGTCAGATCATGGCTTCAGGCCTTGGGAGGACTCAGGCTGGTTCCTGAGCAGAGGCCATCAATCACCAACCTGCTGGCTTCTGCGGGGCCTGGAGTTCCCGAGTGGCTAGTATCTGAGAGGGCTGTATCTGAGTGGCCTGTGCCGGAGTGGGAGAGGTTGTCCAGTCTTCCTGGGTGTCCTCCACTCAAACTCAACAGCACCATGTGTCTGGGGGCAGGGAAAGGAGAGCTATTGGGCAGTGCTGTCCAGGACAATAGTCGAGGATGTGAGTGGTTTTCTGTTCCCAGAACTGGGTGCATTTTTGTGGACAGTGATTCATCCCTGAAAATGCCAGTAATAGAGCCACAGCATGTCTGTGCATTTTACAAGGCACTGGGACGTAGGCTCGTCTGACTGATCCTCACACAACCCTGGAAGTGGGCAAAACGGGGCATTTAGATCCCGTTCCAAAAAACTACAATCAGGTTGTGTTGGTGACTGTTGACAGGAACAGTCCCTTCAAGGTGGCAGGGCGAGAACACAGCCATTCTGACCACAGCCCATCAGCGATAAGGGTGAGGAACACATGTGGACACCAGGTTGGTTCTGGACAGTGAACACAATCTGGGAAATCTCAGCTGAGTTCGTAGACATCCTATGTCGCCACATGGTGATTATTTTTTATGAGGGCTGGGAGCATTTGGCTAAGTGGGAAGCCTTATTTTGAATGACCTATAGATCTCAGGACATGAAAATGATCTCCTTTATTGCTATGCTTGTTTGGGGAGACAAGTGATAAATGTAAAGAAGTGAAGTAACAGCATATGATTCGTTTCTGAGTGTGATGGGGGCAGCCAGGGCTGCGGAAAGTCAGAACTGGGGAAGATCTGCTTGTCCTGCACCACCCAGAGCGTCTCCTGGAGTGACTGGGCGGGATAGGAGTGGGTGAGAGCAGAGGTGAAAAGCTGGACAGGGAGTTGTGACCAGACTCAATGGCTCGGGGAAAATGAGGACAGACACCTGAGGTGGGGGACACCCAGCAGGGGCTGTGGGGCTGAGGAAATGATTACAAAGACAAGACAAGGGGAAAAAGTAAAAAGAAGGACTTCCCTGGTGGCGCAGCGGGTTGAGCGCCGCATTGTGAAGCATCCAAGGCATAGCAGTGCGATTCGATCCCCGGACAGGGAGGGGACCCACATGGCTCAGCCGACCTCTCCTGCCTCGCCTGCTGCTCCCCTCAGCAGTGTATTTCAGTCCATCTGCCTGCTCAGTTCCCCATTCTGGTGAATCCTCTCACTTGCCGTGATTCTGGCCTGTACCCCAGCTCTTGTGTGCATAAATAAATAAAATCTTTTAAAAAAATGAAAAGGTCACACTGCTGTGGATGGGGGGGCTCTGCTAGAGGGACCTCAAGCTCCCGCTGCCTGGTGGACGGGCCGTGCTCCTTGCCCAAGCTTCTCCATCCTTCTCTGCAGCCTTGGTATCAGGCTTCCCGTTCAGAGGCAGGAGGATTCAGAGGCCCGTGTTCAGAGGCAGGAGAACTAGACACATTGATAACTCTACCGGGAAATTTATATTTGTAAAACTCACTTTTATCTTCGGTGCACCATCCTGTAAGTGTTAACACCTGTGCAAGTTCTTGTACCTACCAGAGGATACAGACTCCAGCTACCTGAAGAATTCCCTGTGGAGTCAGACATTCCCTCACACTAACCCCTGCAATCTAGTCTCATTCCCACCGAAATAGAGACTGGCTTCTTTCATGCTGCATAATTCTCTGGAGATCCATCTAGGTTGTTGTGGGCATGAGTGTTCATTCCTTTTTTTTTTTTTAAATTTTTTATCTTAAAAGAGATTTATTATGCATATAAGAACTGGGGTACAGGCCAGAGGTGCAAGAGGTGAGAGGAGTCACTAGAGACAGAATGGGGAAAAGAACAGGCAGACTGACTGAAATACACTGCTGAGGGAAGCAGCAGGCGAGGCAGGAGAGGTCTGCTGCACCATGTGGGTTCCCTCCCTGGCCGGCAGCAGGGATCAAACTGGTGCTGCAGTGGCTGTGGTTTGCTTCATAGTGCATTGCTTAACCCACTGCGCCACCAGGGAGGGCCCTTTTCATTGCTTTTTAATGCCAAATGGTATTTCACTGTGTGGATATACCGCAGGTTTTCCATTCACTCATTGAAGGACGTTTGCCTTGTTCCCAGTTTTTGGTGATGACAAAACTTTGATAAACATTTGATGTGGAAACTGCTAGTCTAGCCTTCTCTACATTCACACCTCCTCTACCTCTAGAAATACCCAGAGATTTTGTGGTGACATACTTTTAATTTTTCTAGGATAAATACCTGCAAGTGGAATGGTTTGTTTTGGCAAAGATTTACCTGGCTCTCTCCTGAGCAGGTGTCTTAGAGGTTTTTACTTCTTAGGCTTTTGTCAGAAAATTTGTTATTAAGTCTTTGGACTTCTGGATAAAAGTGCCTTTAATACACTGCACAGAAAAGCCAATTCCTAGAACATTGTTTGGGGTTTATTTGACTGCTCTTGATTCCTCAGCCTTCTGAGGCCCTGGATGGGCCTGAGGGAAAGCCCTGGCATCTCCTCCAGCTGCCTCCCTCAGCTCTGACATCACCCAGCACTCACGCCACAGCCTCCTTCCAGAACTTTGCAGAGGACAGTGCTGGTGACAGAGCTGTGTGGGAATCATTTTTCAAGCCCCACAGAGCACAGATCACCAGAAATTGGGTTGGCTGTCAAATTATCATAAATAAATGAGGCTGCAAGAAGCACTGGGGAATGTAGGGGTTGAAAAATGCTCTTTGAGCATTGCAGGAGCATCAGCACACAGCGTTGGGGTGAGGGGGTGCTGCTGGAGCAACACGAGGGGCGAGATGCTTGCGTTCAGGGAGCTAGAATATGGAAGGGCCAGCTCTGTGTGATTTTGCCATCTTTTTACTGAGGGATAACTGTGTCCAGAAGTTTCCTGGGATTTGGAGTAGCCCTGAGTGGGAGACCTGTTTTCCTTCAGAGTTTCTTGGAGGCTCGATTTGTGCTAGATTGATGAAGCTCCAGCCTGGGGAACTGCCTGAAACGCAAGAGAGGGGCCTGCCTTGTAGCTCCCTGTGGAGTCTGTGGGACTACCTAGGAATATCGCTTCACTTAGGCTGCTTAGGCTATTCCATCTGTGGATTAGGTTAAGCATCTAAATGGGGCCTTTGCATGATCCTCCAAGCACCTTTACAACTGAGGACATCAACCGGGGCGTCCCCTAGGAGCACACAGCACACGTGCTACAAGTTAATTCACGCCTGACCTACGGGTGAATTCTCGTTCTCTGTCCACTGTCTGCAGTGCACCTGGATGTCAGAGAAGAATTGAGTTCAGGTCTGTTGCCCAGAGTCCATGAGCCATGATCGTGAAGGCTAGGCTGTGATCCCAGGCGTTACTGATGTCTATGAAAAATGTATTCAGTGCCAGATCGCCAAGTCGTAGTGAATTTTTGGATGGCCCTGCCTGCAAGGTGGAGACTGTGCCTCTGGAAGACATTGGGGTTGATTTCTTTTTAGTTGAATTTCAAGAGACCCTTTGGTTTGTGTCAGGTTTATAACATTTGTCATAGTTCCTTTGCTGCCCACGTGAGAAGCCTAGCGCCCCCGCTCCTGACCGCTCTCCCTCCCTCTCCTTGCCTGCTCTGTAGTCCAGATTCTAGCACCTGAGACCACAGTCTTTGCCCTCTGATTTGTCAACCTAACACCAAGCTGCTGTGTCTTTCATTTATCCAAATGTGTTGAAGCTTTCATCAGGTTTCCTTATAGATAGAAGTGGATGGGGCTTAGAGTGGCTGGGAGCATCCGAAATTCTGGAGCAACCTGAAATTTTGAACATTGTTGTAACATTAGAGTTTGTAAACAGAACTTTGAATAAAGGCTCAACTCACACCGGCAAGGAGGAAGGATTTAGATTAAAAACCCGGAACCTGTCTGTGCTGAGGTGTGTACCGCATTAATGCCCGCCCTGTACCTGGCCTGGAGGGGGCCCCCTCACCCTTTCTGCCATGTCCTTCAAATGCCGGCAATGTACAACCCAGCAAGCTACCTATCACTTCTGTCGTCACCCCAACTTTTGGTGTGTATTTAAAAAATTTTTTTGTTTATATATATTTTACATCATAGTTCTTTTTTTTTTTTTTAAACGATGTTGCTTTTGTTTCTCAGGTGCAGTCCCCACAGAATCCCCACCACCAGCTCACCCGTGCACCGTCACCACAGTCCCTTGTGCTCTTCCCTCCCTTTTGGGTAGATCCCTAGGAGCGAAATTGCTTGGTCATCTGGTAGCTCCATTTTCAGTAGTTTGAGGAAGCTCCACGCAGCTTCTTCAGTGGTTGGACCAGTTTGCATTCCCACTACATCCTCACCAACGTTTGTTGTTGCTAGTTGTTTTTTTTGTTTTTGTTTTTTTCAATATGTGCCATTCTCAGTGGTGTAAGGTGGTATCTCATTGTGGTTTTCATTTGCATTCCCTGATTAGAAGAGATGTTTTTCTCATATGCCTGTTGGCCATTTGCATTTCCTTTTTGGCGAAGTGTCTTTTAAGTTCTCCTGCCCATTTCTTGACTGGATTTTTTTACTTTATTTTTGTTGAGTCATGTGAGCCTTTGTCTATCTTTGTGATCAGACCCTTATTAACTGTATGGAGTGCAAACATTTTTTTCCAATCAGTAGGGTGTCTCCTTGTTTTGGTTAATGTCTGTTTTGCTGTCCAGAGCTTTTCAGTTTGATGTAGTCCCAGCTGTTTACCTTTTCCTCCACTTTCTTTGCTACGGAGGATGCGTCTTTAAAGATGTTACTGAGGTGTGTTAGTCTTAGAGTGCTGTCACCCCAACTGCTGGAGCGTGCTTTGTTTTCCTGTTTTGGTGCGTGTGCCCTGGGTCTCCTTGGTAAGCTGTGCTTCCCTCCCCACCTCCGCCTCCCCGCCCCCCCATGCTGTGACCTGCCAGACCCAGATGTGGCAGCTCTGCCTGCTGTAGCTTGGTGACACCGCCGGCCACAGTAAGACGGTCTAATCCCAAACAGAGGAGCTGAAGGGGAAGAAGGGGCCACGTCTCAGGCTGCGGTTTCTTTGTGTCCCAGGGCTCTAGTGTCTTTAAGCCTATTTTCTTCCCCAACTCTCTTGGAGAGCCTTTCGTTTTAGAAGAGCTCCTTGGTGCTGCCTTAGCAGTTCACATACTAAAACAGGAAGGCTACAGAGACTAGCATGGCCCAGTGCAAGCGGAACGCGCAAGACCGTGAAACTCCTGCGTTAAAAAAGTTCCTGGGGGGCCTCCCCGGTGGCGCAGGGCGTTGAGCAACGCACTATGAAGCCAAATACAGCCCTGCCGCCTGCAGGCCCCATGGCGCAGCAGATCTGTCCTGCCTCCCCCGCTGCTCCCCTCGGCAGTGTATTTCAGTCGATCTGCCTGTTCTGCTCCCCGCTTTGTCTCTGGTGAATTACCACCCCCCCCCCCCCCCCCCCCGCGCCTCTGGCCTGTACCCCAGTTCTTGAATGCATAAATAAATCTTAAAAAAAAGTTCCTTGGTCTGCTTGGTCCCAGGGGCAGAACACCAAACTCCATTAGATTAGTATATGCAGTCCTGAAAGTCTAAACAGTTTAAATTTCATCATTCTGGGCAGTGTCTGTCTGGTGACTGGAGTTTGCCGGAGCAGGAGGAATGTGCAAGAGGGCGGAGAGTCTGGCTCGCTGCGCCCCAGCATCGCGCGAGCGTGGCTTCTATCTTCTCGAGCGCGTGGGCGAAGATGTGAGGGCTCTGCACACCTGAGTTGTTTGCTGGCAAACCCCAGGATTGCTCTAATTCTATCAGTGAGTCACTGGGACTAAGACTCCATGTGATGGGAGTTCTAGAACTTATGAAGCTGTCTGTGCCTAATTCCACGGTGTGTTTTGTCGAATGGATTAGTAATTGTTGGCTGAAAGCTTTAGGTATTATTAATGTTTCAGTAGTTTCCACATGACTCACAAGAATCATTGGTTTGAAGAGTGAACCAGCAAGGCAGACTACAGACCCCATCTCAGTGCCCCTTCATTCTGCAGCACCGTTTCATTTTAAGGTGTGGTCTTCACTTAGGAAACCAAATTCCCGTTTCCTTAGTTCTTTTATGAAACAATAGACATATGTCATTATATTGAGTGAAGTGTAAAATACATATATGATGTTGATTTACATATATTGTGAAATGATGACCATAACAGGTTCAGGTTGCATCCATCTTCTCATGTAGATAGAATGACAAAGAAAAGAAAGGCATGAAGAAAAATAAAGGAAACAGATTTTCTTCCTGTGATAAGAACTCTTGAGATTTACTCTCTCCACAACTTTCCCATGTACCTTACAGCCGGCTTCACTTCTTTAGGTTAGGTTTTTGTCCTTCTGGGATCAATAACTGGCTGTGTGTTGAGAAACAGTATGATTGTCTCCAAGCTCATTGCCCATGAGCCTGGATAATTAGCTGTGTTAGTCATCTCGCCACTACTCAATGCATTTTTATTGAGCTCCTGCTTTGTGCCAAATTCTTTAGACGCTGAAAAACAGTGAGCAAAACGGCAAAAATCCTGACCTGCTTTAGAGCTCGTATTCTAGTGGGAAGAGGACCTGCATCAAACAAAAGGGCAAGTTACATCAAGGGCTAGGAGGGGCCCCGCTCATCTCAGCCTCACTTTCCTCATCTGTGGAATGAGGAAACCCCTGTTCCTTTCTTCTGGCCTTTCTCTAGGTTTCCTTATGAATTTTTGGCATCAGTTTATAAGAAATCTTTGTACCTGCAGAATATTTTTGTACTTGCAGATACTCTTTGTACCAGAAATCTCTGTACCTGCAGATATTCTTACTAAGACCCCAGGAATGTTTCTGCCACACTTGGTTGTGCATCATGGCGCTCTCTGGTGATGGTGATGGTGGGAGTCTCCAGGTATCTAGTGGAGATGATGTGACTATAAAACACAGGTCTTCTTAGGACACAGCTTAGCCTTCAAAGCTTCTAGAGATTGGGGTTATAGGGTATGTCTGTATTTTTTCTCCTGGTTCAGGGCTTTTTGAGAATAGGGCTATTGCTGATCTTTATTAGTATGTATCACACTTTTGGAATATATAGAACTGTTGCTCTCTCAGCTAGTCCCAGTCTCTGGGCCAGGAGTGGGGGAGGTGGGGGTGAGGACATAGCAAATACCCATCTGGGAAACTGCCCCATGCTCAGGGCTGGTGGCTTTTTGTGCAAGGCTTCATAGCAGCTGGAGAACAATGGTGAGCATGCAGGGATGAACAGTTTCCCATCCACAGAAGAGGACAGTTGGGTTCTGTTTTCTATTGTCCATGTTGACTCTGCTATTTCCCCATGAACCCTGAGGAAGGGCTGGGACTGCTGTGATGTGGGTACTGGATGCCCACTCTGGTGAGAATGCAGAGACAGATGCCTCCTGCAGGCATCTCTCAGGGGGGCCTTTCAATGTGAATCTGTCAAGTTTCTGAATGTGAGTTTGTGTGGCTGGTAAGGGGGCCCTAGTCTGAGCGTGACTCCTCCCATCTCTTTCTTGCTGAGGAATGGGGTACCAGGCCACGGATGGGGAGAACAGAGGGGTGTAGTCTTCTAGGCTAGTGGTAGAAATTGGGGTCAGAAGAGATTGTGAGCAGTTGCCAGGGTCCTGCGGTCATGTCTGAGGAGAGATGGCAGAACTGGACGGCTCCACCCGGGAGGTGAGAGAGCAGTGGTGGCAGAGGCCGTCTACCCCGGGCCCTTGGGGCGCTGGGCTGGGAGGACAGGAGAAGGGGAGGAATGTCCTCGGGGAATCTTCAGGAAGGCAGTACTTTATGCTCATTTTCATCCCACTGCAGCTGCGTGGGATGAATTAAGGGGTGAGGCCAAATAGAGGGACCAGGAGTGGCTGGCATGTTCTGGAGCCTGCGGACTAACAGGAGGGGGTGGTGGCCTTGGTGTTGGGCACATTTAGTTGGAGCTGGGGTGGGGCCAGGTGGCTGTGCACTTCTGTGATGGGTCATTACCGTCACTCAGCCTCCAGTGACCTGGCAGTGGCTCCGCTGTCCAGTCTTGCCCCTTCCCATTATCCACCTTATCTATTACGTTTCAGAAGCCTGTGTGCCTGAGTTTGTCACATTCCTTGTTTGCCTGCCCTTGCTCTGTCTTCCCTCTGTCACACCCCACCCCTGCTTCTGCCACCTCCTACCCGGTCAGCCTCATCTTCTTAGGTTGTCTCTGGCATTAACTCGTCATTGCATCTGCTCTTACTGCTGCCTAGTAAGTGCTAGATGTGACTGCTGGCTGCTGCCTCTGGGATGTTTCATTGATTTTTCTGTTCAGTGCAGTGTAATACTTCAAAGCACAGCCTTTGGGCCCAACAGACATGTCTTAGCTTTAACTTCTGCATCTATCAAGTGGGAACAGCAATGGCTCCCCCAGGGGATGTATCATGAATCTTAGATGAATTGCACCTGGGAAATATTAAGCTAGTGCTTGGCCCACTCAAAGGATGGAAGATATGCTGCTACTGCCTCTCTTTGTATTATCTCTGGGTTGGGATCCCCCCAATGGGTCCTTTCCCCTGTGAAAGCCAGATGGATGTACTTGAGGTGGCATTAAGAAAGAGATAGGATTAGTCAAGAAGATACAGGCTTGGGTGGGTGGGAAAGAGGAGAGTAGCTTAGAGGCTTGAGGACAGGAGTGTGAGATGAGCAGAGGCCAGTTTATGGGGACCCTGAGATGCCAGGCCCAAGGGTCTGCCTTTTGTAACCAGGATTTGGTCTGATAATGAGCCTTGATCATCAGCCAACCTAGTCCAGTTCCAAGGCTTCAAGCAAATCGAGAAATGCAGCTAATGTATTTTGAGTGTCAAATATGGCCTAAAGATGCAGGGAGGTATTAGAAGGATGTATCTGCTAGTTATTGATAATCTAGACAGTTAAACTGGTAATTCATCCTTGTGGGCTACATGCCATCATGGGGGGCAGGAGTGTTTGGAGAGAAATAATTTCAGCACTCTTAACCCTCCCCTGCGACAACTCCACGGATCTCCCTTATTTCGGGAGGGCTGATGCCTGTGTGAAGGGTAGGAGGGGGAGGGGCCCGAGCTGCCATGTTGGTGAGAACCAGAGAGCCAGCACTGAGGCTGTGGTACTGGGGTTGAGGCCTGCCTTGCATTCACCCAACCATAAGGACCTCAGTGCTGGAATGGGTGGGTTCAGGGCCATCCGATGTGCTTAGGGCTGTGGCCTCCAAGGCCAGGGCTGTGATTTGTGAGTAGTAAAACATACTATTTGAAGCCTCCTCATTATCTTAATCATGCCTCACAGGTAAGCCCATCTAGTCTATTTTTCTAAAAGTGTCTTCTTTGCCACGGAATTAAGTGGGAAAAACGCTGGTGTGCCCTATTACTAGATTGTAGCTCTAAATTTTCCTTATCTTCTGCTTCTCCTGCTGCTGCCAACTCTTCACCTTTCATGGCCTGGATGAATGGTGCCCAGGAGAGAACTGTGTCGAGCTGACTTGAGAGCAGGATGATGTTCTGGTTAGAGGTTACTTGCTTTGGGTCCTGTGGCCAAAGGCCTATGTAACTTGATATTCTTAATTTGATACCCACACCCTCCCATCGCTGGAACTCAGCCTGTCTTCCAGCCCAATGTTCCCTGACACATTGATCTACCAGCGGTTCTGCCTCTCTGCAGGATTCCTCTATCATGTGTCCATATTATGCACTAGGGGAAGTGCCAGGGAAACTGATTCTGGGACACTGTGTCCTCTTGCATTCCCCAGGCCATAGATAGATCAGTGAAGGAAGGCTTGGTGTCAGGCAGCTGTGCCCACTCTCTGGTTCTTGTTCTGATCAAGCTGTGCTGTACCCCCACAGATGGATGCGGTCACTTTTGTGGGGACTGCTCTGCCGACCTTGGCCAGAAGGAACCGTCCTCCACCTTGTTCGGGTTCCTGACTGTGAGAAGTTGTTTGACTTCCTTCTCCCTTAGGAGAGGAGGGATGCTCATGGATGGGATGTTGCTCTCAGTTATCTTTGTCTCACCTGCAGGGGCTGCCACTGCCCCCCCGCCCCCCGGCCCCAAATTCTTGCAGCCTTTTCTTTTCTTGACTTCACATTTATGATGTTGTTATTTATGATGAGTTCTCTGTTCTCATTCTAGCTTTCTAGTCTGTGTTTTAGAAAGTGACCTGAATGTCAGTTCCATCTCAAATTTAATTCCTCATGGGGTAGTCTAGTCTCTGAGGCAGCTCCTGTTCCCCAACTTATTGATTTAAAAGCAGCACAGACAGAGATTAAAAGCCTGAGCAGAATTCTAAACCAGTGCATGAGGCTAAGGAGATAAAAATGAGGGTTCAGGTCTTCCAAAGATGGAGAGATTCTGGAAATACCCTCATTGCTTTTGTCGGGAACCTTGAAGGACTATGTCCAGGAGAAATGGCTTACTAAAAATAGTCAACTTTATAAAGACTGAAACCTAACCTCAAATTAGCTGACCAGAAATAGACCAAGTTTATAAAGACTGAAACCAAGCCTCAAATCAGTGCAACCTCTGATCGGATTAAAGGAAGATCTGCTCCTGATCTGTTTGCCTATCACAAACTAAAGAGAATCAGACATTCATGTAACAACATCTAGATCCTCTGGAGTTGTGTATATCCTATATAGCTATGTGTGTGCGCACGTGTGTGTTCTCTCATTCAATAAAAAATAGAGGCAATAAATAACAGGCATATAAAGAGGCAGGATCAACAGAAGACTTCAAAAATAGTTCTATAGGTGATACAGATATTGCAATTATAAACATACATATAAGATTAGTGAGTAATAGGTTCAGGAAGGTAAATGACAATTATAGAGAATTTTTTAAGAAAACTAGAATCTAATCATAAAAATAAACCTAATGGAGATTCTTGAACTGAAATAGAATCAGTGGTATTAAGCATAGGTAGGTGGATTTAACACTGGCACATAAGAGAAGCAGTATTTTGAGATCTATAAGTGATAGATAAGTAGAAAGTATCTATGCCAAAATGAAGAGGATGAAAAAAAATAGTCAAAAAAGATATTCACATCTTTAAACATACCATTGAAATCCCAGAATGATAATGTAAGAAGCAACATTTCAAGAAATACTAACAATTTCCAAAACCTATGAAAAACACCAAGCCACAGACTTAAAAATTGCTATAAACTCCGGGTAGGATAAATTTAAAGTAAAACTTCTAAAAACCAAAGACAAAAAGAAAACGTAGAAATAGTCTGAGAAGAAGGACCCATGACCTAGAAAAGCAACAGGAAGACTAACAACTGAGTTCTCAACTGAAATGATGGAAGCTGGAAGACAATGAAATATGTCTTTGAACTGCTGAAGAAAAATAAGTGCTAAGGCAGAATCCTATGTCCACCAGACACAGACTGATTATTTTTTTTCTTGCTAGCACACATACCCTAAAAGTACTAAAAGGAATTCTCCAGAAAGAGGCATATGATCCCAGAAGGAAGAAGGGAAATACAAGAAGGAATTAGGAGCAATGAATTAAGTCAAATATGTGAGTAAATTAAAATGAATATTAATGGTACAACTCAAAACTATCTTATGGGGTTAAAATGTAAAATTAAAATATACAGTAAACAACTGTACAGAAGTAATGAAGGTAGAAAAAAAGGCTAAAGTGTTTTAAAGTTCTTTTATTTTTTTGGAGAATGGGAAAAATACTTATTGATTTATTTCCATGATAATCCTTAAATAATTGTGGATAATATGTAACTAATAAGCTAATAAAAGAAGGATATATTAAAAAAAACACTTGGTTAATGTAAAAGGAGGTGAGAATTCACAGACTTGAGAGAAAAATGAACACTGAACAGATAGGACAAATAGAAAACAAATAGGGGCTTCCCTGGTGGCACAAGGGGTTAAGTCTCAGCACTGTGAAGCTCTCAGCAGCCACTCCAGCACCAGTTCAGTCCCTGGCCAGGGAGGGGACCCACAAGGTGCAGCAGACCTCTCCTGCCTCGCCTGCTGCTCCTCTCAGCAGTGTGTTTCAGTCAGTCTGCCTGTTTTGTTTCCGGCTCTGTCTCCGGTGACTCCTCTCACCCCCCGTGCCTCTGGCCTGTACTCCACTTCTTGTGTGCAAAAATAAATAAATCTTAGAAAAAAATAGAATGAAGATTTAAATGTAAATTCATTAGTAATTACATTAAATGAGAATTAACTAATATTCCAATGAGAACTCTGAAATTGTCAAATATAATTTTAAAGAGCTCAGAAAGTTCAATTTAAATGCTGCTTTCAAAAATATCTGAACTATAGAGAAACAGAAAGACTGAGAGTAAATGAAAGGAGAAAAGATACACCATTCAAATAGAGGGATATGACAAATGAAAGGCAAAGCAGACTCTTCGATGAAAAGCATTTCCAGTACAGAGGACAATCAATCAAGGACACACCAGAAACCCAATATAAGTAGTTGGAATGGATAAAAAATTTTTGACAGAATTGTAAAGAAAAATAGACAAATAAGAGTGGGTTTTTACCATATTTCTTTAGTAATTGATACCAGAAGTTGACAGTAAAACCTACGTGGCTCTAGAAGGTTTTAATACTATTAACCAATGTAATTGAATTGACATAGATGGATCACAATTACCACCAATTTCAGAATATATATTTACAAGTATACATGAAACAATTACTAGATTTGGGCCTTAAAATTGCATCTGTAAGTAAAGCCCTTCCTATAAAGAAATCTTTGACTTAGATTTCCTCACTAGTGAACTTGACCTCGAAGACGAGGCATCAGTCTTATATTAAGTTCCACAGAAAATAGAAAGAGTTGAACATCTCCCAAGCCATTTGATGAGGCTAGCATAACCTTGATCACCACACCTGATAAGGTCATTACAAGAAAGGCAAACTGCCTAGGTCAGCCTCTTTTATGAGTATAGTCCAACAATTTATTCAAAAGATAAGACATATCACCAAATTGGGTTAATTCTAGAAATGAAAACTTGGTTTAATATTTAAAAATCTCAACGTTACTCAACATATTAACTGCCTTGAAGAGAAAAACCATGTGCTCATAATATAGGAACAGTCTTTGATAAAGTTTGAGCCCATTTGTGATTAAAAAAATCTTACCAGACTTGATCTCACACGATGTGAGAAATACTTAATGTGCGTTCTGTGTGTAAATATGCATTCAATAACAAACTCATTTAAAGTATATAGAGAGTTCCTACTCCTACTAAATAAGTAAGAAGAGGGGGGCCTCCCTGGTCTCACAAGGGGTTAAGGTACAGCACTATGAAGCTATCCACAGCCACTGCAGCACGAGTTCAATCCCTAGGCAGGAAGGGAACCCACATGGCGCAGTAGACCTCTCCTGTCCCATCCGCTACTCCCCTCACCCGTGTATTTCAGTCGATCTGTCTGTTTTGCTCCCCACTCTGTCTCTGGTGACTCCTTTTACTCCTGCACCTCTGGCCTGTACCCCAGTTCTTGTATGCATAAACAAATCTTTAAAAAATAAATAAGTAAGAAGAGATAGACAGTTGAGTAGAATGAATGAACAAAGGACTTGAACAGGCACTCCAAAATGATATCTAAATGGGTGATACTTTATTCAGCAGGAAGACAAACTGGAATCACAGAGGTTACATTGATACCCACAGGATGCTTAAAACTTAAAATCATGATAATACTAAGAATTGGAAAATGTGGTCAAGAGGGACATCAGTAACCCACTTAAAAAACCCCTTTGATAGGGCTAAAATGGAACACCTCATGCTCTGTGACCAACAACTCCATACCTAAATAAAGGTCTAATAGGTATGTATATGTATCTGCCCCAAAAGACTTAAAACTATTGATAGCAGCAATCTGGGATCGCAAAACACCCCAAATAATGCAGTCTTCTTTGACAGTGGAATGAATGGATAATTGTAGTCCAGCCTATTTGTATAGAATACCATGAAATATAGAATTTCAGTATTCAAATAGAATATCGAAAATGTATATGAATACTGAAAATGGGTGCGCTGTTACATCCATTTAACAACACGTTGGTTCTTGTCGACTGGTGGTTGAATGAAAGAAGCTAGACACAGGAAAGGATCTATGGTAATTTAGATCAATTTCAAGTACAGGCAAAAACTAGTTTGCAATTTTATAAGTCAAGACAGCGGCTCCCTTGGGTGAGAAGGGGTTTTAATGGCTGACTGGGGCCAGAGATGTTTATGTTGTTCTCTGAGTAGTGGTTACTTGGGTGTGTTTACTGTGAAAATTCACTGATTTGAATACTTTTTCTAAATGTCTTACATTTAAATAACAAAAAATAATTAAGAAACAGAGGATGAAGACAGATGAGTTTGCCACTGGGGAATTGGCTATCTGGAAAAAAAGGGAGGTGGTGATAAAATCCCATGTTTTATTTTTTAAACAATAATGGATAATTTCCCCCCTTTTTTTTCTTTATATATATTTGACATCAATTGTAGTCCCCATGGAATTCCACCCCATTTCACCAGTGCACCTTCCCTTCTGTCCCTTGTGCTCTTTCTGCCTTCACCCCAGCCCTCCCACAACCCCCAAATGCCTCTGATTTTCCTTTATCTTTTTGTTCTTGTTGTGTTATGTAAAATCTCATGTTTTAGATAAAATCTAATTTTGAGATTGTTGGGTGGCAATTTTATCCTCATCCGTGAGCACCGTGAAATGGGATGAAAACGGATGACCACCACTTTAGCCTGGTGGTCCTGGAGGAGCCAAGGACCAGGAAGCCGCAAAACGGGCATTTCTGAGGCCCTTTCTCCCCTTTAGAGACTTTTGAGCTCCACTGTTCTGCCTGATCCAAAGCAGATGATGCTGGCCCGACAAGGAGCCCTGGCGTGAGAGGAGAGAGCAGACTGGTCTCCTCTCCCTTTCTCCACACTCTGCTCCACAGAGTCAGAAGTCTTGCTAGGGAGCCCACATCCACAGAGGAAAAGACAGAAGGACATTCATTTTTAAAAAGGACAGATGTAAATTAGTATTTTGTAGACAGCGACACAAATGCTAAGTAAGACTTTAGAATGTAGTAGAACTTAGAGCCAGTGGGCAGTAGAGAGGGCTCTTTGAAAAGGCAAGAATTCCATTTTCAGAAACTGAATGAAAACATGTTCAAAACACTTAATTCAGGAATTGTTATGGGATGAATGTTTGTGTCCCCCACTTCAAAGGTTGAGGCTACGCCTGCTGGGAATAATGCTTGGGCCTTGGGAGGTGATTAGACTTATTTATTTATTATTATTTTTCTTTTAAAAAAAGATTTATTAATTTATGCATACAAGAGCTGGGGTGCAGGCCAGACGTGTGGGGGGTGAGAGGATTGACCAGAGGCAGAGTGGGTTGCAAAATAGAAATACATTGCTGACAGGAGCAGCAGATGAGACAGGAGAGGTCTGCTGTGCCATATGGGTCACCTCCCTCGCCGGGAATTGAACCTGCTTTGCATGGTTCAGACAGTTTCATAGTGCTGTGCCTTAACCCTTTGCACCACCAGGGAGGTCCTAACACTGCAATTCTTAATTCCTTTTCCCTTACTCCTTGGCCATTGCCAATCTTTTTTTTTTAAAATTAGATTTATTTAATTGTATTTGACATGATTTGTAGTCCCCAGGGAGTCCTCAGGGAGTTCCCACCACCATTTCACCCATGCACCAGGGAGGTGATTAGATTTAGAAGAGGTGGTGAGGGTGCTCCCCTTTCCCCCATGGATGTAGCACCTTTGTCACAAGAGGTGCGAGAGCTGCTGTCCCAAGGGAAGGCCAGGTGCCTCACAGCAGAAGGCGCTTCTCTGCAGGGCCCTCACCTGGTCTTGGACTTCAGAGCCACTGTGAGAAACATCTTTTTTTTTTTTAAGATTTATTTATATATGCATACAAGAGCTAGGGTACAGGCAAGAGGTGTGGGAGGGGAGAAGATTCACCAGAGACAGAGTGGGGAGCAGAACAGGCAGACTGACCGAAACACACTGCTGGGGGGAGCAGCAGGCGAGGCAGGAGAGGTCTGCTGCGCCATGTGGGTCCCCTCCCTGGCCGGGGATTGAACTCGTGCTGCAGTGTGGTGGATGTTTCACAGTGGGGTACTCAACCTGCTGCGCCACCTGGGAGGCCCCGAAACATCTTTTGTTTAAGTCACCTCATCTTGCGTGTTTCATTCTAGCAGTGGAACTGGCTGAGGCAAGGAGATAAGAGTTCACTTCATGGCTTCGATTCCTGCAGGTGGGACCAGGTTGTTCCTCCCCTGTGGGTGCAAGCACTGGGGTTGTCATTTGGGGCTCCATCTTGGTAATGGGAAAGTCAAGGAAAGAAGAAACAATAGCTCTTCAGTCTTGCTGGAATTGAAAGGTGCAAATATCCATCCCAGGGCCCTAGTAAGGTTGGCTTCTAAGTCAGGGTTTACCTTTAAATTCAGCTTGTTTTGGGCCTTATCAAATTAGTTAAAAACTTTACTTACTCCCTCCTCCCCAAAATGATCATAAAGAATTTGTTCTTGGTTCGTAATTAGTGCCACTTCTCAGGTATCAAATCGGAGTTGAAAATTTTTCTCTCATTTGATGGACAGCATGTTGAAGGGGGTGGAATTCTTTTCACATATTTTACATTCATAAAAGTAGTTCAAATTGCTATAGCTATTGAGGAATTAATAGTAATTGGGCTTGTGAGGTCCAAAGAATTTTTGGTTCCTCACTGGTTTAGGACACGAGACTTTTCCACCACAAATAGGCACCAAATCAGTTGCTTTTCCTGTATCTCAAAAAGCGTGTCACGAGACTTCTTTGAACTTGGAGACTTCTCGCTAATTTGGGGAGCAACTGACAGAGGTCTGGAAAGTTGCAGGGTCCCCCACTCCCTGCAGGGCGGCTGGCTCAGTGCTTTGGGCTTTCCCAGAGCTTGTCTGCTCCTAAAACAGCACTGAAACTATGAACCCTCCCACCCCCCTGCCAAATTACAAAATTGTATTCGTCCACTGTAAGGAAAATCCACCGCAGTAGCCAGAACCTATTTGAGATTTTTGAGAGGATGATATGAGTGAATGGCCGGGCGGCATCTAGCATGGACTTAGAATAAAGTGCATTCTCGAAGAATGGCTAGTTGGACAGGTGTGTTGTGAGCTAGCCAGGTGCCTATAGTGTCTTGACTCCTCACACTAAGAGGGTGCTTGATAGCATTTCTTGTTCCACTGCTGAGGAAGAAGAGGCTAGTGAAACTACATAATTTATGTGAGGTTCCTTCTCCATTGCCACCTTATTTTACTCTGGTTAATTCTCAAACTGGGGTCTGGGCCTCCTGGAAGCTTTGTGGAAATTTCCTTGAGGGGGATTATCTATGAATTTATAGTTTGAAATATAGTGCTTTATGGGAGAGGTTGACAACCATTTTCTATAAAGAGCCAGAAAATAGTTTACGCTGTGTTGCAGCTGCTCAACGCTTCTGTCATAGTGCACACCAGGGCAGTATTTAAACGAATGTGAATATCTCTTTTAGACAAACATGTGCATCTCTATTCTAGGAAAAGTTTTCCTTTTTTTTTTTTTTTAGTTTGCAAATTATTTATTTGAATTTTTGACTTTTTTTAACAACACTGTATATCATTTAGAGCTATAGGTTGCAATTTATTTATTCTTAT
>JAGFMF010011464.1:6606483-6676303 GCA_019455555.1 Galemys pyrenaicus | reverse complement strand
TGGACCTGGACTTTTATTCTTGGGGAGGGCTTTGATGACCGTTTCAATTTCTCTACTTGTAATCGGGCTGTTTAAAAAGTCTATATCTTCTTTATCTAAAAAGTTTTCCTTTTTTACAGAATCAGGTGATGGGTTGGATTTGTACAGCAGGCTGCATTGGTGACACCTCCTTTTTTCATGCCATCTTTTGTTCTCTTTAAGCCCCCACGTGCTCGGGTGTTTCTATTTCTCTCAACAGCATCACTGTCCTCTTGGAAGCTTTTACTTGATCTGTTCAGTTGGCTAAAGTCACATATTCTACTAATTTTTGAGTGTCTCTCATGTGCGGGGCACTGGGGATCATGTGCAGTGGTCAGAACAAAGTTCTTTTTTTTAAAAGACTTTTTTATTTATGCATACAAGCACTGGGGTACAGGCCACAGGTGTGGGGGGTGAGAGGATCCACCAGAGACAGAGTGGGGAGCAGGACAGGTCAATTGAAGCACACTGCTGAGGGGTGCAGCGGGCACAGCAGGAGAGGTCTGCTGCGCCATGTGTGTCCCCTCCCTGGCTGGCTGCAGGGATTGAACTCGTGCTGCAGTGGCTGCGGTCCACTTCATAGTGCGCTGCTTAACCCACTGCGCCACCAGGGAGGCCCAGAACAAAGTTGTTGAACTCATGGACCTCACAGTCTTATGGGGAGACAGACAGGTATGTATCAGGTGGTGAAGGGGTGAGAGATGGGTGAGGGATGGCGATCAGAGCTGTTGTTTTATCTGGACAGTGAGAGAGGGACTTTGAAGAGGTGACATTTGAACAGGTTTGCAGAAAAGAAGGGGACATGTTACATGGCTATTGGGGGGAGAGTGTTCCACACATAGAGGAGAACAAGTGCAAAGGCCCTGAGGCAGGAGAGTCCTTGGCATGCTGGAAGGACAGTCAGGAATCCAGGGTAGCTGTAGCGCAGTAGCGAAGGGAAGCATAATGGTGGAGTCAGAGAGAAAAGGCAGCTCATGTAGTGTCTTGTAGGCCACTGCTGGGCTTTACGGTGGGCAGCCACGGGGGTGCTTCAAGCAGTAGACTGTTAGTGTCTGACTCACACTACAAAGGGAGCTTTGACTGCTGGGTGCAGAGAGTCTGTCGTGTGAGTAGGGGTGGGTGTCAGAGGCTCATTGGGAGGAAGAGAGTGGGAGGAGTCCAGAGATTCTGAATATATTATGAAGTCAGAGCCATATCTTCCCCGGTGGACTGTAGTGGGATGTGGGAGAGGGGTCAAGGCTGACTCCGGGTTTTGGCTAGAGCAGCTGGAAGGATGTGTCTTTGCTGAGATGGGAGGAGCGTGGGAGAGCACGTTTGTGGGGAAGATGAAAAGCTGAAGTTAGATGGATTAAGTTGGGGCTGTCAGTTAGAAATTCAAGTGCAGGTGTCAAGTAGGCAATGACCCTTTTGAGTTCCAATTTCATTTAGGGCTCTCTAGTAGTGCGTCAGCAGGGGGTGGTGATCTTTAAAACCAGGGCTGGCTGGGATCTTCAGTGAGTGACAGCAGAGACAGGGTGGGTTGGCTGAAGACCAGCGCTCCTTTTGCTCTGCAACCTCCTGCTACTGCTTACTCCACATCTCAAGGTCCTTCCTGCAACCCACTGCTGTAGCTTCCTTCCCAATCTATTAGTACAGAACTGCCAGGCAGTCCAGGAACACAGCACCAGCCATATCCCTCCCAGCTGGAACTAGGTTTGTCTGCAAAGTATAGATGAGTGTGCTAGTGTTCCTGCCCTAGCCTGCCCGTCCAGCCTCTCTCCCATCAGTCCTGCACTCTGCTATGAGCAAAGTGAAGTTCTCTGTCTCTCTTTACCTGTCCCGAGTCTCCATGATTCTTCCCATTTGAAAGAACTATTCCCGTGCCCCGTGTTAGGTAATAGCTATGTCACCACTGTGCTAATGACAGGAAAGGATTATTGCAGTGGGAAGTCTTTTAAAATTATTCCCTCAGGCCTCCCCATGGTGCAAGGGGTGGAGCGCCAAGCTGTGGGGCGTCCACAGCCACTGCAGTGTGAGTTCGATCCCCAGTCAGGGAAAGTACCCACATGGCACAGCAGACCTCTCCTGTCTCACCCACTGCACCCCGCTGCAGTGTATTTCAGTCAGTGTGCCTGTTCTGTTCCCTGCTCTGTCTCTGGTGAATCCTCTCACCTCCCATAACTCTGGCCTATACCCCAGCTCTTGTGTGCATAAATAAATACATCTTTAAAAAAATAAAGTTACCCTCCTGATGAAGAAGGGGATCAGAGATGTGATCAGAGACCTGTGGTGGCTCTTGCAGCTCGCCGGCTGCTGTATTGTGGGGCAGGGTGATTCAGTCATGTGGGCCAGACTAGGGAAATGCAGGAAGAGGGTCTGGGTGAGTTGGATTTTAGTAGTTAAGAGAAGATGAGAGTGAAGAAAGGATGAGACAACTGGTATTGCCAGGGGTAACAGTTTCCTCATAATACCACCTAAGTCTTGGGGATGCCTGTGTAGACCCACCAGCCCCTTTCCAACAGGAGAGGGAACCCCAGAGAACTTAAGCAGGTTTCCTAGGGCGTAGCTCTAGTGCCCTGAGATGGAGGAAGGACAGATAGCTTTCTTTTGCTCTGCCAAGTCAAATCAACTGGTAATGCCTGCCTGGGGTGCAGTCTGAGGTCAGGTCTTAGAAGAAAGAGTGCAGCGATTGACTCGGCATGTCTGCCAGGGAGCTTGTGGAGCCAGGTGTTTGCCCTTCTGGTCCTGTGAAGTTTCTGGAGGGAAGGAGAGCCGCCCTGACCAGAGGAAGGCTTGGTTTCCTCACACCCGCAGAATCGTGCTGTTTGGACCCGACACCCATCAAGTTAGGTCTGGCTTGAAATTAACCAACTGAAGTGCAAGCTGGCCAAATGTGTTAGTTAAAAAAAGTCATCGGTTTTCTCCTCATGCTTGGGAGGTGACCCTTAACATTGTTGTGGTCTGTGTTTTATATCACAGAGTGAATTACACAGAAGCTTACACACAGCCTCTGAGAAACATATCCAAAGTAGCAGGAGATTTCCTTCACCAAAAGGAAATCGTGTTCATGAAAGTGTTTTGAGAACTGTAAAGTGCTCTAGGCCTGTGAGGACTTAATGTCTTGCAGTGCTTGAGAAAAGCCAGCCCAGTCATAAAGCTGACAATGACAGACACGCACACTAGCTAATTCTCCTTGCTTACGCGGACGTTCCTCCTCTTGGAACGCAAAGAGAATCTCTAAGGATGGGCTTTGCCTGGTCCAGATAAGTCCTTGCTGGCCAGGGCAGCCGGACACAGAGACTGGTACCCTTGTAGAGCAAGTAGTCCGCTGTTTCGATGGCCGGTTCAGCCAGTAGGGCTCCAGTTCATGAAAAGTTGGCTGTTGTCTTGTGAGTGGCTTCATAGGAAGAGGCCAACCGAGTCACTGAAAATGACTTTGCCTGCTGTTTGTGGGCTGGTTCTCCTCCCATCTGGGGGAAATTCCACCTTGGGGAAACCCCATCAAGATCAGCAGCAGTGTCGGGGGTTCTTTCCACGCTCATCTATGGGAGGTCCAGTGCCTTCTGGTGAGAGTGGGCGTGTGTGGAACTGGAGTCGTGAGGTGGCTCCCAGACATTGCAGGTCTGGGACGGAGCATGCTCTGGAGCTGGGCTGCCCCTGCCCCCGCCCTTAAGAGGAAATATTAAAAATAAATAAATAAATAGAGGAGATACTTAAAAAAAAAAAAAAGGAGATATTCCCTCCTCCTCCCAGCATCCCCGGGCTTTCCATTCTGATTACATCCAGATCACAAATGCTTCTGGGCACTAATCTCTTTTTAAGGTTCCACTTGATTTCTTCCATAGAGGTATCTAGTCTTTTCTTATTTTCTTTTGTAAAGATGTGAAAATTATAAATAATACATATGAAAATTTTCCCTGCTGGTGTTTGAGAGAAACAAGCTATAAAATACTCACGTTACTGAGCCTCGCCCAACAGCAGCAACCCTGACGTCTCACTCTCCGCCTCTCCTTCAGCCACTGCAGGAACAAAACTCGGAAACGCGTGGTTTCGCAGTCCTTGTCTGTTGCTTCGGTCTGTCAGGGCTTGGGAATATTCTTGGAAGGAATATTTCTTTCTTTCTTTTTAATATCAGCCTTATTGAGACAGAATTCACATGCTGTATGATTTGCATGCACAATTCCATGGTTTTGAGTATATTCACAGGGGTGTGTATCCACCTCCATAATCAGGTTCAGATGCTTTCACCCTCCCAGAAGCAGGCTGGGGCTCCCGCACAGCCACTCTGTTTCCCTCTAAGTTCTAGCTGAGAGAGCTTGTCTGCTGGTTAACAGAGCACTTCGTGTGGGCTCACTGCATCTTGAAAAATTCTGTGAGGTGGGTATTTTAATGCATCTGTCACTGAGGTTGAACTTTAGATTATGGAGTAGATTTTAGTCAATAAGAAGCTTTGGTCAATAGAAGCTTAATCTGGGGCTTCCCTGGTGGCGCAGCTGGTTGAGCACCCCACTGTGAAGCATCCAGTGCAAGTTCACTCCCCGGCCAGGGAGGGCACCCACATGGCACAGCAGACCTCTCCTGCCTCACGCGCTGCTCCCCTCAGCAGTGTATTTCAGTCCATCTGCCTCTTCTGCGCCCCACTCTGTCTCTGGTAGGTCCTTTCATCTCCAACACCTCTGGTCTGTACCCCAGGTCTTGTATGCTTAAATAAATAAAATCTTAAAAAAAAAGTTTAATCTGAAAGGCAGGAGAGGGTGATAGAGTAGGCAGGAAGCTCCTTACTGCAAACTGCCAGCACAGGAGGGCACCGGGTGGGGATGGGGGAATGTGAGGGACCCCTGCGTCTTGTCCTGTGACCGCAGGTGCTGATGCCCCTAAGCCATGGCATGCTAAGTGTTCATGTCACTCAAGGATACAGGTTAGGTGTATAAAACACATGGCTTTTGAAATGAGATCTGAATTTGAATCTTGATTCTGCTACTTATGACAACTCAGTAACTTCCTGCCCACTGGTACTCAATAAACAGGAAAACACTTGACGAGGAATGAACAGGTTGTAAGAAAAGAAATCAGAGCACCCATGGAAATGATACTATACGATTCCTGAACCATGGCAATGCCTTTCAGTCGCACTCACAGACAGTGGAGGGACATGGCTTCTGAGGACGGCGTGTGCGCATGCGTCAGTGTCAGCATGGTTCTGTGCTGTGGCTCTCTCCCCCCTCCCCCATCTATGCCTGCTGGGATAAGGTGCCAGGGGTGGTTTTGGAGGGTGAAGGCTTTCCATAGCCCTTTGTCTGGGTCCCCGGAGAGTCTGATCTAATTGATCTGAAGTGGGGCTCTTGAATCCCGAATTTCCAATAACAGCCCGCCCCCTGCTGTGTGGCTTTGAATGCAGCCCATGCTGACAACTGTGCCTGCCAGGGGTTTGGGGGGATGCCTGTAGATCCACAGCCTGCTGTTTACTCCCCACTTACTTGTTTGTATCTCAGGCCACAGCTGCGAGCCTGTGGAAGGCAGAGAGGTTTTCGCCCTCCCTCATCTGAACCCCTCGCTGTCCTTGGCTGGCAGAGGCGTCCAGTGTGCCCACGCTCTGCGCTCGCTTCCCACCTGTCACTGCAGTCCCCAGAGCCCACTGTGCGCATGCGCACTTTGTGCTGCAGAGTCAGGCCCAGGGGCTCCCTGCAAGATCTGGTCTTTCACTTACTCAGGGTCCAACTAAGGCGGTTTTCGGCTAGGGCTGCCGTGGGACAGCACTTCCGCCGCCGGCTTTGTCTTGGATTCCGCTCCACCAGCATGCAGGGGTGCTGGTTGGCCAGCTAGATTTTTCTCCAGGAGTTAATTTACAAGCTGCGAGGATTCCACGCAGTCCCCACTGAATTCCGCCGGATGGACTCAAACCCTTGTACAGCTAACCCAGAAGAAGGTACGATTTTGCCCTTTTGGGTTTGTGACCACTTTCGCCTTGGCAGGAGCTAACATAAACCATGGCGCGCATTTCCAGATGTGAGTGGTCCTCTTTTAGATGATCCCGTTGTTCTCCGTGGAATGAGAGGGGTGGGGCTGGGGGGACACAGCCATTTATTTATTGATTTATTTAAAGATTTATTTATTTATAGAAGCACCAGGGTACAGACCAGAGGTATGGGAGGGGGTGACAGGATTCACCAGAGACAGAGTGGGGAGCAGAACAGGCAGATGGACTGAAATACACTGCTGAGGGGAGCAGCGGGTGAGGCAGGAGAGGTCTGCTGCGCCATGTGGGTCCCTTCCCTGGCCGGCGGCAGGGATCGAACTCCTGCTGCAGTGGCTGTAGTTTGCTTAACCCACTGCGCCACCAGGGAGGCCCCATTTATCTTTTTTTGATAAACCCGACCTGGCAGTTCAGAAAGTGTGCTCCTGGACCAGCAGCTCCAGCGTCCCCTGGGCACATGCTAGAAGGACACATTCTTGCTGCTGCCCGCCCCTGCATCCGCCAGTCTAGAAACAGGGTGAGGCCCAGCACTTTGTATGTCAGAAGCCCCTGGTGGCTGCTACAGACCAAGCTGGAGGACTGCTGCCCAGCCCGCTGTCAGCTGGAGGGGGGTGGGGGGAGGCTGTCCCAACACCCTGCAGACCCAACTGCTGGTTCTCTCTCTGTCTCTCTTCTTTTCCTTTTCAACCTCCAGGACTTCATCGCTACCCACCCCTCTGTTCTGCGGGCCACAGTCAGAGGCAACTTCCTTTGTGAAGACCCTGCTCCAACAAGCACTGTCTTGCTTATGCTTCCCCACCCCCTCCCCACCTCTGCCTCCTTCTCCAGTCTTTGCTTGTGGCCCCTCCTGCCCGCCTCTGGGGCATCACTGCTTGTGGGAAATACGGGATCTGGCCCTGCCCACCTTCTCAGTGGGGACCTGCCCTTCACAAGCCCTGTGGCTGATTCCGGTCAATTTCAAGGTTAGGAAGCACTCCTCAACCCCCTACCCCCACCCCCCACCAGTGTAGTGCAAAATTGTTTATATTTTATTTAAAAAATTTTAAAAGATTTATTTATTTATGCATACAAGAGCTGGGGCACAGGCCAGAGTCATGGGGGGTAAGAGGATTCACCAGAGACAGAGTGGGGAGCAGAAGAGGCAGATGGACTGAAATACACTGCTGAGGGGAGCAGCGCGTGAGGCAGGAGAGGTCTACTGCGCCATGTGAGTGCCCTCCCTGGCCAGGGAGTGAACTTGCACTGGATGCTTCACAGTGGGGCACTCAACCTGCTGGGCCACCAGGGAGGCCCCCAAATCGTTTACATTTTAATAATACTTATTAATTAGGAAAAAAAAGGAAAAGTACAGAAAAGCCCAAAGAAGTCAAAGCACCCAAGTTAAGGAGACTTAATGCCGGACTCTCTGGGTCGTTATGCACGTACCTGTCCACCTTGGTCTAAGAGGTGCTGTATTCAGATGACCTGTTTTTAGGCGGGAGCCATGCTTTAAACAGCTAAACCGTGTCTTGCAGAAAGCAGCTGTGCAGTCACTCCTTTAGGACACAAAGGAGGGAAGTTAAGAATTCCGTACTGCGGTAAAGGTATTGACTTCTCTCTAGAAGTTGTAGTGCCCAGCATATTAAAGAGATGCGTCAGGGCTGTTTTTGGCCCAGCTCTCCATGGAGCAGTGACCAGAATGTCCGTGCCTGGCTTCTCCATGGCCGGCTCCCCCAGGGTCCGTGACACGGTGACACACGCGCAGGCAGTTTGGTGTGTTCTGTACCAGGAATCCCACTTTCTGACCCACTCAGAGAACCGTATCTGACAGTGTGATTGTGGGCTTTGCGGAATTCCCGGTGTGCACAAGAAGGAATCATCTTGCCTTCCACTGTAGCTCCGAGCCATGGGACTTACTTGACCAATTCTGTAAGAAGCCATGGCAGGCGGTGAGAGGTGTTCTGGAGCCTTCCAGAGTCCACCTGCAGCCTAGTCAGCCCAACACCCTGGCTGTGAGCCCCCCTGAGGGTCAGTACAGGGCACCTGAAGTGTGAATGACTCCATGACCCTTCCTGAGGGTGTGGGAGCCGTGTTTCCGTCTGGGCGTCTTGCTGCAAGAACAGCGTGGGGGCAGCGGCTCTCCTGCCCACCTGTGACCATGCAGGTGTTTCTCTTCACCACTCTCTCCCTTTGCAAAGCAGCAGAGGCAGCTCTCCTCCCAAGACTGCCCGCTGGTGTCTGCGCATGCCTCTTTCTTAGCAAACCTTTTGGGTGCTTTTTTTTTTGGATTTATTATTTATTTATGTAAACAAGAGCTGGGGTACAGGCCAGAGTCCAGGGAGGTGAGAGGATTCACCAGAGACAGAGTGGGGAGCAGAACAGGCAGACAGACTAAAATACACTGCTGAGGGGAGCAGCGCGTGAGGCAGGAGAGGTCTGCTGTCCCATGTGGGTCATCTCCCTGGCCGGGGATCGAACTCACGCTGCTGTGCTGTGGATCCTTCATAGTGCAGCGCTCAACCCACTGCACCACCAGGGAGGCCCCAGCAAACCCTTTGGGAACAGCTCTCTCTGCCAGCTTGTGTCTATGCAGGTGGCCCTTACTCTTCCTTTTTATAATAAACCTTCCCTTTTGGATATCAATCAATCAATCAATCAATCAGAGTAGCACAGGCAGGCTTACTGGACACAGAATGTGTTCCTACGCTAGACACATGGTGCAGCAGTGTCTGCCTGGCCTGTGCATGTCTCTTAAACACCTGGGGATGATGACTCTCGCTCTCAAACCTAGCTTTGCAGCGGTCATGAGAAACCCCGCCTCTAGGTGAATCACAAAGCCAGGGAGGTGTCTGTGCTCACGTGCGTGTCTGTGAAATGTCGGGTGTGAATGTTGCCCAAAGCCCCTGAGTCCCTTGACCTTGAGTGCCCGGCCGGAAGCAACCTGAGTTGAAATGTGCCGCTTGTGACAGCATGTGCCACCTGTGACAGAATGTGCCACTTGTGACAGAAGCCACTGGAACCATTTCTGGAGCCTGAAGCACTTTTTGCTTTAATGTTTGAAAGCCAACAGTACAGCACACTTTTGAGCTGTAAAATCTCTCTAAATACCCAAAGATGACGACACCTGGTGTCGACGCCTTGACGTCGTCTCAAGCTCACCGGTGACCATCTCTACATTCAAAAGTTCTCAGAGCATTTTCAGGCACCAGCACATAGACTATGCTTAAAATTTTTATTGATTCCAAAAAGTTGATCTTCAGCAATCTTAGATTGGAAGTTACTTTCTATCGAAGGTCAGAGTCTCCAGATGCTTCAGGGGTTAACTCAGAATCATACCTCGCGTCGTGCATGGGTAGTTTTTATTCCTGGTCACAGGAATCACAGCCTGCACCTCACTCGAGATCCCCAAACACCCCAGACCGGGTTACAGTAATAGCCCTGCTCGGTAACCCGAATAATCCTAGAAGAGGTGATGGCTCTTCCCTTGAGGCTCTTCCCCAACGCAAACCAGATGACCGCGCGGGTGGGGACTCTTGGGGGCATGCTGACTCGGGGCATGTGGCACCACAGTGGAAGGTCTTCACTGCCGCTGTCCTTGCGTGTGAGTCTGGGAGGCCCGTCCCCCTGCGCATGTCTGCTCCAGGGGCGATCTGTTAAGAGAAATGCATGGTTATTGATTTTTCTAATCAATTAAAAATGGACAAGTTGTCATTTAGAAGGACATGGATGCCTGTGGATTTTTCAATTGGATTTTAAAAGCTGTGGCAAGGAGCACAGAGCCCAGTCTTTAATTACAGCTCTCCCCAGCCCTGTACTTCGTCGTGCCAGGTGCGGGAGGCATCATCACCAACAGGGGTCCTGTAGCCAGGGCAGCGGCATCGCACAGATGGGGTTTGCTATGGTGACCGAGAGGAAGACCCAGAGCAGAAGCAGTAGTCGGTAGCTGATCCCTGCGACGCTGGGATCTTAAAGGCAGTCAGACCACAGTGAGCTGCTAACATGTGGTGGTTTTCATGGATGGCTTTTAGCTGATCACCGAACCAGAGCTGCCCGGTCATACAGGTAATGGATTGCTAAGGGGATGGTGTCAAGTAGCATACGCTGCTGATTTCTTACTGCTCATTTTGAATCCATTGGTTGTTGAGAAGCTGTCAGGCAGAGAATATTGGTGTTGTGTACTGTTGAAACATAATGAACAAACTGCACACTTTATCACAGTGTTTGAGGAAAAGGGGTCTTTGGGTCATTTGCACCAGGGCCCAGAAGTAATGGAAGTGTGCCCGGTGGGCAGGAGGGTGGGGCCTGGCAAGCACGTGCCGTGAAGGGGGCCTGTGTGCTCAGCCTTGGCCCCCTAGCCCGGAGGGGTGGCTCACGACTTCTAGCTCTTTCTCATCTTCCAGGGAAGCTGGGAACTTGGAATTTTATGTGCAAGCCCTCTGAACTATTGGCAACTAACCCAAAATATTTAAAAATGCCAAACCAGGCGAGACAGTGAGATGCCGGTGTCTATGGCCACTGTCATTTTATAGATGGGACGAGGGGCTGGTCCGAGGTGGAGGCCCAGTTCTTGTGTCTCAGGCTGGTTTCCTTTCTGTTCCAAAGGGCCCTTCTTGGGGGATACTGTGGGTGGACAGTGTGTTTGGGTTTTCCTGGCTAGTGGGCAGTTCACCTGCTAGTGTTCTTGGAAGCCGTTCCTGGAAGTCGACAGTCACAGCCAGCTGGACTTCCGCTGAGGAGCACCTATTACTCCTGGGTGTTCAGGACGCAGATGCCAAGTGGAGCTGGATTCTTGGCCCGCTCGTGTGTTTTCCTAGGATGTCAGTGGATCTTTCCTGGGGCTTGGGTTTAGTACGTGCGTGCTTGGATTCGGAAAGCTACTTGCTCAGCATGGAAAAAGACTACACACAAATAGGATGGAGTAGGAGGAGGTGCTTGGGGCCAAGTAAAAGGGTAAAGTTGCAGAGATTAAAAACACCCCTTTTCCCTTCCTCAGTTCTTGCTCTTGGTCTTTAGCCTAATCTGAGATTTTTGCCTTCCCTCAGGGGAGCTAGGTATTTCCTTTTTTTTTTTTTAATTGTTTTTTACTTATTTTTTTCTTAGAATGTTTGCTTTCTTTTCTGGGTGTAGTCCCCATAGAATTTCCACCACCAACCCGCCTATGCACCGTCACCATAGTCCCTTAAAGCTCACTATTTCTGCACCTGTTCTCAGAGTACTGTCTGGTCATCTGGTCAGACCTGCATCAGGTCACCTGAGTGCAGTGGGAAACCAGCAGCACCCTGAGCCCTGCCTACCCAGACGTGTACATTTAGAATATTGGGGAGTGGCCATGGACTTTCCCTTTAAGACTTGTTCCCCAGGGACCTTACTAGGCACACAAAAGTTGAAGAGCCACGTGCTAAGATGGTGGAGGCACTGGTAATAGGGTCTTGTGATTCCCAGTCATGCGCTAGAGGCCCCAGCATGCAGCAACACAAGCTCCTGGGAGGAGCGTGTGGGTCTGCTGGGCTGTTCTGGCTCACAGCCCAGAAGCCAGGAGACAGCAACAAGTGGTCCCCCCGGGGCTGGTTTCAGGGGTGCAATCAGTGCCGCTGTGCAGAGTCCCACACTTGAAGTTTAATGCTCTACGGTCACATTTTTCACAAATTTGAAACTCTAAATAATTTATTTTTTATGTTGTATTCTTTAAGTGAAGGCATGGGGGAGGGGGTTGGTGGACAGTTTTGGCTTCTCGATTGGATCAAGGTTTCAAGAAGCTAAGGAAAATCTTTTCTGGAAGAAAACATTCAGAGCCTCAAAATGTTTTTCATAAACAATGACTGCATTCAACAAAGTGTATATACCTGGCAGACCCAGAGACAAAAACAGTGGGGGGAAAAAGAGCATAGAAACATCTAAAGGTGATTCAGATACTAGAATTATCATATAAATCTCTAGAACAATTATGAAAAATGCATTCAATACAATAGTCAAGGTGGGGAATTAAAAAACATGAAAAGGGATATATAATATAAAGAATCAAATGGAAATTGCACAAGTGAAAAATGGAAAAATGAAGAAGCAGATGGGCTAAACTGAAGAGTAGATAAAAAAGAAGGAAAAATGAAGGATCTGGAATATAGGGTAGTATAAAATATTAAGAAATTTATGGAGGGCAAGAAAAAAACTGGAAGGTGCAGGATGGAGCCTACTAAGCATATGGGACATGGCTCTAAAATACAAGTATTTGAGAATAGGAGAAGGAGGAGAATGGAAAAGAGGCAATATTTGAAGATTTTCCAAAACCAGCAAATGATATCGAGACACAAATTCAAGAGGAACAATATAACCCAAGCAGTTGAAATAAAAGGTTAACCACACATGAGCAATCCACAATAAAATTGATGGAAATTAAAGATAAAGAAAATGCTAAGTGCAGTCTGAGGACAATAGGTTATCTTTAAAAGAACAGCAATAAGAGTGGCAACTGATGTTTTGACTGAAATGATATAAGCCTGCAACTGTAGAATAACAGTCTGATAGTGCTCTGAGAAAATAATGCCTTATCTAGAATTCTGTGTCTGGTAAAGTTGACCTTCAAAGTAAAGGGGATGGGGCAGTCAAAAAGTGAAGACAATCCAAATGGCCATCAACTGATGAATGGACAGTTCGACTGTGGTATATCCATACAATGGAATATTATTTAGCAGTTATGGGGATGAAGTACTGATACTATTATAACAGGGATCAACCTGGAAAATACTGTAGCCAGGGAAAGAAGTCAGTCACAGACGCCAATATATCATGTGATTTCAGTTATGAATTGTCCAAAATAGGCAAATCCATAGACATAAAGTATATTGGTGGTTTCTGGGACTAGAGAGGGTGTGTTTGTGGGAATAAGAACTGACTGCTAGTGATATGTGGTTTCATTTCGGAGTGATGAAAATGTGCTAAAATTGATTATGGTGATGGATGCCTAACCCCAGGAATAGACCGGAAATTGTACACTCTTGACTGGGTGAATTATATGGTGTGTGAACTATAGCTTAATAAAGCTGTTACCAAAAGTAGATGGAGGTAAAATAAAAATGTTTCTAGAAAATAGAGACTGAGGGAACTTGTTGTCCACAGACTGTCACTAAAAAATATTAAAGGGGGGGGGGGTCGTAAGCTGAAACTTAGTGCTGAGACTGCTTTAACTTGACTGAAGTGAAACAGAAAATGCAAAAAGGTGCCATAAACATAAGTAAGCATAGCCCCATCTTTCAAGAGAGGAGTTTAGTGCACTTTGGTTCTTTATTTAATGATGAAAGGTGTTTTAAAATAATTCATATATTTACAGATTACTACAGTTCCTCAGTTCACACTCTCAGTGGGAGAAAACTTTGCCTTCCTTGTAGAATTTGGTGGAGACACTTGTCTTTGGTTAGTGAGTTGCTGGCTTAGAAGGAAATCTGAAGGACTTACCTGGTGATGCAAGGGGTTAAGCACCGCACCATGAAGCATCCGCAGTCACTGCAGCACAAGTTCGATCCCTGGCCAGGGAGGGGACCCACATGGCGCAGCAGACCTCTCCTGCCTCGCCCGCTGCTCCCCTCAGCAGTGCATTTCAGTCCATTCGCCTGCTTTGCTCCCCTCTCTGTCTCTGGTGAATCCTCTCACTCCCCCACCACCTCTGGCCTGTACCCCAGTTCTGTGTGCATCAATAAATTAATCTTTAAAAAAATATATGGGGTTAGATTTGGAAATTCCCTAAATCAATTTCGTGACATTGCTGTCACCGAGGCTGGTGACCACAACTAACATTGCTTATAAAGGTTTCTGAAGAGATGAAATCCCACCACTTTCAAAATTAAGTACACTCATATTATTTCATGACCCAGCATGGATCAAAATTTCCCTCTACTTCATGCTAAAACATCTGCTAATGTGCCTGTAACGCGGTGTTGTTATCAACATACCTGCTGTTCTGAAGAAGCTAAATGAGCCCCTTGGGATATAAATGTTTAAATATGATGAGTTGGGTTTAGCCAAAAGGACCCACTTTCTTCTGAGAATTCTGCAAGCTTCATTTCATAAGAAAACCGACCAAGTGTTACTTGTATTTTTCTAGGTGTATAATACAAGTGTTATTAGTATTTTTTAAATAAAAAGCGTTACTTGTATTTTTTGAAGGTGTTTAATCACGTGCACGACTCCTATTTTTTGTGCAGTGCATTATGCATGCGAAGGAATCAACACGAAGGATATGTAAAGTTTGAAGGATCAGATATGAACGCATCTGCGCCTCGCTGCACACCTTGGGGAGGGACAGAGGCCAGCCACAGTCTGTGTGCCCCCACCTCGTCCCTCTGCAGTGGTCGTGTGGGTTCTGGGGGAACCGTAGCCCAAGAAGGCTTGAGTGGCTGAGCCAGGCTTCTGTGCAGGTCCCATGGAGAACGGGCTTGCTGGGTGCTCTCTCCTAGCTTCTGCTTGTCATCTAAGTCTGGTTTCTTATCTCTGCTGCCTTTGGAAGGAACCGCAGAGTCGGAGGCTGCCTCAGGCTTGGTGACTGCCTAGCAACAGAAGCGCCATCAGCGGGGCAGTGGGGCTGAGCTCCCTCTGAACTGGCCGCTGACACGCTGAGCCTTTGTCCTGCCCCTGGAGCTGCGCTGAGTGTGAGCAAAGCCTGCGTAGGGCCCTTGCCAAAGATTCAAACTTGAATCTTTGCAGTACATGTTGCAAGTGAAGGGTGATGACGGACCGGCTCTGGGGCTGGACCCACAACTCCTGCACAGTCTGGCCCTCCTGCTACCTTTCCAGCCCCCTGGGAACCCAGCTCTCTGCTGACTGCCCCCTCCCCAGCCGCTTTCTGGTACTCCCGGGAGCTGCAGCTGTTCCCTGTCCCTACTGAGGACTTGTGGTCAGGAAGGAGCAGGGCCAGTGGCTGAGAGCTGGGTGTGGTGGTGGCATTCCTGCCTCGGACTGGCAGTACCAGAGAACGTCCAGTGGGCACCTTGGAGCGGTGACTCTCTCCCCAGTACCAGAGAACGTCCAGTGGGCACCTTGGAGCGGTGACTCTCTCCCCTACCGACACAGTACTTAGAATGTACGGGTGCAAGCCTGGGGTGGGGGATTGCTGTCTGCTGTGGGTAAAGGTGGCAGGCCCGTGGGATCAGTGAGTGCCTTAAAACAACCATAGACTGTTGCTCTGTGGGCCTCCGGGTCAGTTCTGGTTTAGGCCAGCTTGGTTGATTTCTGCCGGGCTCTCCTGTGTTGGCCATCAGCTGGCGGGTCATCTGGAGGATGCACCATCCAGATTTATCTCACTCCGCCTGTGGATGTTGGCAGGTTGTTCGCGGGGGCAGGGAGAGAATCGGGCATCCTGGAAGCTGGCCAAGTGGTGTCTTCTTGTGGAGACAGAGTTGCCAGAGCAGCTACAAGACTAGACAGCCCCAGCAAGCAAGGATCTTTCCAGTCTCTACCATATCACTCTTGCTACCTCCTCGGGCAAAGCGAGACGCAGACTAGTCAGAGTCTGTGCGGGAGGAAGAACCCCCACCCGACGGATGCAGCTGCCAAGACACATTGCAAAGGGCGTGGACGCAGGGATGGGGGACTAATGAAATGACTTACGCACATGACATTTACTTTAGCTTTGCTTTAGTTTTTTTCTCTTTGAAAAATCAGCATATATTTCCCCACTTCTGAAGTCTTAACAAAGTTAGCATAAAGAATAGCCCTCGTGTATATTTATAGAACAGTTCCGTGCAAATCTATTTCAGGGTTACACAGAAATTTTATTGCCTGGATTCAGGATCACTGTGGACTTGCTGCCAAACCCAGATAATCATTAAACCACCCCAGTAACATGCCACTTAACTGGATTAGGCAAAGAAAGGAATATATAAATCGAGACATGACATCAGCCTGATTTTATTTAGATTTTTTTCTTTCCAGGGTGGTGAGTCCGTCTTTTCTTTTTTAATGCATTCTTTTCGTAGGAACAGCCGGGGAGACCTCAGCGTGACCTTGTGCAAAGGCTCTGCAAGGAGTGGAGGTTCGGTCTCTGTCTCGGGAACGCTAGGGCCCGCTTTAATGGCTGCGTTTAACCAGGCGGAGTGGCACAAAATCCCAGGGTGTTTAGAAGGGTCCTTCACGGGCATCTGGGATGGATCCCCTCCCAGCACCCCACCCCCACCAAAGTCCTGGCCACAGCTTTACAGCCTGCAACCTGATCTGAAGACTTCCTGTGAGCAAGCGCTGCCACTCTCCCTACCCTCCCATGGTACTTCTGTTATAGCCCGTAATGTTTCCCTCCCACGTGGCTCCCTGCTTTGTCTTCTGTCCTGAGGTGCCCAGCAGCGTCCTGGCCACCAAACCTAGAGCCAAGAAAGGAGCACAGGGGACATGCTGCCAGGGAATCAGGGTTGACATGAAAATCGTAGGAGTCAGGAAATTCCAGGACCCTTAAGTCATTTGGGAAGACATTTGACATGCGAGGCCAAGGGAGGGGATCAGGTTGCCTCCCTGTGAGTAGGAACTGAGATTCCCCATCAGGAACTGGTCTGGCAGGGAGATGTCTGCGTCTTTTACTCAAAATATGGCAAAATATGGATATTCCCATCTCTGAAATTTCCAGATTGGAATTTACCTCCACCGACTGCCTCTTCACATAGTTGTTGCATTCTTCTATTATTACCAGTTATCTCTGACATGTGCAGAATTCATTTAGCGTACCTAGTCACTTGTTTGTCAAAGATGATATCTTTTCCCAAAGAAAAATGGATTTTACTGTTTCAATGTGTCGGTCCAGCAAAGAAAGTCCTTGATTGCTCCTCCTTGGCTCATGTGATGGTTTGAATATTAATCTGTGGCCTGGGTGTGAAGAGGAGCTGTGCTTGTGCTGTGGCCTAGAGCGGCGTGTGCTATGCCTTTGCTGTCTGCGCAGGCCACTGGCATTGCTGGGACCCTGTGTGTCCAGCTCCCGTGGATAGCCACGTCTGACCTTGTCGCTTTTCCTGGAGCTACTGTGAGGATGCCGCACATGTCCTGATGGGTGAAAGGCATGTGTTCCAGAATCTTCTCTGTTTTTTATTTTTTAAAAATTTTTAACTTTTTAAAAAAAGATTTTATTTATTTATGCATACAAGAGCTGTGGGATAGGCCAGAGGTGCGGGAGGTGAGAGGCTTCAGCAGAGCTAGAGTAGGGAGGAGAACAGGCAGACTGACCGAAATACGCTGCTGAGGGGAGCAGCAGGTGAGGCAGGAGAGGTCTGCTGCACCATGTGGGTACCCTCCCTGGCCAGGGATTGAACTCATGTTGTAGTGGCTGCAGAAACCCCACAGGGTGGCGCTCAACCCCTTGCACCACCAGGGAGGCCCCAAAATCATCTCTGTTTTAATTGAAGGTCTCACTAGCACCAATTGCCCGACTTTTAATGGGGGGGCAGGGTTGTGACCCTGACTTGAAATTAATGTCGGTCTTTCTTCTGCGGAAAGGGGGTGGGGCAGTTTTGCAGTTTGCGTTCTGGGAGGCTGTGGCTGCCGACGCGAGCAGAAGGGATACAGAGGAGGATGAACTTCCCTGCATGTTGAAAGTTGGCTTAGTGGTTCTTTATTCTCTTCTCTGTTCTGTGTGGCATACTTGCTCAATGGTCTCTGCGGGCAGGAAGCTTACTGTGCTCCTTGGTGCCCAGCCTGTGTGCATGACAGATCACTTTGTTAAAACCGAACTGTGGATGTGATAGTCATTCATGCTGCCATCAGTGTGAGGACAGGAATGACAGTGAGACTTCGGGACCACTGTGAGAAGCTGGAGAGGTTATGGTGCTCGCCGTTGTGATCTGGGGCCAGCAAGGAGCACAGTGAGGCCGTGGAGTACTGGGAATAAATCAGAAGGGATGAGTGGGGATGACGTACAAAATAGTCGCTGTGGCCATCGAGGATAGGGTTATGCCTGCTGGCCACCAGGAACCCTGGCCTCTGCCCCCGCTGGGAGAACAGGGCTACATGCGGGTCCTGAGAACTGGAAGTCAGGACGGGTCTCTGAGCATTTCACTTGCCCCCGTTCTCCCCAGTTAATGCCCCAGAAGGGCGGTATGTGCTGGAGCAGGCTCTGGTTGTTAGGGGGAAAAACCCTCCTGAATGGATTACACAAATAGGTTATGGACTTCGACCCCCATTCCAGACCTACAAAATCCAAGGACTACAAATCCCATAAGGTCATTATCGAAGAGCAGATCACTGGGACCTGAGGGTGGAGTTGAGCAGCCAGGCTGAATATAAAAGCAGACACGTGGGCCTTGGGGGGCTCTCTTGGGAGTCAGCTCTCAGCACACCGTTGGGTTCCAGCTCCAAGGAACTGGTAGGATATTTACAGATCTGTATCCCTCTCTTCCCCTTGTGTTATTCACTACGCTATTTCTCCTTCCCTTGTAAATAAAACCCTTTATTAACCTTTGTTGTGTGTGCCTGCAGTTGGGGCATTCATAAGTGCCGTTCAAACGCGCGAGTGAGGACCCAGTCAGGCAAACCCATTTTATATTAGGGTTGCCCTGTAACATGGTGACTCGAGAGGCCTGACGCTCAGGAATTTTGTGAACCAGAGTTAAACAGCTGCTATTAAAAGTGAAATCATATAAATGTACAATTACATAAGTTCTGTTAAAAGCAAAGATCATTGTAACTCTAAATGTGTCACTGCCTAATTGTTTTATTACATTTTAGTGGTACCCGTGCTCTTGAGCTTTCCTACATCTCTTGGGTCTGAATGGTAAAAGAACTCTGCCGGTGGCCTGCTTTGTAGCTTTTTCCAACTCTTTGCTCAGTCACTTCGCTTGGAGTTGGAATCAGACATGGTGGGTATACTTATATTCCGTACACGTGCACATCCTGCTTCTCTCCAACCCAGAACAATTTCTCTCCTACTCGGTTCTCTCCGTCTGTGCTGAGTATGGGCCACAGCCTCAGATCTCTCAGACCCTTTGGAGGACAAGCAGAAACTCTTTTTTAAAAAACAAATATATATTGTTAAATTTTTGCATAGAAGAACTGGGGTGTAGGCCAGAGGTGCAGGGTGGGGGGGTGGGTGAGAGGATTCACCAGAGACAGAGTGGGGAGCAGAACAGGTGGATCTACTGAGATACACTGCTGAGGGCAGCAGCGGGGGGATAGGAGAGGTCTGCTGCCCCATATGTGGATTAGCTCCTTGCCTGGGATTGAATTTAGGCCACAGAATTGATAGCACTGAGACTTATGCCCTACGCCACCTAGGAGGCCAGAGAAGCAGAAGCTCTTTATCCAAAAACTACTTTCTTGGGGGCTCATATGTTTCCTAGGGCTGAGGTGAAAGAAATTGCTGTGGTTTAAAAGGTTTTTAATTATCTCTGTCTTCTAGCTGTTGATTATATGCGGGATTGAAAATAAGAAAAATTTCAATACTATCAATGGAACAGATCTAGCAAAGTTATTAGTAAATGATAGCAGGAGTGAGTGAAGTGATTATGGTCCAGTGTACCTGTAAACAGGCCCAATTTCTAATGGAATTTTCCATCTAGGAATGATAAAGCCTGATTTCAGTTCTCCGAGGACCCTTCGCCCAGGCAACACCTTCTGTAGGAAATCCTGCCTGTCTACTGCTTCTGCAGGCTGGAGGAGGCAACTCCCCTGTGTATTCCCCGAAACCCTGCACGCACTGCTGACACCTTAGTACAGTGAGCGTGGCCAATTTGATTCCTGGGTTTAAATGCTTTCTCAGATCAGATGATACATCTAGAAAATGCCAGTCAAGAATGCTGAAGCTTGCCAGCACGCCTTAGTAGTTATGAAGAGGGGTGTGTATTTAGAGAAATGAAACAAGTGAATCCAATAGGATTAACCCTTTTCATATGATTTTACCAGGAGTTTCCTACCAATAATAAAGAACAACTTCCTTTCATTCTGTCACAGATAAACAGGAGCCAGGAAATGCACGATCTCTAAAGATGCTGATTCCAGACAAGATGACAGTCTACATTTTTGCTCTTGAGGATAATAAGTAAAACTTTTCCATCAAAAGGGTCTCATTCCTTGTTGGAGATCTTACAGTGAGAGGATTATCAGACATTTATCTAGATGTTTTAAAGTAGCCACATCCTTGCATCCACTTTTCTCCAGTCTCCTGTTGTTCTGGAATAAGAATCTTAGCTCACCAAATAGATAAATAACAAGGGCCATTCTGACAGCCTAAGAGGTTCAGCATGGAGTTGTAAATTGGGATTTCTTTGTAATGTTAATTTAAGTCGCTGATAAAATTATGTCTGTATGATTTGAACACATCATCATCTTAAATGGAGTGCTGGCTGCTGTAAGGATCCATCGTAATGATTAATACAGCAAAGGCTCATTTCTCCTTGTCCCAGTCCAGGAGGGGTCAGTGGACCCTGAGCTCAAAGTGCTCTCTTCCACGCAATGAGTCGGGAACCAAGCTCCTTCTGTCCAGGGCTCTGTTCTCTGGTTCCTGTGCCTGCGGCCACAGGAAGGGGAGAAAGCGGGGCAGTGTGCAGTGTCAGGGCCAGGCTTGCTGGGGCCTTCTCCACTTTCACCACATTCCATCGATCTGTAATCAGTTGCCTGGCCACAGATCAACTAGAGGACTGGGGTGTGCGGTCTCTGTGCCCAGGAGGGAAAGGGGATGGGGCTGGCAAAGTCATGCATTGCCTTGACCATACCAGCACACTGAGGTCACACAGGCTGCATTTCACGAGCCTCGTATTTTTAGGTCCTTTGTTGGTCTCTGGTGTCGGGAGGATGCGGACCTCAGTGGTTGAGACTGTGACCTTGAATCAGTGGCCAATATCTGAATCTGAGCTCCACCATTTAACATAAGTGACTTCTCTCAGTTTCCTCATCTGTGAAATGGGATAACACTAGAACTTAATAGGGCTCATATGAGAACCAAATGATATGACATATAAGAAGTGCTTAGAATTATGTCTGCAACATAACATATAAGTACTTAAGAAAGAATTAAAAGGATGACAAAGAGAACAAATGTCATCTTTCCTGTTTTAATTTGGATTTGTTGCCTTTCCATGGGGAATGTGGTCTTCAGTTCACTTGTCAAAATGATTATTTTATTTTCTAAAGATTTATTTATTTATGCATACAAGAGCTGGGGCACAGGCCAGAGTCGTGGGAGGTGAGAGGATTCACCAGACAGAGTGGGGAGCAGAACAGGCAGAGGGACTGAAACACACTGCTGAGGGGGGCAGTGGGTGAAGCAGGAGAGGTCTGCTACGCCATGTGGGTCCCCTCCCTGGCCCGAGGATTGAACTCAGGCTGTCGTGGTGATAGCACTCAGACTTAACCCTAGGCCACCAGGGAGGTCCCAAAATATTTATTAAGTGACTACTCATTGTCATTTGCCAAGTATGACCATACAATTTGAATAACTAGGTTTCCAACGGAATCAAAGGAAACAGCATGTTTTCGCCACCCAATTTGTCTTTTCAACTCCAGGATTGTTCATCCATGGTCATGTCAGCATTGTAATCCCGGCTTCTACACCCCAGATCCATGGCTTCTCCTGGGCCCTGCACAGCGGAAAGCAGCACTGGCCAATGCCCAGAGGACTCCTTGTCCCCTGTCCCACGCCATCCCTCCCAGGTGTCACTGCTGTCTGCTCAGAATGCCGTTCGCTCCACTGTACTTGCAGTAACACATTACCTCTGTCAGTTACGAACTGAATTTCAGATAAAGTGCTTGATTGGAAACGATCGAGGGCAATGTGCGGTGGCTTCCCCACACCAAGTGCCGGAGCAGGCCGGGCTGACCAGGCTCTTTCTCTTGCAGCTGGACGACTGCACGCTGCAGCTCTCCCACAACGGCACCTACCTGGACTTGGAAGCCAGCCTGGCAGAGCAGCGGGACGAGTTAGAAGGCTTCCAGGATGACGCTGGGTAAGAGCCACAGTGGGCCCCACCGACCAGGAGATGGGGCTTGAAACAGGAGACCCCACCCTAGCTGTGACCTTCTCTTCACTCACAGTCACACCCAAGACAGGGAGCAGCCGGTGACTTTGTGGAGACAGAACCTCCTCCTGGAGTGACTTTTCTTGACAAGGTTGTCCAGGGGTAGGACAGTTTCTGGTACAGTCTATGTATATGGTGCTCCTATTCTAGGTTCTAAGTTCTCTTATGGCTAAATCTTATATTTAAATTAGTATTTGTCAGATTTTAATGAATTGATAATTATTTTTTTGACAACTATTTAAAATATTGTTTTTGATACTAATTGACTGGCTCTTTAGTTTCTTTGGTGGGTGCCTGAGTAGACCATTTTCATACTGTATCATATTTCAAACTCATTACAGTGAAGGGAATAATTATTAATTGTTAGTTAATATTGAGTGACTTATAGCCTCCATCTAGAGTTGCTTAATACTTTGTGTAGGATAAAGCAATACACATAACAATCAGAGGTGAGTATGAAAGTGAAATCTCTGTAGGAATATATCAGTCATTCCAATATTTATCAAACAGTTTAAGCAGTTTTCTGATGGGGGCTGTCTCCCTTTCTGTCCCTCATCCATCGTGAACCAAGTATATCTGTGATTTCATCTCTCTCCTCCTTAAAAACCTCCACAGACTCCCTGTTGCTTTCTAAATAACATTCAGCTTTCTTTATCTGGCATTTGCTCCCTCCCCCAAAGTTGTTTAATGCTACTTTGCCTGAGTTAAAAGTGTAGTACAGTCAGATGAATACTATCTCATCTGAATGTACCCATTTTCCATAAGTGTCTCAAAAAATGGGGAAAAATTGGAACCTCCTTAGTGTTGGTTTCCTGCCTGTCTCCAGCGTGCAGCGGGGGAATTCCTAGTCTCCCCTGCTTTAACACATCATGGTTCATGGTCCTTGTTCTCTTAATTGCCCTCTGCTGCTCGGTCTCTACCAAATCAGAACTGGCCTGGCTGAGGATCCAGCACATAGTGTGACGGTGTGGTGTGCAATGTCCCAGAATGGAGTCTCGAATGGCACGGTTCTGAGCAGCAAGAAGACCGTGTCCTTGGTAGGAATGAGCGAGGTTCTGTGAAGACATGCTTCTTGTCTCCCAAGGTTCCAACAGTCTTCTCCGGAGGACCCCAGAAGCCTCCCTAGGCTGTGTGCTTGTGAGCGGTGCAACGACTAAGTCACAGCAGTTCCACTCGTCGTCAGCGTCATGACGAGACTGGCAGAGCTGCGGAAATTACGTGGCTGCGGTTTTTATCAAGTGTTTGACAGTGAGAGATCTTGACACATATAGGTTGCCAGAATTCAGGCTCGAGGACAGTGTAATGGACAACTTCATGGCTCATGGGACGAACCCAGGAGATCACTGTCGATTTGAAAAAATGTCTCTAGTGGTGTTATGATGGAAGGCTGTGGCCTACTTGATTTTTTTCTTTTCATCAAAATTTGGAGATGGCAACTTAGAACAAAAATTATTAGAAAACAGTATCCAGGTTCAAGCGCAGGGAGGAAAATTACATTTATGGAGTGCTGCTATGGCACCCACTCTGCTAGACCCCTAACGCAAGAGAAGTTTGTTTAATAGTTCATTCTTTTACCAATAAGGTGTGCTGGTGATCAGATGTGATGGTCTCCATGTCCCACTGGACATCACTGAAGGTCAGGAGTTAATGACCTGTCTGGGGAAGCAGAGCCAGTAGATGGCAGAGCCCGGTTTTAACACAAATGCAACCAACTCCCAAGGCTGGACTCCTCCCCCATTCCAGGAACTTGTGGGCAAAGACATTTCCATTCTACTCAGGATGCACATTTGCACGTTTGGGGGTTTACGGTTGTGTTCCCATAAGGACAGCACCCGTCCCTAGATACGTCCCTAGCTGTAGTTGAAACAGCACCCAGCCACTGAGCCGGGGACTCCAGGAAGGACACCTTGCTGCCATCACCTGTCATTGCTGGCCCTCCAGCTGACTACAGAGGACACTGGGAGCTCCAGCGCCCAGATGCTGCTAGAAGTTACCCACGCCGTTCCCCTGGCGCCAGGGAACGCTATGCAAACTCACCAGGAGACCGGTGCTTACTCTTCACTTTGTTGCCTTTGGAATCATCCCGTGGCCCTGGGTGCACTGACATGCGCAGTGCTAACCAGTGCCTGCACCCTAACTGCATGGGGTGCTGGGGAAAGGTGGGCTGCAGGACTTTCCGGCAAACAGGGAGGGATGCCCACACAATCATGGGTAGCTGCATGCTGGACAGGTGTGCTCCAAATCATCCCCAGGCAGGACTCTTGCCCTTGGAGTGGCCATCTGTGGTGATGAGCCTTGTCTTTTGGAATGTTGGTCTGGAAGATCCCGAATAAACCACCTTTCCTTGGCCTGAATTGCAGAATACATCCAGGTGGGTGCTGCCTGGGCACTGCCAGGTCACCCCTGGGGATCCCCAGGTGATTTCCCACTGCAGAGCCCTGGAAGCACGTGACAAATCACTGGGAGCTACCTGGGAAGCAGCTGCAGCCTGAGCTCTGTGCACAGGGAAGCTGCCTGAGGACCCGGCAGTCTCTTGCACCGAGCACCCTACCCCTTCTACGTCCTCTCCAGCACGTGTTGCGCTCGGCAGAGTCTGTGTGCCCAAGAACTCGTGTCTCCCTCCGAGGAGAGTTAAAATACATTTTTTTTTTTCCGAGTCAAGAGTTGCCTTTGCGAGGCATGAAAAAGGGCAAATGAAATATCTTTCTCTTGATTCCTTTGTGTAAATTATAGCAAAATCCCTCTCATTTTGTGATTCTGGACGGAGACGGGTGGCAGGCTGTGTGACAACGAGGGTGTTTTTGTACAGTGTGTTCTGAGTGAGTTTTTCTTGCTGGAGGAGTTTGTGTCTTTGTTCTTGTCCATTACCCTGCTTGTTTATGCCAAGACTAAAAATTAACTCGCTCTTTGTTTAGAAGTATCACTCAAGCTCTAGCTAATCAGAGAGGAGGAAGAAAGACCTTCGGAAGTGGAAGGACAAAGCAGTCATTATGCTGGTGTAGTGGCAGGAAGGTGGCACTGACCAAGTTCTGGATGGTTCTTAGCAGACAAGTCAAGGAAAGAGTCTTGGAGCCCTCGGTGGCTTTGATGCTTTTTATTGTCAGAGCTGGCATCAGGTACATGGCAGGCAGGGGTGCCGGGGGGCCGGGAGGCTGCCAGGCCTCCCAGCCCCCGGCGCATCTCACCCTCTCGGCTGCTTTCTACTGCTGCTGCTCGCATTGGTCAGTACTGTCGGTCCTGGCGTCCTCATGACGCTGCCCATTGAAGCCCGTGTCCAACTCAGGTGTGCCCACTTGCGCATGCCCACCCTGAAATGCTCAGCACCGCAGGTGTCCATCATCGCGGTGGTGGGAGGGTGGAAAGACCTGATTTCTCTAACCCTACAGCTGGCTGCATGGACCCACATCTGGTCATTGCAAATCTCCAAGGCCAGGGAAGTTTCCATCCAGCCGAGTGAGAGGGAACAGAAGCTCAGATACCTCTGGATTATCATTCCTGACCCTGCCACTGTGAGACCTTGGGCAAGTCACTTTACTGCTGAGAGGCTTTTATAAAATGAGTACAATTATTAAATGTATTGGTGTAGCGACAGGATGGAGGTGGCACTGGAGGCAGGTTCGGGATGGTTCTGGGCAGACGGGTCAAGGAAGGAGAGTCTCGGAGCCCTCGGTGGCTTTTCATACTTTATTTAGTAGAGGTGGCCAGGTACATGGCAGGCAGGGGTGCCGGGGCGGGGGGCGGGAGGCTGGCAGGCTTCCCAGCCCCCAGCGCATCTCACCCTCTTGGCTGTGTCTTCTCTATGCTGCTGCTGCTGCTGTCGGGCCTGTTGGTTCTCTCTGTTCTGTCTGTCGATCCTCGCAGTTCTCACAGTTCTGGCGTCCTCATGACACCGCCCATTTAAGCCCGTTTCCAACACAGGTGCGCCCACTTGCGCATGCCCACCCTGGAATGCTCACAGCATCTCAGGTGTCCATCATCAGTGCTGGGCGGGTGGAAATACCGGATCAACCTTTATCCTACAATTGGTAAAGTTGGGAAGGTCTAATCCAGTCCCGGTTCCCTTCCTTTATCAGCAGGGGCCCCAGCAAGGTCTCTGGCATGAAGGGATGCCAGAGGGACACAGGTACACAGGGACACATACTTTGTGCTTGCTGTCACAACTGCATGGCCGTGGGGGTGTTACTTCATTGCTCTGAGCTTTGGTTTTCCTGTAAGTGAGGATAATCATAGTACTGTCTCGGGTGGCTGTTAAAGTAAAATACAATGACGTATCTAAAACATTAAACTGGTTCCTAGATGTAATACACCATCAAAACTATGGTCTTCCTATGAATTACAGTCAGGATTTGAGAAGAGGATCCATTCAAGTGGAAATTGCTGGGTTTATGTAGGTCAACCATTCTGAGACCTCACAAGTTGGGAAAACCAAGGTTAGAGCCTTGTCTACGGTGGGGAGCTGGGCCAGAGGCCCTGCCTTTTTTGCTTATTCTCACTCCTACTCTCTCTGAAAGGAAACCAGTGCCAGCAGAGGTCCATGGGGGCCTGTCGTTGGGAAGGTGGGTTTGAGGTTAGCCCTGGAGGGGAGAGAGGAGCTCGAGGAGGGAGGAGACGGTAGGTAGGAGCTTTGGTGGAGCTAAGAGTGGGTCCGGGACGCATGATGTTTCAGGGGCCACGTGAGAACTAGCCTCGTTGGTGGGCGTGGTGTAGGATCTCAGGTGCTCCCTGTTGTGAGTCATTCAGGTACCACCTCTTCCTCAGCTCGGTTCCCTCAGACCTATGCTAGAGGGTCAGCTCTGGAGACATCTGTCTTCTGGGTGAGGCTTTTCACCTTCTCTCAGTTTCTTCATCTACCATGGTGGCCAGTAACTATTCTGCTCACCCCCACCCCACGCCTATTCTCACAGGTTGTGTGTGGGTGGGGGAAATCAGAGGAAAATCTGCAGGGTGGGGTTTGGGGGAATGGCAGTGTGAGGCTGGCAGTTCAGAAATGAAGGATGTGAGGCCAGGCAGGGTAGGAAAGGCTGTGAGGTGTGGGGCTGGCTGTGGCCCCACTGACTGACTTTGTAATGGGTTTGCTTAGAAGGACAAAGGGGTTTGGGGAGAGCTCTGGGACTCTTTGACATGGAATTTTCCAGTCTGTAACTATGAGCTGTTAGGATTTGTGTGTGTGTGTGCACAAGCATGCGCACATGTGTGTGTGTGCGGTGTCCCACAATCCCTGGTGGTTCCTCTGTAGCTTGGGGTAGGCAGGGGTTTGGGGTGTGTAGGGGTTATCGATGCTTAGTGCTCTTTGCATCCCTCCATGTCATGGTTGAAGGAGTAGGAAGTAGGTCCCTCACATCACAATCACTCTGGCTTTCCTCTGCATCTAGGCCTGGTAGGATGGGAAATCTGCTTCGAACCTAGGTCTAAAAACCTCCTTGTAGTGCCAGCAAGGCATGACCAAGTTCTCGATGATTCCGAGCAGACAGGTCAAGGAGGAGTCCTGGAGCCCTCAGTGGCTTTTCCAGGATTTTATTGCATCATTATATCAGAGGCGACCAGGTACACGGCAGGACGGGGGCCGGGGGCCCAGGGGCCCGAAAGGCGCATCTTCACACTCTGGGCTCTCTGGCCTCTCATGCCTCTGTCACTGCTGCGGCTTCTTCTGTCTTCCTCTCTGTTCCCTCTCTGGACTCTCTTCTGCTGGCGTCCTCATGACACCGCCCTTACACAATGTGTCTCAGCCCAGGTGCGCCCACTGCGCATGCCCACACCCCAGGTGTCCATCGTTGACACCAATGGCGGGAGGGCAGAAAAGCCTGACAATTTTTCCATTTACCCCACACTTTTGAACCCGAGAAACCAAACCAAACTAAAAACAAGGCTTTATGTTAAAAGAGGGGTTCTGGTTGGGGTGTGGATGGGAAGCAATGAAGACTTTTCCTCTTGAGTGATTATTTTCAGTTAAAAGGCTCAAGCCACAGACCACTTGATCGTTATGGGTGGGGAAATCAGCCCTTCCAAACCAAAGGCACCCTTGGGTGCTTCAGCGCTGAGTTGAGGGCTTTGCTCACAACTCTGTGCTAGAGGCAGGCCAGGGGCTTCCAGAGACCCTGGGAGAAAGCTGCTCAGAAATGCTGGTTTGCAGATGTCTGTGTCAGAGGTTTGTTGCTGGACCCAGGAATCTGGCCTTTAAAAACTCCCGGGGAGGTCAGATGCTTCATGGATTCAGCCTGGATCTCAATCTTGGAGAATATTGCAACCACCTGAGGAATGTGCCCACCTCCCCGCCCACAGCTAGCTCCCCACCAATGAAGTCAGCTCCTGGGAGTGGCCCAGGCATGCTGCTGTTTAAAGTCCCCTCCAGGCGCTTCCACTGCCTGAGGGACATGGTTCCTGAAAATGCTGCGGAAGCCAGGCAGGAGGGCCGCTGTTCCCGTGCTGGGTGGGCAACGGAGCTGGTAGGCTGGGGCCACCTTCATGCGCCAGGGTGTACTATGGGACCAAGACTGTACCCGGTCGGAGTGGGGAGCCCAGGTGCGTTGAGCTTAATGGTTTGGGTTGGAGTTGGACAAAGAAAACAGACCTACAAGTGGGAGCCCTCAGGGAACCCCTCATGTATGGGGGAGGGCAGGGCGGGCGGCTAGGGCTTTGAGCAGGAGGCTGCGGGTCGAATGTGCCTCTCTGTTGCAGGGAGAAGAGAGTGACTTCGTGGGATGGCGGCTGAGGGAGGAGGGTGGATTGGGGCCTGGACTAGTTGGGGAGGTGCAGGGAGCTGTGAATCTGTGGTCCTGGTTGAGTGGGGGAGACAGGGCATGTGCTCTCAGGTGGGTAGTATAGAGGTACGCACTCCGTACGGAAGTCGCCAGGCTTTGTATGCACTGGACGGCAGTTTGTGGAGTGAGGTTTGTGCATGTTGGGCTAAGTCCAGCCACGCTGAAGGTATGTGGCGGCCAGGTGAGAAACATTAACCTGTGATCCTTGTGAGAAGCATCAGGGATCAGAGGTTGGAGGTGATCCTGTAGAGGGAGTTGTAAACCTAAAACTTGTCTAAAAAGATGTTTAGTTAGAAAAAGACATGTATAATTAGGTCATCTCTAGGACTGTATGTTGATAAATAGATGCCCTTAGGAAGCCAGGCTTGTTTAATCTTCCTGGGGCGCCATCCTGAAGCTGCAGCCTTCATCCCTCAGGCCTCATTCTCCTTCCAATATGGCAGCTCCGTCGCATCACAGAGGGGCAGGAAGGAGTGCACTGCTTAGGGTATAGTCTTCTGTGTTTAAGCAAGAGATTCCAAAATATGGCAGCTTAAAGAAGAGAAAAGCTTATTTTTTTTCTCTCTGTAAGAGTCCAAATGTGGGCAACCTCTTTGGGACTGGAGCGGAGATACCGCCCTCGAAACGAGGAAACCACCTCAGTGTTGTGATTCCTCTAGCTTGTACCATCTTGTCTGCATCCAAAGGCACCCTGGGGCAACCATTCCTTGTGCACGTAGCTTTCCCTCATGTGCCATTGGCCAGAATGTCAATTCATGGTCATACCGGGAGTTTGAGCTTTTAAAAAATTACCGTTGGCTTGTGTTCGGTTAATGCTCTGCCCTCTTCTGTCGGTACAGTGGTCCCTGTCTTAGATGGGAAGCGCCAGTGTTGGAGCTGGCTGGGTCTGTGCTGCTGTTGAAGAGCTTTTTAGAAACGTCACCAGCAATTCCCACCTACAGTTCATGGAAGAGAACCTTGCCACATGGTGGCCAGGGAGACTGGAGTATATCGCTTAGGTGGAGACCTCGAACAAATCTGGGTTCCCTCTAAAAGACAAAAGGGGGAGATGCGTAGGTAAGCAGCAGTGTCTGTTTTTGGCAAGGAGAGAAAGTTTCGGAGAAATGGTAGTTAAGGACACCAGGTAACAGAGAAATTAAGTTGAAAGAGGAACAAAGGAGTGAGGGGAGTGGTTGAAGTATCCTCGGGAGGAGGAGACAGAAGGGTAGTGGGGTGGAGACAGGTGGGGGTATGTCAGGGAGAGAGGGTGGGGCCGAGGAGAACACACTTGGCAGCTGTTGGGCATTGTCTGCGCTCAGCAGACTTCCTTCTCATTTGAGAAGGGGGAGGAGAGGAGATATGGGGAAGGGGAGATGTGGGGGTTGGGGAGGGCCTACGTGGGGAAGACCCAAAGTATAAAACTCATAGAAAATATAGAAGTAAGTTAGTCTTTGTGACCTTGGACTAGGCAGTAGTATCTCAGATACGACACCACAGCCTAAAGCAAACTGAGACTGAGAGGTTAAGTAACTTGTCCAAGATCACACAGCTGCCTTGAGTCTTTGCTTTTCACCTCTGCTTTCTGCTAGGAAAGACCAGAACACCTCTGGCGATGAATACAGCAGTAACTGGCTGTTTTGGACTTTGAGTTTCTGAGAAAATTAATCTTAGCCCTATTATTTTTCTAACTGTTGACTGCTAGAAATCTTCCTTCATCTCTTTATCCCTCAGGCAGACCATTGCTAAGTCTCACAGCTCCAGAACCTTACTAGAAAGCTTATTCTTGGGCCCCTGGCTGGGGGGCTCTACTCTTGGCTTCTGCTGCGTGGTCAAATGAAAGTTTTCTACCCAGCTGAAATCACTGTGGAGTTCAGTTTAAGCAGAGGGCTATTGGGGGCATCTTTGCTTTGGTTGGTTGCAAGAAAAGGTCATTAGGTCTTTAACTCCTTGCTACTCAATAAAAAAATGTAAGCATCTGTTCTTAGAGCCACCAACAACCTTTATAAGTTATTCTTATAAACGTATTCTCTTGAGAGACATGAACAGACTCAAAAGCCATGCATTTATGGGAGACTGGCTGGGTGAGACCAGATTTCCCCCAAGGTCATAAACATTGTAGGAACAATGCAAGTATTCTGAGAAACAGAAGTCCTGGAAACTTCCTCCAGCCGTTGAAGCACCATGTCCCTGGCATGTGTGCCTCCCCGCAGTCTCCTTGAACTGCGCATCTATTTTAGATCGCCCTCTCATCACTTAGGTAGCACTGGACTGGGCTCTGGGTACCTGATTGGCTGTGGCTGGTCTCCCAAGCTGGTGACGTTTCCTTGGCAGTGGCTGTGCTGATAGGAATGGAATCTGAATCTCCCTGGGGAGTTACAGGTCAAGTTAACCGCCTTTGCCTTTTGCCTTTCTGGTTACTCCATGTATTCTCATTTCACCCTGCTGCAAAAAAAAAAAAAAAGACTTGGAAAGAGCGGTGGCTCTGAAATGCACAAGCACGCCGACGCCCGGAGAAAAGCATGGCAGAAGTGCCTGCGGTGACTTCGCCTTGGCTTCCCCTCGCTGATGTCATCTTTGGAACATGGAGGTGCATGGGGGCACACACCGAATGTTCGTGTTAAGGGTTCTTCACCGGAACAGCATCAGTACGATGGCGGCTGTGTCTTTTGTCTAATTTATTGAATCTATTTTACCTAGTCTGTCTAGAGATTTATTTCACGTAACTGGCTCGCACCATCGTGGGCCTGGCAGGTCTGATGCGTGCAGAGAGGGCCAGCAGTTCGGAAACCCGTTGCTCCTGCAGTTTGACTCCCAGTGGGCAGCACAGGCGTCAGGCAGCAGGTGTGTGGGGCTCGGCTGAGACAGCGCGCCCCTGCGCCTCAGCTGGAGTCCGGCACCAGCGGCGAATGTGCCGACCCTCGGCTGCAGGAGCACCCACAGGAGCCTGCTGCAGGGAGGCCGCACAGCCCAGGCTCTGGGTCGGTCTCTCACTCTGTGACTTCGGTTCTGGTGCTTAAGCCTTGCTGGCCTCAGTGTCCTCATATACTGTGGCCGTGTTATCTACCGCTTAGGGATTCTGTGAAGGTGCACTCCGCACACAGTGCTCCAGCTTTATTTGGCACGTGGTAAGAATCCATAAAGGTTAGCTCTTCTGAGTCTTACTTTCTGAAATCAAACTGACTGATGGTCCCATTGGGGGCAGAAGAAAGTATACCCAGGATTATTTAATTTTTCTCAGAGTTTTAGCCGTGAAGTAGAAGATAAGGCCATACTTATAGACAAGTAGGGAATAAAATGATTATTTTTAAACATAAAACAATTATGTGCCTAAAGTAGAAAAAGAGCCAGCCAACATGTCCTTAGACTCAATAATGAGAGGCACATATTTAAGAGAAATGCATAAAAGGTAACCGTTATTCAAAATGTCAGCAGTAACCAATGATAAAGTGGTGGGGGTGGGAAAGCCCTCAGAGGACTCGTATGGCGGCTGTCAGCTGTGTCTTGATATTTGATGCATATATGAATAAAACACTGGACTTCCTGTAATCTTGAATTGTTGGGACAAACTTTGTTTGTTGGGAGAAAACACGGTTGGCCAATATTTGACATTCGCAGCTTTTTCTGTGTGCTCTTTGCTAGGTTTTGGTGTTCCCTAGCAAAGCGGGGGCTCTCTTTCGCCTTTCTGATCTCGGGAGGAGGTTATATAGTGAGGCACCTGTGCCTCAAAGGGCAGGAGGGCACAGGTGTCTGGAAAGCGGATGCTCTGCTTTTAGCCCAGGCGTTTCCACCAGCCGTGTGGCTTCATGCCGCTCACGCCATCTCTATAGGCTTGCGGCATTTCTACCTGCAAAATGGGCAGAGTGATAGGATCTACTTCCACGGTGCGAGAAAGGTGCTCTGGGGACAGGGGTAGGAGGTGGATGCCTTCTGTGGACCTGGCTGTACTCACTGCCCCCTGGCCTCTGCCTTGGCACCTCCAAATCCACCAATTGCCTGGAACTCTTGAGAGCAGGGAGCAGCCTCCACAGCCTGTGGCTATCACTTCCACACAGGCTTCTTCCACTTTAGGATTTTGTGTGCAGGGGCAGACAGAAAAGAAGGTGGAATATTGAAACTGAGGCATTGTAAGTGATAAAAATACTAAACATTTTTAGCTCCACGCTTCTTAAATTCCATTAGGGCTTGGCTTGACCCAGCCCATCTGCCTGATTTCTCAGTGGACAAGCACAGAAGAGATGATGCCCCAGAGTGGAGGCCTGCTGCTTCCTTCTGTGAAAGTGTCCGGTTTTTGTGCAGAAGCTCGAAACTCCAGTGCAACCACCCCACACTATCACTGAGGGACTCTGAATTCTTCAGAAAAACTTACACATCTCCTCAAAATGCAACTTTGCAGTTGCTTGAAGATGAAAGTAGGGTTTGCAATGGGTTCTTTAGAACTTTCCAGAACTGGAGCTATTCTGAAAGATTTTCCCTAGCCTTCCCATGCTTCCCCATGCTGGGCATCTAAAACATGTTCATTTGCTATTTACTTCTGATTCTTCCACTGCGTGTGCCCTTTATATATACATGGCAGAAACAGCCATGGAATGATCAAATAGATGTGTGTTGTTACATTCCAGGGATTTCACTTCATGGGCGCAGATTTTGAAATTTCCCAACATGGTCAAACATGATTATGTGTAAACCCTGGAGGGATCAAGTTGACCGGGTTTGGCAATAAAATGTGTGTGCCAGCCCTACAGCGTCAACCTTCATTATTTGGTTTTCCATAAAGCTCCCTGTGATGTCACGTTATTTCAGGGTGGACGCTTGTTCTATTTGGGTCCCTGCTTAAGGGTGGACGCTTATCTGGGGCCTCTTTCAGGTGGGTCTGTGCTAAGCGACTTACATGGTCAGAACCTCGGGATTGACAGCACGAAGGTGCCTTCTTGCTGAACCCTCTGATGCCTGTGTATGTTTTGTTTCCCCTCCATTAGGCGGGGCAAGAAGCACAGTATCATTCTGAGGACACAGCTGTCCGTGAGGGTCCACGCCTGTATCGGTGAGTGATTTCTATGCGAGAGGACGCCTGCCAACTGCCTTGGGGATTCAACACTTGATGAAAAAATGCCTTTGTGGGAATAACAGAGCATTCACTCCATGCTGTCTCCTTACCCTGCCCTTACCCCGCATGGGTTGTGGAGGGTTTTGGTGAAGCCGTCTCTGCGATGGTATTTCATTTGGACTTGCTTCGCTGCATGGGTAGGCAGTAGAGAGCCGGGGGTTAGGTAGATGGCAGATGAGGCTCTTCACAACTCTGCTGGGAGCGATGAGGTTCTTCTCGGGCTGTGCCAGGGAGACCCTCCAGTTGGCTGACATGACCTTCTTGTGCCTCCTTGTACCTGCTCCCTGTGGGAAGGAGGGTCTAGACACCCTCACGAGGTCAGTGATCGAAAGCGAAGTCCCAGGGCGCGGTGGGGCAGCGGGTCTGTGCATGCAGACCAGTGCGACGGGGAGAGGACGCACTCGTGGCTCAGAACGGCTTGCCTTTGGCCACCCAGGAAGCCGCTGGGGGTCATTCCTGAAATCATGGTTTTTCTGGATCCATTGCCCTCCCCACAAACCCACACAAGTTAATTAGTAATGAAAGCAGTTACTTATTCTGACTAGAGGATCTGTGTGAAGAGCCTCTGAATTCCTGACCTGGTTTCCCCCGTCACTGAACCAAGTAAGTACGACCCTAAAAAGAAAAAAACGGAACTAGAATTCACCTTATGTGTACAAGGTCTTCATTTCTGAGCAGTTTTGCTTTATGTGATGTAGGAGCTGTCTTGATTTGGGCCTATGGTTAGGAAACAACGGTCAGGCTGTTGCGCTGCACTCTACACCAGAGGGGCTGTGTGCCTGGAGGGAGGGGGAGGTTCTTTTCTGGTCCTTCCTCCTTCCCTCCTCTCCTGCGGGAGCTCCGGGGGTGGGTGAGTTGTTGCTGGCTGTAGAAGGGGGGGTCTGTGCAATCTACTTCATTTGGTGTGTCGTTGCGGTGAGGCTGTGGCCAGCAAGTGGTCATGTAGCAGACGCATAACCCTGAGGGGCTGGAGGTCTCATAATCTGTCAGAAGCAAAGTAATATCTGTCAAGTATCAGTCAGCTGAAGGTTTGCTCCTCAGCCATCTGTGGCTCCCAGTGACTGTCAACATGTGCGGGCACCTGGTTGTATCTGCTCATTTATTTCACCTTTTCAGTTATTACGTGTGTACGTCATGCCTCTGAAGAAAAGGCCTGTGACCTAGGCCTGGTCATACTCTCCCGCCATTCTGGATCTAGAATGAACCCAGCCACAGAACATGTGTTAAATAGTGTTGAAATTAAATATTGGTTGAAATATAGCTTACCATCCGAGATCTGAGGGCTGAGTATGAAGTGGCATTTCCTAGGCGTTGTAAGGCAGTGGGTTACATAAAAAATGGGAGTGATAAAAAAAAATCACTAAAATGGGCTAGATCAAAATCTTTTTTTTAAAGATTTTATTTATTTATGCATATAAGAGCTGGGATACAGGCCAGAGGCGTGGGTGTGTGTGTGTGAGAGGATTCTCCAGAGACAGAGCGGGAAGCAGCACAGGCAGATCAAGTGAGACACAACTGTGGGAGAGGCAGGAGAGGTCTGCTGTGCCATGTGGGTCACCTGTCTGGCCAAGGATCGAACTTGTGCTGCAGTGGCTGCAGAAGCCCCACAGTGTGGAACTCAACCCCTTGAACCACCAGTGAGGCCCTAGATCAAAATCTTAATGAGATAACTCCTTTTAAGAAATTTACTCTATTGCACTATATATGTAAACATTTCAAGTACAGGAATTTTCTAACTAACTTCCATGACATTGACTCACTGCATTCACTTGTGCATCCTATACTCGCAGGTGCCCCTTGTAACACGCATCTTGCATTCTTGAGTCAGGCAGGCCATGCATGGGCAGCTGGTCCAACCCTGTCTCTCCTAAGATGTGTGTCCTCCTGCTTAGCTTCCATGAGTGCTGATAGGGTCTGTGTTTGTTCCTAAACCTCCCTGTGCCCGTTGCTCTTATTATTGCAGTTACCATCATTTAATGAAGTGACCTGTGATTATATCGCATATGAGTAGAAAAATCACTGCTTTGAAAGTTCACTGACTATTTTGGGAAAGATTTCAAAACTAGTCACTCCAATGGCATTTTTGTCAATGTCAGTGAATTTGACCACACTAAAAGGTAGAGGAATGTCCTCAAAATCTGAAAGGATTCTAGTCTTCACAAGTATCTTCAGTTTCCCCTGAACTTCAAAGAAACTGGGATAGGAGGTCATAGACCCCGTTCAGGGGTGGGGGTGCTTGTGAAAGATGTTTCCGTGGCATTCAGTTAGCAGAGCCTCTTCACAGCAAGATGGCGGCTTCAAACATGACGTGAGGGCGCTGCCCCTAGTGTGTGGTCAGCAGGGTGGCCCAGGGCCTCCCCACAGGCAAACAAGGATAGCATCTCACCGTAGCTGAGACTTGGAAGTTTGCCATTCTGTATCCTTTTTTCTAAAGCATTTTTTAAAAAAGATTTTTTAATTTATGCACACAAGAGCTGGGGTACAGGCCAGAGGTGCAGGGGGTGAGAGGATTCACCAGAGACAGAGTGGGGAGCAGCACAGGCAGACTGACTAAAACACACTGCCAAGGGCAGCAGTGGGTGAGGCAGGAGAGGTCTGCTACACCATGTGGGTCCCCTCCCGGGCCGGGGATTGAACTCCGAACTGTGGTGGTGGCTGTGGAAGCCCCACAGTGCGGCGCTCAATCCCTTGTGCCACCAGGGAGGCACCTCCATTCTGTAGCCTTTTAAAAGGATTTTCACTTTAACCAGCTTTTGTCAGAAGTCACCTCAGACCTAAGTATGTTGGATGAGAGGGCTCGATTGCGTAAATTGTCATCACCCAAGAAGGCAAAACTTTTCCCTTTGTGTGGAAACCCCTTACTCCATTTCCTGGCAGTACAATGTCTGGAGTAGATTGAGTATAATAGCACTAAATATTACCCTTTGGTGATGTATGGAAAATGGAATGTGTGATCCTGACTGTCAGTTCCCATCGTGACATTCTTTCTCTTCCCAAAAGGCAATAGATGAGATTTCTTTGGGATTAAACAAACAAACTTGGAACAATTTCTATTTAAAATGACAAAGGAAAATAGGATAAGGAGGGGAAAGTCTTTTCCACATCAGTTGCTTGAGTTCTTGTTCTTTTCAAGATTATTCCCTCTTCACACATAAATTATTGAATTATTCCAGGGGGTGGACTGTGGTTCATGTCTTGGGTCTGGCACCCTACACAGCTCCCCAAAAGGCCTCCTTTCCCACCGCTCGGTTAGACTGGAAGGATCTAGCATCAGCTTGTGTCTCATGGGTCTAAAATGCTATCAAGTAAATCTCTCCAAAGAAAAAGATTTTCTCACCCTACATTCTCTTGCCCTTCATTCCTATTTTTCTAAGCATAGGAATGTTTAGAATCCAGGACTTGGTGGTGATGAATTGAAGGTGACATGCCTTTGGAATGCTCCAGTGTTAACTTTGGAACCTGCAGTCGCTGGGATGAGAGTGAGTGCAGCCTTCATGGTTATCGAGTGAGAGAACTTCGTGAAAAATGAGGGCAGCAGGGGTTCTGCTTTGATGTCCCAGCCCACAGCCAAACAGGTCTGCTCAGAAGCTGGGCGGTCAGGAAGCATTTGGCAGGAGGTTGGGATGGGATGGGGGTTTGATACAGAAACAGGCTCCAAGCTTTTGTATCTCTGTGTTCCTTATCAGTGTGATTAGATTTCCTTGCACGTTTTAGGACGTTTTAGGAAGACCACTCCATGTAACATATTGTAGCAAACAGTGCCTGACTTGCCTGCCTTCATCTAGCTCCAGTCCCTGGGGTGGGGGTGGGGGTGGAATCATACTGTAGACATGAATTTATAGATAAGAACCCAAAAAATCTGTGGTAGGCATGAGAAGTCTGCATTTTATGAGGTTAGTGAGAGAAAATGTATTTTTTTTTGCTCCCTGCAAGCAGTCCCATTTCCTGACACCAGAGAAATGTTCAGAGGGCCTCCTGGTTCTGAAGATTAAGTCTCATCATGAAGAGGAAAGAAGCAAAGGAATGGTGGGATAAGGTCTAGAATAGAGGATTTAAGAAAATGAGATTTGAAGTCATTAGACTCCTCAACTTCATATCTGAGCATTTTGTTTTGACTCGGATGGTACTTTATGTGGCTCAAAGCTTCTGGGGTTCAGTTTTCTGAAGCAGACCCTGTCTTCCCATTAAGAAAAGAAAGCTCGTGATTGATTTTCTAGAACCCAGATGGCTTATACTTTCAAACGTCAGGCATTGAGTTAACAAAAGGAGAACAAATTGATGATTCTGAAGTGTCATTTATACTTGTAGTTGTGAAGTACCACTTAGCACAACGGGTCTTTGGCAGAATCTTCCCCAAACCTAAGAGATGAGGTCCACCCACGAAGATAGGGATGCGACGGGCAGAAACTGGCAAGGGGGCTGGAGTGACCACAGGCTCTTTGAGATGAGTCCGCTGGTCATTAAAGGTCAAACCACAGAGACAAAGACAGCTTGTAAAGCCAAAAAAACACAACCTGGGAGAAGGCTACTTCATCCACGGATACAGCAGAATTGGTAATTTCTAATAAAAGAAATGTCAACATGTGGAGGCATCAATGTATTATTTATTCATTTACTTATTTTTAAAAGATTTACTTATGCATGTAAGAACTGGAGTACAGGCCAGAGGTGTGGAGGTGAGAGAATCTACCAGACAGAGCAGGGGGCAGAACAGGCAGACCAACTGAAACACACTACTGAGGGGGGCAGTGGGCGAGGCAGGAGAGGTCTGCTGTGCCATGTGGGTCTCCTCCCTGGCTGGGGATCAAAATCGCACTGCAGTGGCTGTGTATAGCCTCATAGTGATGCGACTCAATCCGCCTTGCCACCAGGGAGGCCCCCGATGTATTATCTGTAAAAAATTTCCTCTGGGAGAAGGGAGCTTTTATTGGTAAGTCATGCAACTGTGTGCTTTGTGCTATACCATTATAGCAAAAAGGGGAACATGGGGGAGCATTTCTTCAAGAACAGTCTAATGCAAGAGTGACTGAGGATTTATCTCTTGTGCTAGCCATTGATGGAGAAGAGGCCACACGCTGGGGCAGTTTTGAGAAGGGTCCTGAGACTGAGTCTTGATGGGGAAGGGCCTGGAACTAGGCAGGTGCTGAAGGAGGCTGTGTGTGTCTGCAGGTGTGAGATGACAGTTCAGGGATATGGGTGAGCTATAGATTCTCTTCAGTGTTTGTACCCCTCTCGATACAGGGTAGAGAGTGCTGGGCTTCTGTGCTTAGAGGAAAGAGTCATCCATGCGATCCATGACCCCAGAACCTCCACCCTCCACTTAGCTTCCCAGTTCCATTCTCAGATTCTTCCCTTTTTTTCTTTTTTAAATATTTATTTATGCACACAAGAGTTGGGGTGCAGGACTGAGTTGCAGGAGGTAAGAGGATTCACCAGAGACAATGGGGAGCAGAAAAGGCAGATGGACCAAAATACACTGCTGAGGGAGAAGCGCGTGAGGCAGGAGCGGTCTGCTGGGCCATGTGGGTCCCCTCCCTGACTGGGGATCAAACTCACGCTGCTGTGCCACGGATGCTTCACAGTGCGGCGCTCAACCTGCTGCGCCACCAGGGAGGCCCAGATTTTGCCTTTCTTAAGGCTGTGCAAACAGCCACAGCACCTCTGTCCTCTCTAACCTTGCTGAGCCTTCTGAGTGGCCCAAATATAGCTCCCCTCTGCACCCCCAATCGATACACACTTGTGAGTGAACATATGTCCCTCTAGATTGGTTTGAGCTGGTGTTGGCTCTGTAGGGAGGCTCCCTCCAGCTTCCCTTCCAGTGTCACACTGGCTCCTTGGGCAGGCAGCTGAGTGACCATGGACTTCAGATCATTCACTGGACTTCAATATAGTCCTTCCTGCCTCTTGACTATGACTGCTTGGAATTTCCACTAAAACCAGGGATTTCATTCTGAAACAACAGAATGCCCTTCTGACACCCTGTGTCTAATGGTACGTGGGTAATTCTTTGCTACCTGTTAAAGATGGGGAGCTCCTTAGCAGGTGGCTACAGAGACACCTGAGGCCGGTGCAATGAGTTGCATCAGTTTAGGCATCTGGCCTCTGGGACCCACATAGGTGCTGCAGTGCAGCAGAAACTTTAACTATGTTCACAAAATAAGCCCTGGGAAGGAAGCTTAGGTGCTTTCTAGTGATTTCTATTAGAGTCTCTACAAAATCTTTCCCCTTGCAGGCTTGACTAGCCCCTGGGTGTAGTGCCAGTTCTCTGCCTGCCTGTGACTATACCTGTCAAGAGGAAATGTAATTTTTGTCACCGAGTAATTGCAGCGATTGTAGGGCACTGAGCTGCTTTGTCTTGTTCCTAGATGTTTTGATATCCAGACAGCCTGAGAGCTGAGGGAAGCAAGGGTGGCCAAACTGGTGTGCTAAATGGAAGCTCTGTAAGGATGGGGTGTGTACATGCATCTCTCAGTTCTGATAGAGTGGCTTAGAGGAGGGAATGGATTCCTGGAGAATGGGAGTCTTTGGCATTTTACTGATTTCTGTTGTCTTAAAATATTTAATAGGAAGTATTTTAACTTGGTGAATAAAACACATGGGAAGCACTCATTCATGCAACCAGTTCAAGATTTAATTCAAAGGAAAGGAAAAGGTATTGGAGAATTTTTTACAAGTGCTATCTCTCAAACTCATAGACTAGGTTCATTGCCCCAGAATAGAAAAGGAGAACATTGAAAAGTTTTTGTTAATTATTTTGTAGTATAACTAAAAAAATGCTACTGTCCAGTGTTGGGTTAATTTTACCTAGAAGTGACCTGACTTGTCAGTATCCCAGTAACTGGATTGTGATCCTGTGAGCAAAAAGATGACCCATTTTACAGGGATTTAGGGGGCTATTTGTGGGGCAGAGTATAGGGCTGGCATGCAGTTGATATTCCAGTCATTTCTTAGTCTTTTTAAAACCACCATTTTCGATTCAGTGGTCTGCTTAACACTCCTAAAATCAGTTAATGTATCTACAAGCATTTTAGAAGTTGTAGAATGCTCTGAAGGTGATAAGTTTGTGAGGAATTTTACTGAGAAATGGAATAAGCATCCTGATTATTTCACCCAGCCATTTAGAGTGTCATGAGCCCTGACCACTGAGTGACTGTTTGCAGTTTGGTCTTGGGATGGAGAGAGGTGAGGGTCTCCAGATGGTGGACGTTTTCTCGGCCCAAGTGCTGGGTGGGGGGAAGGCAATCTGTTTCGCTGACTAGTGCTATTTGCCATGCCTGCTGTGTCTCTCTTTAGACCATTTTATATAACCTTCATCCTTTTTTGGGTTTGTGATTGCAGAGGCCCATGCAACCCTTCTGGTTTGAGAAGTCTGAAAAGAGTTGCCAAAACATCTAAATAAATGTCTTTTGAAACATATTCTCCAAGTGAAGTTTTACCAGACTTCAAAGGATGGTTTTCCAGCTGAGTTCCGGTGTGGTTCACAGACTGCCTTGGGGGAAAGTAAATCAGCCGAGAAAAATGGATTTCACCCTTCAGGAGCTGACTGTGCTGAGTAATACAGTTAGAATCCCTTCTTCGGAGCCGGGCTGCTCCTGTAGATGAGCAGGGGCTTCCATGTCCTTTCTAAGCTGGACCCATGGCCTCTCGTTTTGGGCTTCACATGGGGCTGTCTCTGGAAATTAAGGCTCCTAACTGATTAGAACTAGATATTGGCACCTTGTACTTTTGAGGTACCCCAAAGGAGGGTTCTGGGTCAGGGGGTCCAAGTCCTTGGGCTGGATGATCTGGAAGGTAGGGAGCCCGTACCAGGGAGCAGCTGTATTTTGGGCATTTGACGTGAACCGTTGTGTCACCTGCACAGCTCCGTGTCCAAGTTACAGGATACCCTAGGTTACCTGTTGGTTAAAGATAGCGGCTTGAAGGATCTTGGGTGCTGACAAGCAATAGGTTGAATTCGTTTACTTCAGAAATGAACTTCTTTCGTATTTTGTCAGGAAGAAGAATAGAAGGCAGTAAGCAGAATGTAAGCGTAAGTAGAGGATAACAGTGGAGTGGAAGTGGGTGAAGTCACCACCAAGAGTGTTGGCGGGAGGGCTCTTGGTTCTGCGGTCCGTGGGAGCTGGCGTTGCTCTGCCTGTGAGTACCTGGCCTGTGTCCATGTGCGTTGGGCCGAGTGCTGTGGGCGGGGCTGCGGGACTACCTGCTGCCCTCCCCCAGGCCGGGGCCTCCCTTGGAATGGTGTGGATACACCCGCACCTGAGGTTGGAGGTGCAAGTGGTCTAGTCCGGGCTCACGGCCTGAACAAGGCTGCCTGCTTCACTGATTTTGGACAGTGGGGTGGGATGTACGGTCCCCAGATGTGATGAAGGAATGACATCCCGGTGAGGAGCGGAGGAAGAAACCAGCGAGGCTTCATTAAGGGTGTTCATGGACCATCTGTGACGGTGAGGCGGAGTGTACCCTGCAGGGAGTGTTGGGTCTGATCACGGTGAGGTGCAGCCGAGGCCTGGTGGGTGACCTATGCAGGTGCCTGCTCTTTGCTGGCACATGACGACCTCCGAGCACCCTGCTAGCCCTGCCATCGCTGTTTTTTGGCAGGCCTCTTGCTGGGCGGGCATGTTTTAGGCCTTGGATGTCACCTAGGGTGGCTTGGATGAAAGGATGAACAGAAAGGGCACAGGGACTTAGGTCTGAAGATTTCCTCTAAAAGCAGCTTCAGTGTCATTATGAATCATGAAGTTCTCCCCGCCATGGCTGCCTTAGGCCATGGGGAGGACAGATGCTGGCTTTGCAGGGGGAATTCTTTTTGGGTATTGTGCTGCATCTGAGTCATTTCCAGGCCCGTCAGCTACCATAACTGGGCACCCGCTATGTTCAGGGTGCTTAGCATAGGTTATTCCATTTATCCTCCTGACGTACGTTATTTTTACTTTGCAGAAGAAAGCAAGATTCAAAGAGGTTTGGTCACTCGCCCAGGACCCAGAGCTAAATACCAGAGCTGGGGTTCAAATCCACATGTGCCTATTAAATGGAAAAGTGGTGTTTTGTTAAAATAGGCAATTTACTTTGAAAAAGTTTTTTATGAGAACAGAAAGGGAAACTTGCAAAGCATGAGTGAATGTACCAGACACTGAACAAAGCCCTGTCCAGATTTATCTCACAAAGCCCCATGAGTGGGCCGTAACGTTCCCACTTAATAGATGAGGATACTGAAGTGTTAGTGACCCACTAGAACTGCGGTCCCCTCCAGTCTGCCTGTAATAATGGACCTCCTAGGTAGCCCAGCAGAATCCCCCGCTCTCTGGAAATAGGGAAGCAGGACACAGGGCTCCTCAAGCTGTATCCCCAGCAGAGACAAGTGAAAACCCACTCCACGGCATCCTGGGGTCTGTGTGCAACTGCAGGCGCCAGGAGCACGTCAGCACACCTGTGCTTGCTAACGTGTGATGGTGCCCACCTCGACTGGTAACTTGACAGGCTTCTGGGCGAGTCTTTCACTAGCACAGCTCTGGGGTGATGAGAAGACATACGCTCTACAGTCAGTCCTGCTCCTGAGGTGCTGTGTGACCACGGACAGTGAACCTCACCGCTCTGAGCCTTAGTGAGAGGATAACATGTACACCGTTGCGAGGATTAACGATTTCACTGGCACTGGATCCGATGTTTTGAAACACAGCCCTTATAAAAGTGGATTGATTTGTGTGTGTGTTTTTAAAAAGATTTATTTATTCACACAAGAGCTGGGATACTGACCAGTCACGGGAGGTGAGAGAAGTCACCAGAGACAGTGGGGAGCAGAACAGGCAGATTGACCGAAATCCACTGCTGAGGGGAGCAGCTGGCGAGGCAGGAGAGGTCTGCTGGGCCATGTGGGTCCCCTCCCTGGCTGGGGATTGAACTCACGCTGCTGTGCCACGGATGCTTCACAATGCGGTGCTCAACCCGCTGCACCACCGAGGAGGCCCCCAAAGCGGATTGATTTGTGAACTTAAAGGGATATGTGCTTCAGACTCGAACTGGAGAGCGAGTGCTAGTGCTGTCCTGTGCTCGTGAGTGAGCTACTCAACCCTTTTAGGTCCGTCTGCTTGTGTGGAACAGTGAGGTCGGGGTCCTGGTGCCTCCTTCCTGGTGGTGGTGCCAGTGTTCCTGGAGACGGGGGTGCAGGTGCAGCGCCACGTGCAGCTGTGGGGGAGCGACAGGCAGCATCACTGTCACCATCACCCCACAAAGGAGTGTCTGTGTTTTGTTGCTTTACACTTCGTTCAAGGAAAACTGGAATGTGACTATACCGTGGTTCTCAGAGGAAGGCACCTGTAGAGTGTCTCATCTGTTTACAGCTGGAACTGACTCAGGTGGAATGTTTGTCTCACCTCCAATTCTCAAAGGATCCTACTCTCCTTATCCAGAACGGAATCAGATTTGTAGTAAATAGTCAACTGGGCAGTGAGTTGTGGAGCTCTTAAATGTGAAATTCAAGTAATGCCCAACTAACTGCTTCAGTTATGCTTTGGCTGGTACCCTTTCTGATGGGCGGCCGTGTTTGAAACTAGCTCAGGATGTTTTCTTTTCTTTTAAAGAAAAACTTTATTGAGATTATTCATATAAATTGTATAAGCCAGTGACTTTGTACAGAGTTGTGCAGCCATCACCACAGTCAATTTTATTTTTCTTTTCATATTTTTTATTCTATTTTTTCCCCTTTATATATATTTGACATCAACTGTAACCCCCATGTAGTCCCCATCACCATCTCACCAGTGCACCATCACCTCAGTCCCCCGTTTCCATTAACGTTGCAAACTGCAGAATGGGGTTGGCCACTCCAGGGATTGAGGGCTGGTCTGGGTCTGATTCCTGAGGGGCACTGGGTTATTTCTGTGGGCCGCCGCTTTTTCAGTTATCCTGTTTTGATACATTTTTGAGCGATCCGATCTTGGCAAGCCCTGAACAGTCAGCATGTTTGCAGGAACACGGTCTTTGCGGAAATAAGTGGGTTTGTGATGGCAGTGACAGTGGGGGCAGCTTTGCGCCCCTTGCTTGCACTCACAGACCATGTTTTCTGGAAGGCACCACTGGAGAGGCGGGCAAGGTTAGGTAGGCTTTGGAGAAGATGGCCACATGTGTGAAAAGCAAGGAAAACTATGGTATAGTGCCAAGTGCAAGCTACATTGATAATAATTTTCAAGTTGAAAAGTTACGGTCTAAGCACCATGAAAGTAGTCAAAATGCTGTGCATGAGTTGATATTTACAAAATGTGCCAACAGAAACCCCTTCAGGTGGCACCTAGGGATACACTGTGTGTGTGTTGCTTACAACGACACTAGTGAGATGGAGCACGTATCACACGCCTCGCAGAAAACTTGTCGGCTGATTCAGTATCTGGAGGATTGTGGCTTGCTTGGCCCGGGTGCCTTTGAAACTATGTCGCGGTGCCACGCCCTGGCCCCTCTCCTGCCTCATCTCCCTGTGCTGAGCTGGTGGCTCCGGGCACCTTAGGTGCTGGCTCAGGATGGGCTGACCAGCCACTTCTCCCCTTCATCAGGCATTGGCACCAGGCCTCAGAGGCCACCAGGCAGCCAGACGGGGTAACATGGGTCATTTCACAGTTCATCAGAAAGTCATAAAAACAATTACCAGCCCATTAGGGGTGCTGAAAGGGAGCGCCACAGAACTGTCCTGGTGAGAAATTGCCAAGTCTAGTGAGTCAGATGCGATTCACGCTGCGGACTGTCTTTGATGGAAGACCATGAAATTCAGGCGCGTGAGTGTCGAGACGGCCTCCTGGAATGTCTGGAACAGCCAAGGGCAGAACCGCTGGGGTGTGCCCGCGGCCCGAGTCAGGTTGGTCACACTCGGGGCGGCGTGGCCGTGGGGCTCCGGCCGCAGTCTGCTTTTGGCCGACCTGAAAGCTCCGGGGTCTGACTCCAGGCTGGTCCTTACAGCACCCCGGAGGCACTCCGGGCTGTGGTGGCGTCTAGCTATAGGGGGTGCTGGGGAGCATGGGGGCTCCTCTCTTCGGCTCAAGAGATTTCTGAATGTGTCTCGTGCATTTGTGAAGTTACCGCCCAGCGAGGTGGTGCCTAGAATCCAGTATTAAGTATTGCAAGCATACTAGTTTTTTGAAAGTTAAAAATTGCTCTTTTGGCACGTCTAACTTTTTCTTAAATGACTGAGTGGGCAAAAAAATGAAAACAACAAAAAACATTTAAAAAGCAGGTGTCTTAGAGAAGTCCTGCTGAGTTCTGGGGCCCAGGCGATAGCTGAGGGTGGGTCCCTCTTCTGGGGTGTCCTAGTGGAAGGGAGAGGGCGGGGGAGGGCGGAGCAGTGGCAGGCAGGGTTCTAATTCCGGAGCTGGCATTGCTAGGCAGCTAGATCTGGGCCGCAGCGCTGACATCTCAAAAACGGAGGCCCTCATGCTTCCCGGTGAGCTCCAGAAGGGACTGACAAGCTGTGAGGCGGTTTCAGATCTCAGGTCAAGAACCCGGCATCTGGCAGTGCTGCAGCAGTTTTAATGAACATCAGCTTTGCGGCTGCTACTGTCAAGATTCACCGCGTCTTGTGGGTGGGCTTCAAAGCATCGTTCGTTACTGTAAGGGGAGAAATAGCCAGACTGCCACCTTAGAAAACAAGTCCTCAACGTTTATTAAATGCCTGCCGGCTGTGACCTGTTCCATTCGCTTGCGTGATTCTGAACTTGATGTTTCCAACTCCCCCCGGTTCTGGATCTGTCATTGAGATCTGTGCTCTGTGCGCTGGATTGCTTGGGCTTTACCCACGTTAGTTCCAGCTCCTTCTTCCCAGCCCTGCTCCCGCCCCTGGGAGGTTCCTGGGCACCCACTGCTGGTGCCCGTGGGGCGCTCGGTGGTGTGCTGACGTGCTCCTGGCGCCTGCAGTTGCACACAGACCCCAGGATGCCGTGGAGTGGGTTTTCACTTGTCTCTGCTGGGGATACAGCTCGAGGAACCCTTGTGTCCTGCTTCCCCATTTCCAGAGAGCGGGGGACTCTGCTGGGCTACCTAGGAGGTCCTGGTGTGGCTCCCCGCGCCCCTTCACTCCTATCTCAGGAAGGATACATGGATTTGGGAGAAGAGAGTGAGGAGACAGCTCAGTGTCTCCCCCTTCCTCAAGTGTTGTGTTCTGAGCACGTTGACGTCTTCGTGTAGCCGTTTGCAGGAAGCCCGCCTTGTGTTGGGCCAGTGCTCCTTCCCTGAACTGCCAGGAAGCCTGTGCGGCCGCAGCTTCAAGGCCCGTCCTGCACCGGCTCGTCCTCCACCTGCCACTCCTGTCCATGTGCTTCTGAGCCTGGGCGGGAGTGCCTGAGACTGCAGCTGGGCGCGGGAGGGAGTTGGGAGCGCAGCGCTTTGGCTTGAGCTCTTCTGCTGCAGGCACAGAGCCGCTCATCCGGCAGCAGAGAGGGATGGGCCATTGACAGGAGGGGCAGCCTGTCCAGAGCAGACGCACAGCTGCTCCTGGCTCGCCCCCTCTGCAGCTCGGAGCCGCGCGCCTGTGCCAGGCTAAATTAAAACTGGAGCTGCCCTGACTTTGTTCTTTTTAAGGCTGGAGTACTGGAGGTGAAAGAGGAGGAGTGTCTAAAATAAAATGTGACTGTTTGGGGGGTGTAGCCACAGCCCTCCCTTTGCTGCTCTGGAGGCAGAGTGTCGGCTGGGGTCCTGCTCTCACTTGCACACACTGGCCTTTGCGCTGGGCTCTGCCGGGCTTCATTTTTTGGGAGTGTGCTCTAGATCTTAGTGGTTTCTGTAAACACTGATCTAAATAATGTAGCGAGCAATTTAGGGCATCACACTGACCTTGGGCATGTTATCTCAAGGTATAAACAAGACCAGATTGAAATGAACACATGCACAGCAAACCTGTTCTGGAATGTTCTCCGACTGATGTAACAAGACACATAACTCCCAGTGATGATGGTTCTGTTACCTCAGGCTATTCTTTACTGAGAGCACCCCAAGGGGGATGAACTTAGGAGCTTATCACACCTCATCAGGTTGGGTATGGACCAACCATTTAATAAGATGACTGGTTGTGAACTTTGGGGAAAAATGACAACTGGACCGCGTGGATCAATAATGTGTCATCCATAACTTGAATCATGTTGGCAAGATCAAGCATTCCCTTCATGGGTGGGAAGTGGCTTAGCTTTCTTACCCTGTCCCATGACAGATGGAATGTGCATCTCCACCGGGATCGGGTTCGTGTGCAGTGGGAAGTGGGGAATGGCGGGCAGCAGGCTGAGGACTGGAACTGTAGTTGGGGGCGGTCAGGGTTCTGCTGGTGCTGCGGGTCCCTTCCCAGGAGCGCAAGACCTGCTTTTACATGCTGCTGCCCACACTTCAGGAAAGGGTGCTTCACTGTCATCAGGATAGGACCTTAGTTTGCAGTCATACTTTCATGGAATAGGTTTTGAGGATGCACAGAGCAAGGGGTGCTTGGCACCTTGGGGGAAAAGTATACCCACTTTTAAGGGGAAGGGCTCAGGAGCAGGTGGAAAGAGGCAATTTTGTGGCATTTGGACTTTCCTAGATGGTCCTCAGAGCGCTTGCATGTGGTGGGGTGGCGGGTGGTGCCTTGGAGTCCCTGTGGACTTTTGGACCGGCGGGGCAGCGTGTCCGGAGGATGCAGCAGGCAGTGTAAACTTCAGGAAAGTTCAAGGCCTTTACTCAGGTTCAGGGCTTCAGTTGCAAGGGAGTGTCCTGGGGGTGGCATGTCTGGGGCCTCAGGAAGTCTTGCTGGCAGGAACTTGGAAGCTAGACATGCCCACGTCACGGCCAGTTTCTACCACTCAGCAGCTGTGTCCTCAGGTGGGTCACTTAATCCCTGCGGACCTCGGTGACGCTTGCGAGGGTTGGCTGGTCCTTGTGTGCGCCCTTTGGGGTGTGTTGGGGTCTGCTCCTCTAGTTTCTCCTCTGCTGCAGGCTTCCCACACAGGCTGTGCATCCGCACAACTTCATGTGTCCACCTTCCCTGTGCAGCTGCCACCTCAGACTTCTGGGCTCTGCTCAGCCCTCCCCTGGACCCGTTCCCTTCCTGGGGAAAATGACACGTGGCCTCCTGTGTCCCCCATCAGCGAGTTGGGGCTTGTTGAGCACTTGCCGTCACCCCTGGTACGTGGTGGTTCTTGGAGCTAGACTAGGGGGCTGGACTTTGGGTCTCTGCTGCTGTGTTCCCGCCCTGGCTCCACAGCTAATGGCTGAGAGGCCTTGGGCCGTTTCTCTCCACCTCTTTCCTTTCCTGTGCAATGAGACCATCGGAGGTGTCGGGAGCTAAACGAGTTGCTCCACGTCAGCACTCGCGCCCACCATCACACGGTCAGCACAGTGTCGCACAATGCGGGGCTCTGACTGGCTTCCCCAGCACCATGCCCCTTCCAGGGGGGCCTTCATCTACCCCATGGGTGGTGAGGGCAGCAGAGCATGGGACTATGGTGAGCGCTGAGCTGAAACAGCAGACCGGGAGTCCTCTCCCTCCAGTCCTCTCGGGTTTCCCTGAAGTGCTGGTAGGATGCAGGGGCCAAAGCTGCTGTGTCTGCTAAAACAGCCCGGCCTGCAGGGGAACAGGGGGGGGCCTGCCCTTGTCCTCCCAGGCCTTGACCCCCAAGCAGCGATGCCCCCAGGGATGCTGCCAGGGCAGCTGTATGCAGCGAGGGCAAAGTGTTGCTGGAACCAAGTGGGGGTGCTTATCTTGCCTCCCGCTTCTTGCCTCATCTGTGTTTCCTGCCTGGGCAGCTAATTTGTACCTTGCCATGGAGATTTTTTTCCTTTGTCTAGTACAATGGCAGATGGGAAGGGCGGTTTTAATCAATTAGTTTTCTCTTGGAGATTAAGCTTTCATTATAAATACAGTTGCAGGCACACAACCTTCTGGTACTTGCATATGATTTACCAATTAGGATAATGGACTAGAAAGTCTTGGAGAGTGACAGAGACAAAGCTAACCATGGCCTCGCTCGGGGTGCTGGCGAACGAGCTGCTTTGCCAACTGGAAGTCAACATCCAACTGTGCCCACGATATGCTTGTCCTGAGAGGTCTGAAAACATCCATGACCTTTGAGAAATCGATTACAACGCCTCGGCAGAAACCTGGTGGCCAGCTCTGGGAGTCTGCGAAGTGGTCATTTGGGGTTCCTGCTGTGCGGACCACATGTTTCTGGGACACCGCAGGGCAGAGGCTGCGCTGCTTCATTTTTGAGTGAAATAATTAAACATAACGTCAACCGCATTTAAGGTGGATCTGGATCCGGCACCTCACTTTGTGTGCGTCCATCACGGCTTTCAGTGGGCCCAGGTCTTTGGGGCACTTCCTCTTTCCTGCAGACCAGTTCCCGCACCTCTGACATCTCGGGCGGGTACTTGTGTTGTGCACCAGCATCTCTGACCTCTATGCACCTGCCGGTCGCCACCCCCACCCCCAGCTGTGTGAATAAAACATTTCTCCAGGCACTGCCGCTTGACCCTGGGCCCAGCCTAGCACTGCTCTGGGTGTCCCCATTGGGAGGGTCTGAGGGGCTGCAGTAACCCCCTTAGCAGCGCGGCATGTTGAGAGACTGACAGATCTCGTGAAACCAGCAGTGGCAGAGCCCAGCTGTTTGCCTTGACTATGTTAGACTACACAGGGGAGCAAACAGGTCTTCATGCTAGGAAGTTTATAGGATGGTTGTTTGAAGGGTGGGGAACACATGCCCTTAAACCAGACCTTCTAATTCCTGACTGGGCCGATGTTATGACCCAACATTCTGCAAAATCCAAGCTCTGCTGATATCTCCTGCGAGGGCAAGAGAGACAATGCGCTTAGTTCACAGGCCTGCGCTCTCAAACTACCTGGAGCTGGGAACCTCTGGGGAGGTGAGTGGCTTGAGTAGAACCTGGGAGAATCTACTTACATAAGTAACAAGGACTGGGCTGAGGTTCTAGCTGAAGAAGAAACGGGATGGACGTGATGAGGGGAAGAGTAGAGTTGGCCATAGAGGGAATCCAACCTGCTTGGAAGTGGGGAGGGAATGGGGGAGAGAGAAAGAACCAGCCGAGAAATATCTGGGTTATCAGCTTATTGGGGTGTTATTTGCTTATTGGGTTATTGTTGCAAACAATATGTTATCAGTTAAATATTGGGCTTTCCAAAAAATTACTAAGGTTTTTAATGTGGATAGTCTTTACAAATAGGTGAGGTTTTTACTTTACTAGATAGAAAAGGAGATTATCACTGTCATCAGATTTTGAGTAAGGGAATACCGTGATGGGAATGGAATTTAAGAAAGAATATTCCCCCTACAATATGTTATGTTAGTATTTAGTGGATTTATGATTTTTTCACTAATAAAACATTAAAAAATTTGTTTTGCTTAAAGTGATGTGGATGTCACCCACATGAATGAAGTTCTTTGGACCCCTTGATAATCTGAAAAGCATAAGAAGTCAGACTAAAAAGAATTTGGGGATTCATTCTAGAAGATTCTTCAGGAAGGGCTCTGAAGTTTTGCATGTTAACGGTTTCTTGGTACACTTAAACATTTTGCTATATATAACATTCCTTGACTTACTCTTTCTTCCTTTTACTTCAGTTTCTTCTATGTTGCTTTGAAAAGCTGGGTGATGATCTCCTTTTCCTTCCCTTAGGAATTACTCGTTTTTGCTTAGGAAACTGAAGAATTTTTTTTCCTTGGTGAAGTTCAGTAATTGCGTCTTGATGTGTTGGTCCTTAGCTGTTTTGAGTTCCTTAAAGACACTTGTCTTGAAGTAACATTGGTTTACAACTCTATAGGTTTCGGGTGTATATCATCATTGTTTGACATGTCTATGTACTATTACAATCTCTATGAAAAGTTTGGTTTTTATCTATCACCATGAAATTGACTCCTCTTACCCAATTTGCCCACCTCGCAGTCCTCTTCCCCCGTGATTATTACCAAAAGTCTAGTTTCAACCTATCACTAAACGATTGTCAAATACTTGAATCTTTTTTTTTCCAAAAACTTACTTTAGGAAAGTTTTCTGTATTATGGCTTTTAATACTGGTTTTGTTCTCTTGTTTTGCTTGTCTTCAGGGACTTCTGTTATGCGTACAATAGGTCTTCTTTGCCTACCTGCAATATTAATTTTCTTTTGAATCATTTTCTTATTTTTTTCAAAATTAAAGTCCCCACTTAACTTTCCACATATCTGAAAGCATTACTTTCTGTGTTTCTTCTAGTTTAATATCCATTTCCGACATTTTTCTCAAACACCCAAGTTCTGTCATTTTATTGCTATGTTTTCCTAATTCTAGCTTATATTGTTTCTTGGTAGTTTTATTTTTCCTATTTTAACCTTTTCCTTGAAAAAGTCTAAAAATTTGATTAGCTCGTTAGGTGTGCCTTTCTGGTGTTGTGGTTTTCATTGTCTGTAGGGATGCTATTTAGCTCCTTACTCACTTTCCCCTATAATAACATGGCATGTGATACTTTAATATTTATATACTTTATATTTTATATCTGTGATACTTTAATATTTATATCTGTGAAATTAGTCTTCTTGAGATTTTAGAGTTGTTTTTCTAACTCCAGAGAGCTTTCTCATGTATTGTTAAAACAATATATATGTAGAGTGTTCAGAAACGTGACTTACTGCTTTATGATATTTCTGGACTCTGTTCTTGTCTCTTATTTTCTTTTTTTTTTTGTTAAGATTTATTTATTTATGCATACAAGCACTGGGGTACAGGCCAGAGGTGTGGGGGGGGCGAGAGGACTCACCACAGACAGAGCGGGGAGCAGAACAGGCAGATCAATGGAAGTACACTGCTAAGGGGAGCAGCGGGCACAGCAGGAGAGGTCTGCTGCACCATGTGGGTCCCCCACCTCGGCCGGCAGCAGGGATCGAACTCGTGCTGCAGTGGCTGAGGTTTGCTTCACAGTGCGTCGCCCAACCCACTGCGCCACCAGGGAGGCCCTTGTCTCTTATTTTCATTTGAACTATCTCCGCACATTATTGTTCCTAAATTTGATTCCATTTCTAGAAGTTTCTCTGATTGTGTAGTGAGAGCCCTGAGGACCAGTTTTAGGAGTTCATAGGGACTTGACTGCTTCAGATCTCCCCTCCATTCCAGTCAAGGGTTCATGGACTTGCCTGGCATTGGATTGTTTCAGGATCCCTGTTATCACTGCTATTCTTGAACTGGCCTGCCAGACTTCCCAGTGATGCCTGGAATTCTTTTGGATTCTCTTTGTTTTTTTCTCTGTCAGATGCCTCATTGTTTCTCTCTGATGTACAGGGGACAATACTGGGTATGTTGTATGGCTGGTGGTGATTTGTCCTTCCCCACTTATATTTTAGTATTTGTGGATTTTTTTTCTCATCATATTTAACATTTATAATTTTATTGCAAATGTTGTTTACAGGATATTTGTTTTGCCATCTGGCTGCTTTTTAAATGATAGTTTTCAGAAACCTAAAGGTATTTTGAGATATTTGTAGATGTAAGTTGTGAATCGTGAAAGTGTTATGAGATCTTACATATCCTTCACTTGTTGGCGTCTCCATTTTTATGCTGGGTTTTGGAAGATTTAAAAAACAGACCTCTGCTACTACCTCCACCTTCATGAAATCTGCTCATTGGTGATTCTTTAAATAGTTGCGTCAAAATTTACCTTGGTATTATAACCTCGCTCTCCCCAAATAGTGAGTGGTTTAAGGGTATACATTTTTTTTCCATATTGCAGAAAAGTGTTGGTGGGTGTTGTACACACTCCAGGGCTGGCCAGTGTGGAGGTGTCAAGGTTATCTGGCTGTGGTTACCTCTCCCTGCTGCTCTGCCATTGTCAGCACATCCCATTCTGAGATGCTGTGTGACTGCTAGTCTCTGCTTTCGGATTCTCTGCAGACAGAAGGAGACCTGAGGAAGGGCTTGTCCTGTTCCTTAAGACATTTTCCGGAAGTAGGTGCTATGTCAGATGGGCCAGAATTTAGTCTTGTAACTAGAGGTAGTTGCTAAGGAGTCATGGAAATGATTTCTTCTAGCTGACTGTATGGCTGCCCTAAATAAAACCGGGATTCTTTTCGTAAGTAAAAACAGGGCAGTGGATATTGGGGTCGGCAACTCAGAAATGAGGGATTTTTCTTGCTATGTGCTTGAACAGAAGCTTAGAAAAAGTGAGTAAATATGTAGGAAATTAAAAAGACACTTGAACAGTTTTAATGTCAACATAATTTTCTTGTTAAATTTATGCTTGTCTGCAAATGAAAACAATTGAGTGCTATGAACTGACCTTTCTTGCCCTGTCACCGGATGCTGATGGCGTCTCGGTGCAGGTCTGACCCTTGGTAGCAGGAGTGGGAGGGGGTTGGCGCCCGTTCTACCTCTGACCGCGTGCACTGGGCACTGTGGTAATGACGCTCAGCCCAGAGTACACGCGAGCTGTGCCGGTTGTGGATTGGAAGAGTTCACAGGCTTCTTAGCTTTGTTTAGACAGGTGAGCATCCTCGTAGCCTCTGAAACATACGTACCATGGGGGAAGCGAGGGCAGGCGTGACCTCTTCACTTTCATGGTGAAGCTGGGATGATCTTCAGGAGTTGTACTTTCTTGATTTACTAAGCATCAAAAATTTTGGCAGAATTCATGCCTGATGTCTAGCTGGAAGAAGCTGTATCGGCCTCACTCTTGTATAAATTGTGTTGAGTCACAGATGGGCTTCGCCGACTGGGGTGATGAAAAGGCACAGCCTCTTTTGCCATTGTGTGTGTGTGTGTGTGTGTGTGTGTGTGAGAGGGGGCTATTGTGAGTGACGCTACTAAGAGCATGATGAGCAAATGTCTCTTTGAGACCCTGGCTGCAGTTATTTTGTGTAACTATTCACAAGTGTTACTGCTGTATCATAAGATAATTCTATTACAGTTCTTAAGATTTTGCCATGTTGTTTCACATTCCCACCTATAGTGGGAGGGTTCCAGTTTCTCCACATCCTCACCAACACATTTTTTTAAAAAAATATTTATTTTTCTTACAATATTTGCTTTCTTTTCTAGGTGTAGTCCACATAGAATTTCCCTCACCAATTCACCTGTGCACCGTCACTGTAGTTCTCCCTCGTGCTCTTCCCATCTCGGCCTGGATCCCAGTCCCTCCCTTTTCCCTGCAGAATGTGTCTGCTTGGTAGTTGTCTGTTTATTTTTGTTTTGTTTTGTCAATGTTATTGATGTAATTATTATTTTTCCCCCCTTGACCCTCTGTGTTCCTCCTGTAAGTGAAACCATCTGGTATTTTTCTTTTTCCTTCTGATTTATTTCACTGAGCATAATCCCTTCTAGCTCCATCCATGTTTTTGCAGATGGCTCTAGCTCATCTTTTTGATTGCTGAATAATATTCCATTGTTGTCTATTTTTGGGCATGTGGGTTGATCTCTAAGTCTTGCCTATTATAAATAATGCTGTGATAAACATAGGGGTGCATGTATTCTTTTGAATGAATTTTTTTTTGTCCTTTGGGTAAATCCCTTGGAGTTGGATTGGGGGGTCATATGGTAACTCTATTTTTAGTAGGCTGAGGAACCTCCATACAGCCTTCCATATTGGTTGGATTAACTTGCATTCCCACCAGCAGTGTAGGAGAGTTCCTTTTTACCACATCCTCGCCAACATTTGTAGTTGCTAGTTTTTTTTTTTTTAATATGTGCCATTCTTACTGCTCCCCAACACTTTTAACATGCTTTTCAACATCTTTGTTAATTTGTCTTTTTCAATAGCAGCAATTCAAGTAAGTGTGAAATGTTACCTCATGGTTTGGATTTAAATCTCTGCCTGTTTTTGAATTCTTACCTTCAGTTTCTTTGAGGAGAAATTGCAGGGGATTCTTTGTGTTGGATGGTTGTTTGTTTTGGAATGTCCCGGGCGTTCAGATGGCCCAGGTGCTGCCACCGGGGCTTAAAGAAGCTTTCTTTGCACTGCGTGGGATCATCTGTACAGCTCTTGTGCTGAAACCTCTGCAGTTGTGCTTTGCACCTTGTCTTTTGCAAAAATAAAGCCAAGTGGAAGCACAGAAGCTAAGTGAACTGTTTTTATAAAATCTTCAGAAGCATAGGAGAAATCTTTTGGCTGCTTTTTTTTTTTTTTTAAAGATTTTTTTTTTAAAAGATTTATTTATTTATGCCTACAAGCACAGGGGTACAGGTCAGAAGTGTGGGGGGTGAGAGGATTCACCACAGAGAGTGGGGAGCAGAACAGGCAGATCAACAGAAGTACACTGCTGAGGGGAGCAGCGGGCACAGCAGGAGAGGTCTACCGTGCCATGTGGGCCCCCCCCACCCCCCGGGCCAGCAGCAGGGATCGAACTCGTGCTGCAGTGACTGCGGTTTGCTTCGTAGTGCGTTGCTTAATCCACTGCGCCACCAGGGAGGCCTATTGGCTGCTTTTTAAAAATACAAAGATGGTCTTGTCATTGCTTGCTTCAAAATTATTTGCTATTTTTTAAAAGCTTAAAACTTTCGCTTAATTGGGAGAGAGGGAAGCTAATGCCCTGAATACTGTAATTATATCAGATTTTCTCCCAACTAAATCTGTGATCTAACAAATGTCCTGTTGACATTTTAGCAGGAGGTGTTTATTCAGGTCTTCCGGTGGCAACAGAAAGTAAGTCCTTTGTTCAGAAACAGCCAGAACCTTCTAAAGAAAATGAGGCATTCTTTCTTGAGCCGAAAACATACTTCTAACAAAACAACAGATCTTGTTCTTTCTTTTTGCTTGTTCAAAACCTCAATATTTTGAAATACACCCCACTCCCCCTCAAGTCATACTTGTTTGCAAGCTAATTTCAAGCCACCAGTGCTTAGAAGCAAGTTAGCGACTGTTTCTCTTTCTAATTATTGCTTTAAAAATTATGATAAAACATACATGGGCATGTCACCATTGGAACACTTTTCAAGTACATTTCATGGTAGGAAGCACGTTCACATGGATGTATAGACTTCACCACATTCCGTCTCCGGAACTCTCCGGTTTCCAGAACTCTTCTCATCTTGCAAACCCGAGATTCTATACCCAATAAACAATAACTCTGCAGTCTCCCCTCCCCACGGTCCCTGGCAACCATAGTATACAGTCTATCTCTGAATTTGGCTACTCTAAAGTATTCATAAAAATGGTATATCATGCAGGATTTATCTTTTGGTGACTGCTTATTTCAGTTAGCATAATGTCCTCAAGGTTCATCCGTGTTGTGGCAAGGGTCAGAATTTCCTTCCTTTTGGGCTGAATAATACTCCATAGCATGTGCAGACCATGGTTTGTTTACTCACTCCTCTATCTGTGGCTATAAGTTGCCTCTCATTTTCTTCTAGCTACTGTGTCTTGACGTACACACATCTCTCTCTGAGATCAGGCTTTCTATTCTTTTGGATATATACCCAGGAGTGGAATTGCTGGGTCATAAATTCTATAACCACTGTTTCTGGAGAAGGAAAATACATCCAGCCAGTGTTGGTTTGGACTCTGCTGTAGAGAAGTGGGTGCCCGAGGGTGGGCGAGCTGGTGTGTGCTGAGCAGCTGAGTTGGTGACCGTTCTGTTAGGATGGTCACAGCACTTCAGGAGTGGCCCAGGGGAGACAGGCGCCCAGTGCAACCTGACGATCCCTGTCTTCTTGGTGGCTGACTCATTTGGGTACAACTTTAAGCCAGTGACCCTATAATTCTCATCTACCTGGGCTTTGCATCCTCCTTGATCTTGGCTCCAAGATCCCACGTGGATGGGTAAAAATCTGACCATTTTTCACCCTGTATGCCTGAGGTCTTTGTGCCTCCTTCTGCAGGGTTATGTTTGCAGTGCGAGGAGGGAGCACAGGGCAGAGGCAGGGACTAAAGCGGGGCTGTGTGACACGTGGGGATGCTCGGATCTCCTGGATTTTGGTGTGACAGCTGCTGGGACTAGCTCTGAACCCCCTCGTTTTGGAGCAGGCTGGGTCTTTGAGATCCAGGACTTGTCTGAAGCTCTCTGCTTTCCAGGATTGCAGGAGACTTCGAGGACCTCACATCTGACTAGGTTCTTGCTCTGTGCACGGTTTCCTACCAATGTGTGATTTAGAGTCATTGCCTCTCTCTGACCCTCAGTTTCCCAGGAATCTATAAAATGGGCACAGTGATGTCCTTTGCTCTCTGGGCTTTTGTGAGGATCAGATGTGATGTAAAAGTGCTGAAATCTAGGAAGGTGATGCTTCATATGGCTCAAATTTTATGGAAGGAGCATCATTGCAGGAAGTGAGTGGCACAGAACACACGATGGGATGGCCAGTTTATTGTTTGCTGGGTAGAACTCAGGGCAAGATGCTCCCGTAGCAGTGACCGGCTCAATTCAGTCTATGGGTGTGCAGCTGGGAAGCTGAGGTCTTCCAGGTGTGAGTGTGGGATGGTTTGTTAACTGTATGATTCGGGAACTTGCTGGAACCAGAAGGGGCTCGCCCCGCTGGCCAGCCTGCCTCATAGGACTGGAGGGTACCGAGTAGGGCATGCTCCACCTCGGTTATGCTGCCCACAGGGTTGTCAAGATTTTGTCACTAGCATCCCACATATCGAAGGAACATATACTCAATTTTCATAACAGTTTCATTGAGATAAAATTCGCACACTGTGAAATCCCTCCTCTCCATTTAAGATTATTGAGTATATTCACCCTGATTTTCAAGGATACTCAGAATTGTACAGATCTCATTCCAGAATATATGATACCCCTCCCGCCCTGTACCCCTTAGCGGTCATTCCTTGTTACCCTCCCCAAGTCCCTGACAGCCAGCAATCTCTCTGTCTCTGTGGGTTTTCCTGTTCCAGGTATTTCATGTAAAGGAACTCATGTGGCATGAGGCCTTTTGTGTCTTCTGCCTTCCATTTAGAGTAACATTTTCAAGCTTTTTCCATGTTGTAGCATCGGTCAGTACTTAATTCCTTTTATATGGTTGAGTAATATTCCATTGTGTGGATCCACCATTTTGCTTCTCCATTTCTCAGTTGGTGGATGTGATTTTTTTTTTTTAACAACTCGAGACCAGTACTCTTTCTCTGACATTCACTCTTCTCCTGTAAAGTCACATTATGGATCTCTCTGTACCTTCCCCTTCCTTGATATCTGAAAGGACAATGACTTTGTGAGAAGTGGAATTTTATATTTTTTCTGAATTTAAAGGCCTTAACAAAATATGCTCCAATTTTAGAGTATTTGAGCTAGAACCACACTGAGTTTCCATCAGCTGCAGAAAACCCAGCGTTTACACATAGCAGCATCTTTTGTTTCCCATCTGCTGGGAGGCATGTGTGCCTGGGCTGACACTGTAGCCAGCAGTGACGCAAGTCAGAATCTCAAGCTGGCAAGGTGGTAGGAAAGCTCTCCTTGGTTAGACTTGCTAAGTCATGACAGAGCAGTGAACATTTGTGAGAGCAGCTTATTGGGGAGGGGCTGTGGTGGTGTGGGATCCAGGGCTTCAGTGACAATCCCTCAAGGCTAGAGTTGGAGTAGACCCCAGTCCAGCCAGAGGGCCCTGGTCAACTGAGGGTGTGGGAGAGTGGTCTTGGCTGCCATGTTCCGAGCTCTTCAATGTGCCAACCAGGGCTGTTCGCACAGCCTTCCAGAGCCCACCCTTTGAATGAGAGCACAGAACGGGGTAGGGCATCTCTTAGAGGGAAGTGGCCTCATACCCGGGGGTGGTCACTGTAGAAGGAAGAATTGTTTAGTTCGTGAAACCCTTTGATTGTCTCCCCACCTTTACAAAGCTGTATGGGGTTTTCTGCAGGATGAGTGGCAAGGCTTCCTCTTGTCCCTCCACTTGTGGGACCTGTCGTTAGAAGCCTTCTGTGTGCCAGGCCGCTTCTATGAATGCATGCTCTCAAAGCGGGACATTTGCCTTTACAGAGAAAGATAGGCCCTGGAGCAGAGAGGGGTAACGGTTGTCACAGCAAGCCCTGGCATTTTAGTCAAAAGTACACAGGTAGAGGGCCTCCCTGGTGGCGCAAGGGGTTAAGCATCACACTCTGAAGCATCTGTAGCCACTGAAGCACCCAGCCGGGGTGGGGGGGGGGGCACCCACATGGTGCAGCAGACCTCTCCTGCCTCACCCGCTGCTCCCCTCAGCAGTGTGTTTCAGTTAATCTGCCTGTTCTGCTCCCCGCTCTGTCTCTGGTGGATCATGTCACCCCCTGCACCGCTGACCCGCACCCTAGTTCTTGTATGCATAAATAATCTTTTAAAAAACCCCACTAAGATAGAGGGTCATAGAGTGGTTACAGATGTCATTAGGATAGTTTTTTGTGAGTTGTTCTGGAGCTTTTCCAGCAGGTGGCAAAAAGGCCTCCATGTCTAGCAGGGATATTAGTGACGGTACTAGGACAGCTGAACAATTTCTGAAAAGAACGGGTGCCTGGACCGGACTCTCGAGGTGGCACCAGGACACTGTGGCCTTTAAAAGCTTTGGGGTGATTCTCATGACGCTAACTGGCATCCTCTGTGTTTGCCCCTCACGCTGCCGCAGCACCTCGCTTGCGCTCCACCTACACCAAGCGCTCCGCTTACAGGGTCACGTTTGTGCTCTTCAGCGGGAGAGTCTGTCATCACCTCTCTACAGAGGCAGAACCTGGCCTCCTCAAGTTAAGTAATTTAAGGCCTGCGCTCCAGCCCCCCGCACTGGGTCCCAGCCCACCTCTTTCTCGCCCCCTGGGCTCTGCACTGCCTCCTGCTGGGGCCTCCTGCACGACTGTCTCATTGCAGAAGCCCCCTGGAGAGCCAGCCCCAGGCCGGGCAGGTGTTCAGGTGTCGTCTGGTTGGGGTGCTGGTGACACACTCCCTGTGGGATGTGGGGGTCAGCTTTGGTTCCCTCCAGCTTCTTCTTGTTCTTTTTTCCCTGTGTGATCTCACTTAACCTCCAGATTGTTACTTTCTCGTCACTTTCATCTGTAGCTCAGTGAACAGTGACTACCTTACAGGCTTGATGGAGGGGCACTAACGACATGAAAGTGTGACGGACGGGGCATGGCGGGTGACACATGAAAAGGATGCGGGGTTGTGTGATGCGGCCCCTCCCCAACCTGGCTCCAGACGCCTGAAGGCTCATGTGTCGCCCTGGAGGTGGGGCAGGAGTCCCCAGGACTGGGCGGAGTCTGAGCCTGTGTTTCTGACGAGTTCCTACGTGATGTCCTGCCTGTGTCTTCAGCTCCTGGGTTTTCACGCACAGGACTTAGCAGGTGGCCAGAGGCATAACACCCGGTGGACCAAGGACCGGCTGTGCGTCACAGCGCTGGCCGCCATCCCACACTGAGGGCCGCCATGCTGGCTGCTCCTGTGGTGTGGGCAGCGGTGCTGGTAGCTTTGTTCGCGAGTTTCCTCACATGTTTAGGTTCTGACCACTACATGAAGTGTAAAAATTAATTCAATGTTTACACTTTAAAACCAATGGACTAATAAATGATAATGCAGCTGATGTTCCATTTCATGTTCTGGTTATGAATGAAGTTATTACTGTTCATTTCATGAAACACCAGCTCCCATCTAGTAGGATGGGAAATGGAGATGGGGTTGGAAGAGAGGGTTGAATGCTGGCTGACATGTGCGACCATTCCCCTTGATTTCTCCAGTCTTCCATTTGTGCATCATGAAATGGAGGTTGTTCAATGAAATGATTAAGAGGCTGAGCGTCCATTATTCTAATTTTATTTTAAGGAAAGCAAGTTTTAATTTGCAGAAGCATTTAGTTCACGAAGAGAATGTTTTCAAACTCTGGAAGTATTTCTCTTTCTTGTCCCCTTTGCTTTCTTTGGTGGGGATGGTGGCGGGTACCTTCCCTAGGAGCCAAATTGGTAGGCATGAAATACTTGCAGAGTAAAATTCACATTTTAAAATCAAAATTATTTTTGCCTGTGTTATTTGATGGATGCGTGCCATCTTAACGGGTAAAGCATTTCTTGAATATGTAAAATGCAAGTGAAAATAGGAAATCAAAAGACAGAAGAGTAAAACTCAGGACCGGTGCTGATGGAGAGCCTCAGAATGAATAAAGAATACATCTTTATAAGGTTCCTGCGGAGCCAGCTGTGAGGACATTTTTATGACTGTGAATGTGTCAAAATATGGAACAGATGTGCGCTTGTGCACGTGGGGGAACAGCTCTTGTTTGTGGTTGTAAGGTTCATGTATGCTGGGAATTGCATAATAATTTTCCCTTTTCTCCCTCTTTTATGGTTAAATGAAGCGAGACTCTGTTTCTATTTAAAACATGGTATTTCAAGTTTGCCTGTGGGTTCCAGAAGTTGAATCAGCTGTAAGAGATCTGGGGCCAGCATTGCTAAGCACTTAGTAGGTTCTTAATAGTGGCCAGGTGGCAAATTCATCTCAGCAGCTTGGACTTTGATCTGCCCCGAATTCACATGGTGGCCTCGTCTGCTCATAAAAGCGGGCGGGTACCTGCAAATGCTTCTAGAGCAATGGGAAATGATGCTGGCCTCGATGGAATGCCCCGCCTGTGCTGGTGGTGCGGCCGTGTCATGCTGTGTCTGACGGTTAACAGCCGATGCCTGAGCACAGCCACTTGCTGAAATCTGGCCTGCCGCTCAACAGCTCATTGTGCCACCAGCCTTCCTGCCTTGTTTCATTATGCCTGTGTTTTTGAGCGTTCAGTTTTCTATCTTTGTAAGCGCATCCTTTCAGTGTTTCTGTGCATGCTGCAAAATGCAGCCTTGGGCGTGTCTTCAGCTCAGGGGATGAGGCAGCCTGTTAATGCCGATCCTCTGGCAGAGGATGAGAATGGGTGGGTGCTGAAGGGACATACAGGTGCCTTTTACATGTGATATTGACAGGATGCACATTCGGATTAGGCTGTTCCTTTTAAGCGCCTGTCCCTTTAGTTGGCCAGTCATTCTCACCTGGAAATGAGTGAACTGTATCTTATTTTCTTTGACTTGAATTCTCTTTTGGGAGGGGCGCTCTTACGGAGTACTTTTTGGGAATTTTGGACTTAGTGATACATATTCTGGCTGGCAGCTCAGGAGTCAACAGTCTGAGTGGGAGCTGGGAAAGCAGAGGGTTGTTAGCAGAGGGTTGTTGGCAGGGGGCTGTACAAATGCACCCATGGGGGCAGTGGCTGGGTGGAATCACTCCGCAGTGGTTCTCACTCTGGTGTGTCACATCGCTTTCCCGTGCACCTGCCTGCAGCATATGCTGTGTTCTCAGGCTTCTGTGCCTGTTGAAGGATGAGGTCATGTATGAGTCCAGGACTTTGCATGTGGCAGGCCCTCAGGGTCCATTGAAGGCACGAGCCAGCTGACCATATCATGATAAGGACCTGTCTGCCATCCTCTAGTTTCCCTCCCTCTCTGTACTCCATTTTTTATAAGATTTATTTATGCATACCAGAACTGGGGTACAGGCCAGAGGTGTGGAGAGGTGAGAGGACTCACCAGAGACAGAGTGGGGAGCAGAAGAGGCAGACCTACTGAAATACACTGCTGAGGGCGAGGCAGGAGAGGTCTGCTGTGCCATGTGGGTCCCCTCCTTGGCCAGGAATGGAACTCATGCTGCAGTGGCTGCGGATACCTCAAACTGCTGTGCTTACCCCCTTGTGCCTCCAAGGAGGCCCCCTTGGCTCCATTTTGAGTTAATTTTTACATATGGTGTGAAATAGGGTTTCAACTTAATTTTTTCTTTGCATGCTATCCAATTCTAGTATGATTTGTTGAAAATTATCCTTAATGAATTAACAAATATATTTTAATTTCATTTTTATAACTTTTAAACACTTTTGTGAATTCCTTTGGGTTTTTTTTTTTTTTTTGCAAAGAAAGTCATTAAGTCTATATTTGAGACTTACATTTAATAAAGATACTTAGTCGCTGAATTCTAGTGCATAAAACACCCAAATGTCTGGCCTCTCGAAACCTTGTTCTTCTTCCGCAGTGGTTTTTCATTTGAGTTTTGTATCTTACATTTATTTTCCTGTTGGTGTTTGCTTTGGGTTGGCATATTAGAGTTCTGTAAACATTCAGAGCACAAAACGGACCAGTGGGGGAGTGCCATGGTTATTAATTTTCAAGATCTTGCCTCCTCTGAGAGCACCCCAACTTCTTGCACTGTTACTGGCACTCTCCTGCCGCTGGTGCTAAAACAAGGTCACTGTGGGCCATTGGGCAACTGAGCTGCCTGCTGCCCGCCTCACTTGAGCGGCCTCGCTGCAAGCAATGGTTGCTCCCTGAGATCTCCTTTCTCACCCTGCCCGACACTCTGAAAATAGACACTGTCCTGTGTCATCTATAGGGTGACAAATGTTTCCTTGGGGCCGAGTAGCATTTGAATCCTTTGTATAAAGATTCCTCTCTGTTTACCTAATTACAGCCAAGACTGTCCCTCTGCCCCACCCCACATAGACAGCAAGGGGGCAGGCGAGTGTGGTAGTGAACAGAAGGGCCGCTCAAACCCTTTAGCACTTTTAGGACAACAAGGTGTCTCAAAATGCAGGGGCCCTTCCATGTTTTAGTCTTATATGCATTGGAAAGAGCAGTTGGAGAAAAGCTAGTTTCTGAGAAAATAAAAATGACTTCAATGTTAGTGTTTAAGAGTAAAATGGCCAACGCTACCGGGAAAGGTGATGCCATTCTTCAAGGAAAGATAAAAATGTCGCTTACATGCACATAAAATTCAGGGTGGTTGACGAGTGACAGGGCTAAAATCAGACCTAGATTAGCTGGGAAAACTTGGTAAGGAGCAGTAGTAAAAGGTATTCTGAGTTTCACAAAATTGCTTTAAGAGCAGTCTTCTCTTCACATTAAGTCTTGCTCTGGGGCGAATAAATTCATTCGGATAACCCTTCTGCAGGGTCACAGTGTAAGTCTTAGACGTCTGTTGTGACAGTTTCCTCTTACGAGCAGAAATGTGATTCTGAAGAAGCCAAAATACCTTTGACTATAGTCGTTCCAGATTTTTTGTTTTGATTAGTGAAAAAAGTACTCTTGGAAAAATTATAGTAAAAAATACTGATTAGTACAGAAACCTCATATTGAAAAGAGCGTAACCAGCCAATACGTAAAGAGTGACAGGAGAGTCTTCGAATCCACCTGCTGGCAGGTGGATGAGTGCTGGACAGCTCGCTGGTGAGGGTGGCCCTGGAGCCTGACCTTCGCTCACGGAAGGACAAATGATCCCTTTATGACTCCATTTCATTTGAACTGCTTTATTCAAGCAATAAATATTTAATTGGTTGATGTTTTGAAGTTTACCAGGCTGCAGTAAATCTACATTTAGCACCAATGTAAGTCATTTCCAATAGGATTAAAATTAGCATGTTTCTCAAATCCTAAAAGAAATACCGAACTCTGGGGTACATTCAGTTGTATACCTTATTTTACACAGACATTCTTGTTCCAGCAACAAGTGATGCTTTTTCCAAGACTGCATAGTAAGGGTGGTATGTCTCCTTTCCATGCCACAACAGCCTTGCAGAGAAAGAGAAAGGCATGTGGTCTCTTTGATGAAGTTCGGGCTAACCGGAGAATCATCAATCTTTCTGCTTCCATAAGGCTTAACTTGTGAATCATCTGGAAATAGATACGTTTTTCAAACAAATCTCAAACATGTTAAATATCTGAGTATCGTAGACATAGCTGGCATTTCTGAACATCTGTCTACACTGAAGTAGGAAAAAGTGGGTTTGACATCACTTAGGGTGAGGAGCCGTTAACGTCCTTCCTGGACATCTTTACTCCTTGTCAGGGAACTGTGGTCTGTATCTCACAACAGGTGAGCAGGGGAGCTTAATCTACTCATTAGTGTACCCGACTCCCAACAACTCTTTAGTGAGTAGCGTTTACTTTGCTCTGAATTTTACTTATTAAAACAGAGTTTTGTTGCATCCAGTTCCCATAAGTCCTCATTCCAGTCCAGCTGCTGCCACCTTAGTTTGGTATTCTCAGTACCTCTGTTCTGGGCTGGGCTGGCACGCCCCCTGCAGTGGCTCTCCTGCAGGATAGTATCTACCAACTCTTCTTCCAAGCATTTGCAAGTGATGTTCCACAAAAGCGGATCTGATCAAGACTTTTTGCTGTGCCTCACTCTCCCACCTTGTTGTGGGGTCACCTTGGTGCCCCCAGACCTGGATAAGCACCTCCTCTCCCCCTTCGTGTGCTTTCCTTCTGCCTGCAGTGGCTGTCTCCATTTAGACTTGGGTGAGAGGTGCTTGCATTTCACTTACTTCATGACAGTGTACGCCTTGGAACCTCGTTCTGGAACCACACGCTTGGTCTTCCTTTGCCTCTGTGTGTATTTCTGAGCCTGCCAGGGATTGTTAAGCGAGAAAGATGGAACTTTTAATGACATTCCCTCCCCAGATATTTGGAAAACAGTTAAGTCACTGAGCAAATGAACAGCCTTAGAGAAGATTATAATGTTGACCTTAATTTCCTTTACTGGTTTTCCATTTCCTTGAAATGCATCTAATCAACTACTATTAACTGTCTTGGAAAGTTTTTTGGTTTGCAGAGGGTTTTTTTTTATTATAAATTAATGGTTACCACTAATTTAGACCAAAAGACTTAACAACAAAAAAAAAAAGAAAAGCATTAGGTACATTAATACATATAGTTATGCTAGTTGTAAGATGTGATCACTTTCTTTGGTTTGCCTACCCAGAAAAGACTGTCAGTTTTCCCCTCAGCGATTGGCTGAGAATTTAGCTCCTGCAGAGCAACCACTTGGAATTACCACTTGGAATTGAGACTATCGCAGCTTCAATCACATAATAGACACACCCACTTTTGTTAGCTCCAGAGCACTGGTGGTGATTTCAGAGTATAGATGTTCCTAATGGCTTGCGTTTCTGAAAAGGAATGTCATGTATATTAGCATCTATAGTTTTGTCTCATTCTAGGTGAAGATTTCAGGGGTAGAAACATAGAATAAAATGCTTTATGCTCTATTGCAGTTTTTGTTTTTATTAAAAAAGCACATATTGCTTTAGCAAACACAGTCTGGAGACGATGCTAGTTTGAATGTTCCTTATGCAGGAATTAGATCATTGGGGCCTCCCTGGTGGCACAGCGGGTTGAGCACCACGCTGTGAAGTTTGATCTCCGGCCAGGGAGGGGACCCACATGGCTCAGCAGACCTCTCCTGCCTCGCCCGCTGCTCCCATCAGCAGTGTGTTTCAGTCCATCTGCCTGTTCTGCTCCCCACTCTGTCTCTGGTGACTCCTCTCACGCCACCCCCACCCCGCGCTTCTGGCCTGTACCCCAGTTGTATGCATAAATCTTTAAAAAAAAGAGAATTAGGTCATTGAAGGTTTGGGAGGACCGCATGGAGCTGAGCTGACAGGAGCTGGGTTTGTGATGGATCCTGTGTGCAGGGAGAGAGGTGCACGCAGTGTGGACTTCTGTCACCTCCTCTTACTGTGACACAGGTCAGACCCTTTTGTCAGAATCTCCAATCTCTGCAACATGGGAATTACTCTTTCCTAAAAAGGACTAAAAGTTATCTGGCAGGAATTTCTCAGTTGTTAGTGGGAGGGGGAATGGTGGTGGTGTTCTAAGCACGTACCATGTTAACATGAAGCTTTCTTAGTTTTACAATCAATTCTTACCAGTATCAAACTCAAGGAAAATGTTATGAAATAATATCAGACACAGTACAAGGAACTGAAAAAAGAATTACAGCTTGCTGTTTTCTCCCTGGTCGAGGGTGCTGGGGAGATCTGCCTTTCTAGTTGTGTACTCGGCAGAACGAGTATTCTTGTCTGTCCTTGTCCTGCTGTTGACTGTTCACTCTTTGGTTCAAGTAGAGGCCTCTTGGGCAGCTGGTGGCCAGGGCAGCTGTGGTGACCGACCTCGTGAGCCCCTCCCACAGACGGAGCTCCCAAATTAGCTGTTGGGTTTGTGCGTGAAATGCCACAGCATAGCAATCTGAGCCCTTGCTCTCTGTTTAAATAAAAAGGCAGATGCTTCACACATGTTTTCACGAATTGATATAAACCATGGAAGGAAAGAATGCTGATACTCAATAGTTACCCTGTAACAGCTTGTTACATGTAATTTTTAGGTTTACTGTAAGAGCAAAGCTGAATGCCAGCCTGCATCTGTGCTGACACTGGATTAGGAGTAGCCCAGTATCTTTAAGTGCCTGAGCAATGGGTGAATGGGCATCTATAAATAGCCAGTTGGTGTGTCTGAGGGGCCTCAGGGGTGGGAAGGCTTCTGCAGCCCAGCGAGGGCCAGTGAGGGACACGGCCGAGGGGAGGGGGCACACCGTCTCGCCTTCCAAGAGGAGCAGAGGCTTGGAGCCCTGGAATGTGCCTGCGGGGAAGAGCGTTAGCTCTGGGGCAGCAGCTACTGGAAAGGCCTAAATACAGGGTGGAGAGAAGCGTTTGCTGCCCTTTGCTTGATGAACATATTGGCCTAGCAGACTTTGACAGGCCACCAATAACTTTTTTAATAGTCGTATTTTTTATTGCAGTAACATTGGTATAAGCACCAGCTAAGATTCAGAGGGGAAGGTTCACCATCTTCAGATACGTCACCACAGCACATCACCCCCAAGGCACCCACGGCCCCCGCCGTCTTCCACGGGACCCTCCACTCTTGACTCCCACACAGGGGTCCACCCCTCTGTCCTTCCCTCTGGTGGCCTCAGTCCTTTAGTCAGATTTCTGGGGTTTATTTTGGTCTGTTTGGTTCCTTTGTTTCGTTCCTCTATATTCTACATCTTTTGTGTTATCTTCCACTCAGTGAGGCTTCTCTTTCTTCCTGGGCCCACTATTTCTAGAAACCGAGCTTTTCTTTGAATGTAGGAGCTAGAACGGGAGGATGTGGGTCCTGGGCATTCCTTAGCATTGTCGTGGATTTATATGGCCCTGTTCTCACCCTGGCCCTCCGTGACAGTGCCGGGCGCACACAGCACGCTGATGGCAGGAGGCGACCACAGAGAGTGCGGTCTGTGGCTGTCAGTTATACTCGGCGTCACGTGGATGGGACTTCAGCCCACCAGTCTCAGGCCAGCTGTGAGCACTTAGAGGGTAGATTACAGGCCATGTGCCTCCTAGAATCACATGGCTGCTGGTGAGGCACCGTCCCCCCGCGTGGCTGAGCGTCTGTCAGTGCTTCTGCGGCTGGCGCGCTGGAGCTTGTGTGCGTGGCTACAGGCGGGAGGGTGGCACTGTGGGACTCTGGGCTGGGAGCAGGTCTGTTACATAGAAGCCCCTGGTCAGTCTTACCTGTGGCTGGCCCTCGTGACTGCAGGACAGCTCGTCTCGTAAACAGGCCCGTAGATAACGAACGTTAGAAATTTGGTGCTACTCTTTACAATAGGTAAGACCTGGAAACAACCTAAATGCCCAAAAACAGGTGAGTGGATCGGGAAGCTGTGGTACATATACACGATGGAATACTACACAGCAGTCAAAAATGAAAAACTAGACGCATTCATAGGAACATGGATGGAACTGGAAGGGATGATGCTCAGCGAAGTAAGTCAGAAGGCAAAAGAAAAATACCAGGTGGTTCCTCCCCTAGGAGGAATATAAGGGAACCAAATAAGGATCAAGGAAAGGAATAAGACCAATAATAAAGACACAAAAACCAAAAATGAACAGACTAGGACACACTGGGGACACTTGGTGGTAGGGATAAGAGAAAGGGTTGAGGGCAGATGGGAGCATGGGGGACTGAGGTGATGGTGCACTGGTGTTACAGTGATGGGGAATACATGGGGATTACAATTGATGTCAAATATATGTAACTTAAAAAATTTATATATTAAAAAAAGAAATTTGGTGCTAAATATCCCCCCCTCCCACACACACACGCTAGGGGTTTAGAAAAAGCAGTGTTTGCCTCAAGTAAGAACCGGCTTAGGGAACGGGTAGGGCATGGGCCCTAGTATTTGGCAGATAAATCCTGTCCAATCCCGGGGGCTTGATGGCTGTTGGGGTCTGACTGGTGGCGACTCAGGATGATGGGAGATCATGCAGTGTGAGTAGCGTAGAGAGGAAGTAGAGACAAGTGTTTATGGGCTGTCATTGCAGCCCCTGGCCCTACCACAGTGCTCCACCACCCCCCCCCCCCCC
>JAGFMF010011464.1:6495045-6596781 GCA_019455555.1 Galemys pyrenaicus | reverse complement strand
TATGCTCCAGCAATCCCACTCCTAGGAAGATACCCAAAAGACACAAATGCACTGATTCAAAAGAATACCTGCACCCCTATGTTTATAGCAGCACTCCTTGCAATAGGTAAGACCTGGAAACAACCTAAATGCCCCAAAACAGATGAGTGGATCGGGAAGCTGTGGTACATAAACACGATGTAATACTACTCAGCAATCAAAAAAGAAAAACTAGACGCATTCATAGGAACATGGATGGAACTGGAAGGGATGAGGCTCAGCGAAGTAAGTCAGAAGGCAAAAGAAAAATAGCAGATGGTTCCTCGCCTAGGAGGAATATAAGGGAACCAAATAAGGATCAAGGAAAGGAATGAGAACAGCAATAATAATAATAACAATAAAGACTCAAAAACCAAAAATGAAAAGACAAGGACAAACTGGGGACACTTGGTGGGGAGGGAAGAAGGGAGGGTTGAGGGCAGACGGGAGCATGGGGTACTGAGGTGATGGTGCACTGGTGATATGGTGATGGGGATTACAATTGGTGTCAAATATATATAAATTAAAGGGAAAAAAATAATAAAAAAATTTAGTGTGGCAAAAAAGAAAAAACCAAAAACAAGAAAAACAAATTGTGTTGCTTAACTCATTGCGCCACCAGGGAGACACCTCACCTTTATGTTCTTTATTAAAGGGCTCACCTGATTAGGTCAGGCCCATCCAGGATCATCTCCTGTTTGATGAGCACAAACTGTTTTGGGACTGTAATAACATCTGCTATATAAGGTAGCCTAATCTCACGAGTGATACCATAGTCACAGACGTCAACCACATTCAAGGGGAGGAGAGTATATGGAGTTTGTGGAGCAGGTAAGGGAATCTTGAACAGCACCTTAAATTCTTTCTGACATTTTCCCGTAAACATTTATCATTGAAAACTCGAAGTACTTCACAGGATTAGTCAATAATAATTTTACCCCAGAGAGCTTATTTACAATCAAGAGAGTTTATGAACAATCAAGTTCACTCATTAGTACTTTATTATGAATTTCACTGAACTCCTTCTATTGAAATGAGCTTCACTCATACTTCTAGTGAAAAATGAAGAGGCTAACACATTTTTTAGGTTTTTAAGCATGTTGAGATTTTATTGAATCTGGAATAATCTGGGTACATGATCGAGCATCGGGCTATTGACGAAGGAGCTGCAGATTGCTGCGATGTTGTTATTACAGGGCAGGGAGGGGGCGCTTTAGAAACCGCAAACCTTTTTTTTAAAAATGGGTTTTGCTATTTGCTGCATTAGATAAATATATAAGGCTTTTAATGGAGGAATTTTAATATAATTAGAGAATAACAGAAAAGATAAAGAATATGGCTACTAAATTGTTTAAAGTTACTTATTTTTTTGAGGATAAAACTTTCGTTAAAAATAGGATTGGGGGCTTCCCCGGTGGCGCAGTGGGTTAAGCAACACACTATGAAGCAAACCGCAGCCACTGCAGCACGAGTTCAATCCCTGCTGCCGGCCAGGGAGGGGACCCACATGGCGCNGCAGACCTCTCCTGCTGTGCCCGCTGCTCCCCTCAGCAGTGTATTTCCGTTGATCTGCCTGTTCTGCTCCCGCTCTCTGTGGTGAATCCTCTCACCCCCCCCCCCCACACACCTCTGGCCTGTACCCCAGTGCTTGTACGCATAAATAAATAAATCTTTAAAAAAAAAATAGGATTGGCCTTACTTAAAGCAAAACTAAAATTTTGAACTTTTCCCTTTTCCTAAAAACCACCCTATTCCATTGTGGACTATTACCAGTCCTCAAGGAGCTCAGTACAGAATGTGAGGATGTGTTCAGAAATATTTTTAATTAAGATTGTTACAGTTTCTAAGTAAGTGAGCAATAGCCAAACCCTGTTGACTTGCGTGCTGGGGAGGGTGGGTGTGCTGGGATGCAGGTGGTGAGCTCTAAATGGCCCGGTCAAGACTTTGCTGGATCCTCAAGCGCTGGCAGTCACTGATGGGCTTTCTTGTCACATGGATTAGGTGTGGTTTTTATTTTTGTTTTTTCTTACAATGTTTGTGTAGTGGATTAGATTAATTTTTATTTGATGTCTTTTTATTCAGGGAAATAATTCTGAGTTCCGTGTTGTCAGTGTTATCAATAGTTTGTGACCACTAATTGTTGATAAGTAATATAGATTGTGTGCACGTACCATCACTCATTTCTTTGTCACCTGTCAAAACTTGATTAACACTTGAGTTGTTTCCAGTTTGGGGCTATTATGAATAAATATGTAGTGAAAATGTACACATATGGGTTTTATATATTTTTCATATTTCTTGTGTAAATAGCCAGAAGTCAATTGGTTAATTAATTTTTCCATTAGTAATGACTGTGATGATTGTGACTTATAAGTACACACACACCCATACACACCCACACACCCCCACACACACCCACACATACCCTCACCCTCCATCCATTGGAACTGACTGCAAAACAGCACCAATAAATAGCATTTAACATTCCTACCAGTATGGCACAGTGGGTTAAGCAACACACTATGAAGCAAACCACAGCCACTGCAGCACGAGTTCGATCCCTGCTGCCGGCCAGGGTGGGGACCCACAGGGCGCAGCAGACCTCTCTTGCCTCGCCCACTGCTCCCCTCAGCAGTGTGTGTCAGTCAGTCTGCCTGTTCTGCTCCCTGCTCTGTCTCTGGTGGATCCTCTCACCTCCCTGGACTCTGGCCTGTACCCCAGGTCTTGTGTGCATAAATAAATAAATCTTTAAAAAAAATAAACAAAAAAACACATTCCTACCAGTAGTATTTGCAAGTTGCAGTTGCTGTATATCTCTGTCAACATTATGTAGTCCAGTCTTCTTAATAGTAGTTGCTTTAAAAAGCTTGACCTATATCATTTTTTAATTATAAACCATTCACTGATATCTTTAATTATGGATGGGTTTTAAACATCATTTCCTTAGTCTATACATGGGCAAAAATAACTGTACTGATCAGCAATACACCTGGAACTTTCAATTTTAAGCATCACCGATAGAAGAGAAAAGCCATCCCCCAACAGGCCTAGCCCGGAGGTCAGTGTATCTGCTGATCTCCAGGAGCAGGAGATGAACATGCAGGCAGATTGTACCCCATCTTCAACTTACAGTCACACCCCTGATGAGCCTTTTCAGGCCCAGATCTGCAGCACAATTCTTGGCAACAATCACGACATGTCCAATAAGACTTTCATTACCAGCTTCGGCTACAGGACTCTGGGGTGTGTGTTTCTCGGGTATCACCAGAAAATGTTTTGGTTCTGGAGGGTACGCACCACGGAAAGCGAGGCGCTGGTCATCATCCTATGTGATGTCGGCTGGGGTTTGGGGTTTCCTTGTGGATGATCGTCCTTAACATCGGTCTCCACCAGGCTGAGTTGTGCCGTGGTGATCTCATCCGCCATCTCTGCCTCCGTCCAGTGCGGCTGCCTGGGTAGAAACTCGTGTTTCTTTTTGGACTCAGTTTGTATTTACCGCATGGTTTTGGGCTGCTTCTCACATGCTTCTTGGTCCCCCAGATAGTGTCGTTGTGAAGTATCTGTCTACAGTCTGTAGCCATTTTTTGAAATTGAGTTTCTCTTCTTAATGAGTAATGAGTTCTTCATGTATTTTGGGTACCTGTTCTTTGCCAAATGGACATACTGTGAATGTTTCTTTTCTCTCTGTGGCTTTTTTCATTTTCTTAAAATGTTCAAAGAGCAGAGATTTTAAATTTTAATGAGGTCCAATTTATCGGTTTCTCTTCCAGTTTATTTTTTTGTGTCCCTTTTAAGAAATGCTTGCACATCCCAAGTTTACAAAGATTTTTTTTTTTTTGCTCTATTTTTTTGGTACAAGTTTTATAGTTTAAGTTTTTATGTTTGGTTTGTGATTTATTTTGAGTTGATTTTTATGGCTGATGGAAGCTATGGGCATCTGATCGTTCAAGAATTATTTGCTGAAACACTGTCCTTCTGATTTTTATTGGCACTTTTGTTGAAAATCAATTGACAACACATGTGTGGTTCTTTTCCATTGTCTATGTGTAAGCTAACACCATATTGTCTTGGTTACTCTTATGATATATTGCGAAATTAGTGTAAGTCTTCAGATTCAAATTCTGACAGTTCCTTTGACCATTCTATGCCCTTTGCATTTCCATATGCATCTTAGAAATAAGATTTATGATTTCTTTTTTTAAAAGATTTATTTATTTATGCACACAAGACCTGGGGTACAGGCCAGAGTCCAGGGAGGTGAGAGGATCCACCAGAGACAGAGTGGGGAGCAGAACAGGCAGACTGACTGACACACACTGCTGAGGGGAGCAGCCGGCACAGCAGGAGAGGTCTGCGGTGCCATGTGGGTCCCCTCTCTGGCCGGCAGCAGGGATTGAACTCGTGCTGCAGTGGCTGTGGTTTGCTTCATAGTGTGTTGCTTAACCCACTGCGCCACCAGGGAGGCCCAGATTTCTGATTTCTAATGAAAACAAACCTAGGGTTTTGGTTGGGTTGCAGTGAATCTTTAGATTAACTAGAAGAGAACTAATACCTTAATAATGCTGAATAGTCTCATCCATTAAATGCAGGTTTCCCTTGCTATCTAAAGGTAGAAATACCGTACTTTGTAGGATTCAATAAGTTATTTTTTGGATCTAGGAAGGCTCAACAAATTTTCCGTATCAATATAAATTGATGATAAAGGGCTGACAGATGCAAGTATTCGTTATTTTATATTTCAACAGTAGTATGAATCATCAAAAAGGCTTCCTTTTTGATTTACTAAGTATGAAAAAAAATAGCGAGATGATACAGTCATGAGCTGCTTTATGACATTTCGGTCATTACGGGGCCACGCACGTGGTGGTGGGCTCACACAGCCGAGGTGTGTAGTTGTCATCCCGTCTGTGTTGTGTGACCACGCTCTGTGACGTTCACACAGTGATGGAATTCCTGATAACAAACTTCTCAGAACATAATATATCCTCCTTGTTAAGGGGCAGGTCTGCAGGGAAAGACTGCGTCAAAATGTTTGTTGTGGAAACTGTGACAAAGAAGATCACACGGTATCACTTTTCACCAATGTCTTCAGAAACTACATGATCATAGAAACCAACCTGTTGGACAAAGACAATCAGCAGAGAATTTTCGTGATAGCTTAAAAGATACATAGATTTCCTGGGAGTGACTTGGGGTCTGAGTAAAGGATCAGACAGAGACAAACTGTAAGTCTGACCCTTGTGTAGGTCTGAGACACTGAGGAGGGCAGGAGCGGGGAGGATGGGAAGAGACAGCACAGTGGAGTGTGGTGGAGGATTGTGGGCGCTTTGCTGAGGAAACGGCACCTGAGGGGGAAATCCTATACTGTGAAAAAAACGAGGATTTAAAAAAAAAAAACCCACAGTCTTGCTAATGTGGCAATTTTAGTAAATGTGTAATTTGAAAATGATATCGATACGCTGGGCACAGTCGCTGACACAGGCCATTTAGTATCCTGGTTCTCTGCGGCGAGGTTCATCCACCAGCATCTCACAGAAGCTCTGGGCCGAGAGAGACGACAGTTGCTCAAAGCAGAGGATGCTGAGTGGGATGAACCACACAGACCCTCATGAACAGGGGCTTTGGGGGTAATTTCTATTAAGGGTGCTCTTTCATTGTAGCTGAAGCACAGTTTTTTATTATTGCTAAATTTATTTATACATACTTGATATCAATTGTAGTCCCCAGGGAGTTTCCACCACCATTTCCCCAGTGCACCGTCACCCCAGTCCCTTGTGCTCTTTCTGCCCTCATCCCGGTCCCTCCCCCCGCCACCCCATGATGCTTTTGAATTGTCTTTGTCTTTTGGTTTGTGTAGTATTTATTTTGTTGATTGTTGTTCTTTTCCTTGAGCCCCGTTTTTGTTTGTTTCTTTATATTCCTCCTAGTAGTGAAACCATCCGGTATTTTTCTCTTGCCTTTTGGCTTATTTCACTGAGCATCATTCCTTCTAGCTCCATCCATGTTTCTACAAATGTCTCTAGTTTATCTTGTTTAATTGATGAATAGTATTCCATTGTGTATATGTACCGCATCTTCTTGAGCCAGTCATCTATTTTGGGGGCATTTGGGTTGTTTCCAGGTCTTACCAGTTATAAATAGTGTGAAGCGTAGTTTTCTTAAAGATTTTCACGGATCCACCCCCAATCATGGACCAGCTGGCTTCTTTAGCAAAAGATGTTCAGTTTCTCAGCACAGGTTTCCTTTCCCTGGGCCTGCAGGAAGCTGCATCACTTGCATACCTGGCTCCCTTTTCCAGAGGTTTCTGAGGCACCCTGTCAGATCTGTGGGTTGTGCTAGGATGTAGCAGAGTAGTCAGTGGGGAATGAAAACGAATCCAGCAGCCCTATAGGACAGGGGCACACTTGAGCTGCTGACCGTGTACTTGTCGTCTTTGGTGCTTACCTCAAAATGCAGCTGGTGCTTTAGGAAATCTGAAGGACTGACGTCCTTTGCTTCTGCAAGACCCCAAGTGGTGATGATGCTGCAGGCCTGGGGTCCACACTTTGAAAACAGCTGTGGATTCATCCACTAGCCTTTTAAAAAGAGTGACATTCAGTGACATTTAAAAAGGGGACATTCAGGTTCAGCGAGCTGGCCGGCCACCCACTCTGCGGGCCAGCCCAGCTGCTTGTCAGCGGCAAGGCAGGGGCTGGGGCCTCAGGAGCCTTTCCACATCCAGCCCAGAAGAGCCTTCTCTTCCTCACAGAGGATGTGGCCACCCTCCTGATGTCCAGCCTCCTCTCCTTAGTAGAGCTCCTTGAACGAGCCTCATGCGGGATGGAAAGGGGGTGAGTGACTGTCTCAGGGGCTCTGGCCTGCAGACTGAACCTGCATCTGCAGCATGGATGGACGCCTCTGCGTGATGCGCAGGGCCCCGTGTGCGCATACCCCACCACTGAGCCCTGGAAGATGGCAAGCCTGCTAACCCCCAGCAGAGCGGAGGTTACCTTGAGGTCGGAGACGGAGGCTGAGCGCTCAAGCTTTGCTAATGGTGCTCAGGCACCTTTATGGTGCAACAGAAATCCAACACCTAATAAACACTATTAATATCTTCCCACATATCAGCATTGCTCACATACTTGTCATTTTTAAATGGCTCAGTAGTTACATCCCCCAGGTGCCTGGACAAGGCCACATGTAGCCCTTCCCCTGGGACTGGACACTTGGATCATCTCCAGGTTTGTTTTATTTTTGCATTTTAAACAGCGGGCTTGTGACTGTTGAGATGATGTCAGCACAAGATTGCATTACCTTGGCTGCATGGATCATATGGCCACGTTATCTAGTTACGCGGTCTTTTAGCCCCGTTTGGTTTTCTTTTCTTTGCTTGTTGTGGTCTGAATTATAAATACGTTGTGTTCTTACTTATTATTGAATAGAGTTAAAAAATGAGTTGGCTAAATTTGACATGTAACCTTGTATAAATTAAGATGTGCAGTGCCATTTTGATCCTTTTACAGTGTGATTGCCATCATAGCATACTTTGTTTTTTTTTTAAGCAGGTTTTTTTTTTTTTTTTAACAGTTGTAGTTACATAATGGTTTGCATGGTTATAGGTTTAAAAATCGGCCTCCCCGGCTTGAGTCTCGTTCTGGAAGGACACCCCTCTGTATTTGTCATTGTCATGTTCTCAGCACCTAGAAGCCTGTCTGGCTTGCAGGAGCTCGGCGAAACTGATTAGAAGAGCAGGTACATGCTCCATCCTGTGCTATGTGCGCACTCACGTGTGCCTCCCCCAGACGCCACCCTCCCATCCCCCATTTGTGTCAGAACCCTGGAGAGGGATCGAGAGTAGGTGTGGACCCTGCTCGCAGGGAGAGGGAAGGAAACAGCTAATTCTGCTTCAGCGTCTGCAGTGCCAGGAGACACGGAGCCCAGGTTCAGTGGGAACATGGCAGCCAAGGAACCAGCCAGTGACCTAAAGGGCCAGGGCCTGGGCTCAGGGAGGTTGGCTCTGCGTCCGTAGGGTTCGCCCTTGGCAAGCCTGCTGCAGCTGGGTTGCTCTCTCCCAGCAGCTGGAGGGCGCAGAGCCCTTGCAGCGTTGCTCCGAGCTTTGCGCTTGCTGCTGGGCTCCTTAATTTCAGTCCTATGGTCTCTGTAGTGCTGGTGCCTTGGGAAACCACACGTGCAGGGAAGTATCATTCCGGCAGCTGTGCTGTGCAATTGCCTTTGTGCGTCTTGAGTATAGATGTCACCGTCCAGTGCCATCTCGGTCACATTTTAGCTGCAGCGCCCGTCCTGGAGAACACAGCGGACCTTTTCATAGACTTGTGGACTCGCTGGATTGTGCGGTAGACTCAGAAGGGACCTGGGTCAAATTACAGTGACACGTTACATGATGAGAAAAGGCTCCCCTCGCCCCCAAGTGAGAAAGGCCAAGTCAAATTATGCTGTTGGAGTCTTTTTTTTTTTTAACTTCAGTTCTCGAAAGTCGGAGAATAAAGCTGAGGACTAGAATAATAAATGACTGATGACATAGTGTTTCCTCTGTGAGTCATGGTGTGAGAGTGTTGTTATTTTTCACAATGTAGAAATGTCACTGCCAGCAGCTGGAGTCCTCAGTAGCTTCCAGACGCTGGACATTCCATGTGTTCTTGGAACGCCCCTTCCCACTGCCCTTCACCCACATCCCCCTTCCCACTGAGTCTTTTTCATATAATGGTTTTGCAAGACTGTGGCTCAAACATCCTCCTAAGTGTGCAGTGTTCTTTGAGCTGGAGGCCAACAGCTGTCTGTCTTTCCTCTCAGGGTCTATTCATGATAACATATTCATGTTTATCATACAGAAACAAGTGGAAAATGTTTCCATGTAAGTTCAAAACTAGGAGTGTTTATTCTTCATCTCTTTAAGAATGGATTTTCTTCAGATCTTTATCAGATGATTTTATAACAAGCATTTATAATAATTACAGCATTAGGACTTAATATAGGGTGCTTATTTTCATTTGGTTTCTTTTGTCTCACTCTTAGCTGCACAGGAAAACTACAAGCAGCTTTCTAAGAAATGAGAATTTGGCGGGAACATTTTTGTTTTTTCATTCTCATTGAGATAACACTGGTTTATAATACTGTATATGACTTAAGGTGATGGGCTCACATCTCCTCAGCTGTACGCACTACACCACACCCACTACCAAAGCACTGATCGACCATCTTTTACCCTGGAACATTGGGTCCTTCCCATGCTCCCCCTCCAGCAGCCTCAGTTCTGCAGACATATTTCTAGGGTTTGTTTGAGTTTTGTCAGCTCCTTTGTTTTTTTTTTTTTCCTCTATATTCTACATAGGAGTGAAAACATCTAGTGTTTATCTTTCTCCTAACTTATTTCACTAGGTGTATAGGTATGATCCCCTCCAATTCTATCCATATTGTGCAAATGGCAAGAGTTCTTTATAATATAATATATAGCGGAATAGTATTCCATCATGTATATATACCACATCTCTTGGAGCCATTTGTGTATTCCTGGGCACTTAGATTGTTTCCATAACTTGGGTATTGTAAATAGTGCTGCAGTGAACATAGGGATCTACATGTCCTTTAAAACTAATGTTTTTGCATTCTTTGGATAGATACCCAGGAGTAGAATTGCTCAGTCATTTGATCATATCTATTTTTAATATTTTGAGGAACCTCTATTTTTTTCCATCGAAGCTAAATCAGTCTACATTCCCACCAACAGTATAAGACAATTCCCTTTTCTCCATACCCTTGGCAACATTTATTGTCTGTTTGTTTTTTTTTTTTCTTTAATATGGGCCATTCTCACTAGAGTAAGTTGGTATTTCATTATGGTTTTGATTTTCATTTTCCTGATAAGTGATGTTGAACATGAACATATAGATGGTGGCCATCTATATGTCTTCTTTGGAGAAATGTCTCTTTAATCTTCTGCCCATTTAAAAAAATACTTTTATTTAAGCATGTAAGAACTGGAGTGTAGGCCAGAGGTACAAGGAGGTAAGAAGATTCACCAGAGACAGAGTTGGAAGCAGAATAGGCAGATTTTACTGAAATACACTGCTAAGGGGAGCGATGGGTGAGACAGGAGAGGTCTGCTGCACCATGTGGGTCCCCTCCCTAGCCAGGGATTGAACTGAGGTCAGAGTGGCTGGTGATAGCTTGATAGTGCTGAGACATTAACCCCTGTGCCACCAGGAAGGCAGGCCCTGCCCCTGTTTTGATTGAGCTTTTTGTTTGAAATGGATAAGCTCTTTGTAGATTTCAGATATTAGCTCTTATTGGCTGTGTGATATATGCATTTTTATCTTTATTTAAAGATAAAAATTTAAATTATAAAAATTATAAAAATTTAAACTTAATTTTTATATCTTTTCATTTTGAAATGATTGCATCACACACACAGCCTCCTCCCCCACCACAGTAAAAATAATACATGGACTCTCTTATGTCCTTCATGCAGTTCACCTAAATGTTAACATTTTCTAAACCACGGTATAAGCATCAAAGCCAGGAAACGATTGCCATCGTGCAACTAACTATTCTATATACGTTATTCAAATGTTGTCATTTGGCTCATTGATTTTTTTTTTCCATTCCATAATCCAGTTCATCATCCAGTGCAGGATCACATATTACTTCACTTGTTACTTCTCGCTTGTCTCTTCTAGTTGGTGGCCATTCCTCAGTGTTTCTTTTGTGACCTGGCCACTTTTGTAGAACACTGGCCAGTTAACTTGTAGAATATCCCTTAAGTAGATTTGTTTAATGCTTCCTAATGGGTGAATTCAAAGTACACATTTTTGACATATACCAGAAAAATACTGTCTGTCTTTATCAGATGAGGATTTACACGGCCCTTATTTGTCTCATTGCTGCTATTAACTGTTGCCCAACCTGCGTAAGGTGGGCTCTGGCACTTTCCCCACTAAACAGGTTACTGTTTTCTCTTTTGTAATTAATAAAACGTGTTGCCAGGAGGTACTTTGAGATCGTTGATATCCCTCTTCTCATCATACTTTCACTTCCATTAATTCTTTTCTTTCCTGCAGCAACCATTGCTACAATATTTGCAAAACCATTTTCCATTTCTATCACTCAATGTGCATTTAAGAATTAAATTCAGCTCTTAGGAATAGGGTCTATTTTCTATGTATTTGGTATTAATACGTGTATGGCCCCATGGATTTTTGTAAATACATGGATTCTAACCTACTAAAATCATTTATTGTCTTGCTCAGATTGTTCCAGGTTAGACCACTGAGAGATCTTTCAATTTCACTCTGGTGTCCATTAGTTATTTTATGAATTTTTTCTGAATTTTGATTTTTGGCATCTCAAGACGTTGTATGTGTCCTGCTTTCTACTTGCCTGCCAGTAGCAGAAGCAACAGTTCCTCCCAGGAGCTCTGCTTCTCTTAGTGGAGAAGGGTGTTTAGAAACCAAGACCTAGGGGCTAGATGTGCTCATTGATAATGGGATGCCATTATTTTTATACTTCTCAAACACAGGGCTAGAAAATATAAGTAAATACAAACACACTTGGGTACATGCACAACTCAAAAACTGAGTGGGACCTGACATGACCTGATCTGTCCCACACAGTGCTCATTTGGTTTTACCCCATTCTTATTTATAACTCCTGTCTTCATCAAAGAGAAACCTGACTCCTCTTAGTCACTTGTTTACTTGTACTCAGGCTTGGAATACAGAATAACATCAAAAACAGTTTCTGAATTGCTAACCTGTGCACCTGTGTGTGTTGTGTGTGTAAACGTTCTTACTAGTGAGTAAGGATTATTTATTCTACAGCCCTTTTTATTGTTGGCCTTACAGTCAAGAGGCCCTTTTCTAAGGTTACTGAAGTTCTTTTCCTTCTCTCCCCTCTTCAGTGTGATTATATAATTCACTAGTAGCACAGATTCATTTGTTACTTTTTGGTCCTTCACACATTCCAGTTGATTTTAATTGTTTATTTTTGATGGTTTTTAAAAATATTTTTTTATTAATATAAAATATTTTTTTAAAATTTACATATACTTGCCATCAACTGTAATCCCCATGTACTCCCCATCACCATCTCACCAGTGCACCATCACCTCAGTCCTCCCGTGCTCCCATTCTCCCCCAACCCTTCCCCTCCCCTCCCCATCAAGTGTCCCCAGTCTGTCCTTGTCTTCTCATTTTTGGTTTTTGTGTCTTTATTGCTGTTATTATTATTGTTCTTATTCCTTTCCTTGATCCTCCTTTGGTTCCCTTATGTTCCTCCTAAGGGAGGAACCAAAAAATATTTTTGATGGTTTTTAAAAATAAAAATTACACAAAAAGGCATCCTCAGAGAAGTGTTACTTCTCCATCTTACTCATGTTCCAGTTCGTCAGTTTGTTCTGCCATCTTCCCCACCCACACCCTATATAGAATTGATCTCTTTAGCTTTATTTATCATTCTATATTTCTTAATGCTTTGATGAGCAAATGTCTGATTATTGTCTTAATTCCTATATGCAAGGTCGAATATTATAGTCTTTCGCACTTTCTTTTTCATTAACATGAAACCACTTCATAGAGATCGTCCTCATTCTTCACCACTGCATTGTATTCCATTGTTTGAATGTACCATCATTTATTCAGTAGCTCTCTTAATTATAGGCATTTAGGTTGTTTTCAATATGTTGCCATGGCAAACCGTGCTGTGGTGAATAGCCTCATGCATGCGTATTTGATGTTGGTGGAGATGTGTTGTCAGGGTAAACTCCTGGAGGTAAAGATAAATCAAAAGTGCCCCTCTGGTTTCAGTGTTGCCCAATTCCCTTCCAAGCTTTGTGAAGAGACAGTTTTAACAGGGCAGGTTTAGCAAATGGTGACTGACTGGTACCAAAGGTGATGGCTGTGATGATATCCAATGTGGACATGAGTGGTTCTATTGGAGGGTGGTGAACTCGGCCTGTTGCTCTTCTCCTGTCTTCCAGAGAAATGATACGGTGTGAAGAGAATGGAGGTCACCTTTGGACTTCGATGAGCCAAGATTTTCCATGTTACCTGGGGGACATGTGTGCTGTTGCTTATGGTGGTGCATAAAGCAGTCTCTTATTTTAGGGAATGACTATGTTCTGGGGGCTGGAGGTGGGTTAAAAACTGCTGGGTGTAAGCCCTATGTTGAGTTTTAGTGGCATGACTCCTAAGTAGGCGTTTTATGTATCCTCTGAAAAACGAGAATAATAAATACTGACTGTAGGGAAAGTACACTTCATGGTGTCTGGCAGGGTTGATGTGGTTGGTCTGAGGAGTAAATAAATCATAAATGGAATGGAACACAGTGAAAGTTACTTCCCCTCTCTACTCCTCGGTCTTACTTGATTTATTTGAAGAAGAGTAGAACTTGACATCGTTCTACAGCTCGACCGTGAGGCTGTGTTTAAAATTTCTGTAAAAATAAGCCTTGCTTCACTTCGGTATTTGATGACCTGGTTAATGGCTTGGTTATGAAGGTTGGAGCCTCTGCCTCAGCTCGGCTCTCCTCTTTCAGCATGTTCTAGGCGTCACGGGTGATGGCAGCTGGTTGACACTGGGACTTTATTTGCTAGCCACGGCAGTGACTCCAGTCTCACGAGAGCAAAGTTGCAGTTTCTCCTCATCAATCAGTGGAGGAACCTTGACCCTGTCGCTGGGTTGTCCAGTACTCTCTGCTGCGTCCAGGGCAATGACGTCTTCTCTGGGTGTCTAGTGGCTGATGCCGGCTCCTGGGCTGGGTGGGGTTCCCAGTGCCGCTGCGACCGCTGGGGTTAGAGGGTCTAGAATTGTCCGGGCATCTGCTGCAAATACAGAACTGGTCCATGTGGTGTAAACAAAGTGTCTGAAGACAGTCCTGGAAGCGCGCTGTTGTCACCCCAAGCCAGCACTTGGGGATCCAGAACACAGGGAGCCTGGTCTTCCTGCAGCCCCTGGGGTTATCAGAGTGATGGATTATCATTAGCAACAGTCTGACATCCAGCAACCTGAGAAGCCAGCGACTGTCAGGCTGGCTTTTAACAGCCTTAAATCTCTGCACTGCTCTCTCCTGCTGAGCTGCAGAAGGTTCTGTGGGCATTGTCCTTTCCCCATGCCTGACTCATTGGCACTGCAGTGTGCTCCCCGGGGGGGCCAGGGCATAGCGCCTCACTGGCAGGTTTGCCTCACTTGAACCCAAAACGTCCCCAGTTGAGCCCCTTTTGAACAGCATGGCTTTGCAAGTCAGCGGGAACCTGCAAATTAGTGGAGAGAATCGATGGAGCAGCCCCGGCCAGAGAGGTAATCATGTCCATCACGGCTGGGTGGACACGCTGCCCCACTTGCCCTCGTACTTAATACACAAACTCCACTTGTGGAATTCTTGTTCCACTGCCACCTTCTGTGGCCTCCCTGAGCCCGGAGTGTCAGTTGGAGCTCTGATATTGGTCAGTGTATCTGTCACCCTGACAAGACAGAGCATGGAAGGGTCAGTGTCTTACACTATGAGTAGAGAGTGCGTGTGGCCTTTAGTTTTTTCCATTAAAATGTGCAAAGTGAGTGGGGAAGGACTGCGGTGGAGGTGGGGAGACAGAGTCTGCCTGTGCTTCCCTGGCTGGGGGCTGGGGGCTAGGTGTGCGAGAACCCTGGGCATCTCGGGCCTGGACCTGTTGTACTGACCGGGTTGTCTCCATCCTTTCATTCGCCTCTGGATGCTTAGCTGTTCTGACATCTTGGCTCCTGTGAATAACACTGCAGTGAACGTGAGGGCTGCAGCTCTCTCTCGAAATTCTGATGCAAATTCTTTTAGATCAATACTTCCCTGGGTAAAAATGGTGTGTTTGCTATGGAAACATGGAGGTTTCTCAATAAATTGAAAATACAATCTGTATTCATTGGTGAGTGGTCTTCTTGGTCAGGCTTGTTTCTAGCTTAATGTTGCCCCGAGAACACACTCATTTTTCTTTAGCTATCATGTCAGGTCAGATGCCATGAAGACACGGCATCACGATAGAAGCTTAAGGCATCTCTGGGTACACAATACCTTTGATGAGGGCCTCCCGGGTGGCGCAGCTGGTTGAGTGCTGCACTGTGAAGCATCCATGGCACAGCAGCGTGAGTTCAATCCCCGGTCAGGGAGGGGACCCACATGGCGCAGCAGACCTCTCCTGTCTCACCCGCTGCTCCCCTCAGCAGTGTGTTTCAGTCCTTCTGCCTGCTCTGCTCCCCACTCTTTCTCTGGTGAATCCTCTCACCTCCCTGGACTCTGGCCTGTACCCCAGCTCTTGTGTGCATAAATAAATAAATCTTAAAAAAAAAAAAAGAATACCTTTGCTGAGGCAAAGCTTTCAATTTACATGGTGGTTTTGATTCCTGCTACTGTAGGGTGGGTCAGGTAAGAAAAGGGGAAAAGGTCTGAGGATCCGTTCTGAGGACATAGCCAGTGGGAAAGGAGAAGCTGGATGCTCAGCGTCTGTGACCCCGACCAAATTCTGTCTCCCCTGTACTTTATGGTGGTGGGTGTGTACCCCTCTCTACCCCCCAAGTTCTCCACACAGGGTCTCTTAGAGAGGCCTGACACCCAATTTTTGCTCTCCAGAGCATCCACCCTGAGGCGACACATCATATACACGTAGGAACTGTCGGAGCACGAGCTGCGGTCACAGGGTGGGGAGGGGCCAGAGCCGGACACAGGACATCGTGGCTGCTTTTCTGTGCTTCTGTGTGGACTTATCCCTGAGCTCTGAGACAGTTTAGAAGAAAAGTTCTCAACCTCTTTGGATGTATTAGAAATTCCACCGGCACAATTTTTGTCTTGTAAACTTTTCCCACTGCCGCCGTCCCTCCAGGCTCTCGTCCCCTGCCATCCCCACCCCTTCGTGCTCTTGTGACTGGGGCTTGGGAGAAGGTAGTCCGGCTGCTGCCAGCCGCTCTTCCTCAGGCTTCCAAGCAGGGCCTTGGTTTTCGGCTCTCACTGCCCCCAACACCTGCCTCGTGAATTGAGTTTATGCGCCATGTAGGGTTCAGCTTTCTCTGGTCTCCATTTAGTTTTGTTTCCTCTTTAACCCACCAACATAGGTTCATGCTTTATGGAACAAAGGTGCAATAAACTCACAAGAACAAAGAACTGGAGCGCAAATGACAGCTGCCCAGGGTGTTGGGACTGTTTCTGAAACCGCTGCCTGCTTTCGATCTGTCACGTTTAGCTGGAAGTCATTTCTGCTTCCTCTTGATTCCCCAGTTTATACCTTACAATAACCTTCCAGAACCTTCCACTTACAGAGCTCCTGCAGCAATGCTCTCTCTCTCTGCTTCTGCTCTGGAGCCCACCCAAGGTGCTTGTTTACATCCAGCCTTATCAGCCGTGACCCCTGCAGAGTCTATTGTCAAGAATTGTTTGGATTCGTGAACAAAAATTTGGATACTTTACCCAAAAATGGAAGTATGTTGGGGTGGGATAGGAGGAATAAGATGGAAGCCCTTGCTGTGCTTCCCAGGGGACCTTTTCCTTTTGTTTTGATCATACCAGTAGAATGATAATATGTCACGATTCTCTTGCGAAAATTTTCAGTTGTATTGAAGATCTGTTTTCCACTCGGGCAGGTGCTGTCAGTGTTTCTTGAGCCTCATTCTTTAAGTGATCAAAGGACCATACATGTATTTAACATAGGGAAAGATCCAAACAATTATTTTAAAAGATTTATTTATGCATACAAGAGCTGGGGTACAGGCCAGTGGTATGTGGGTGAGAGAAGTCACCAGAGACAGAGTGGGGAGCAGAACAGGCAGATTGACTGAAGTACACTGTTGAGGGGAGCAGCGGGTGAGGCAGGAGAGGTCTGCTGCGCCATGTGGGTCAGCTGCCTTGATAGTGCTGAGACTTTAACTCCTATACCACCAGGGAGGCTGCAAGCCAAAAAATTAAAAAAAAATATATATATATAAACCAGCTATGCCTTCCTCAGGCTCTCAGGTGTGTCTTTGGAGAACATGCTCCAGTCTCACTTTGGTTCTGGCTGTGGCCTCCACCGGGACAAGGTCAAAGTGTACTGTGTCTGGCATGTGGCCCAGCAGCAGGTTCGTCCCCTCCCCCTGCGCTTGGGTGCTGCTCTCTGCTGCAGGCGCTCTCTGCCTGGCTTGCTAAAGGCTGGAGCCACCTGCCAGACCAGAGCGTTTCCCGGGTGCTAACCCTGCTGTTCAGGCTCTGCCTGAAGTGTTGCCAAGTTCACGTGCACTCTGGGTGTGCACTGGCAGCCCCAGGGGCTTGTACTTTTCCGATGTTTTCCAGGCCCCCTGTGGCGTTAATGGGGCTGCGGTTTCTCTTGAACTCCTTTTGTCCCGAGCAGTGAACGGTGACAGGTGAGAGCTGAGAGCGGCTCCTGGGCCCCTGGTGCAGTTATAATTAACTGTGGGTCCTTTAGCTATGCATGATTTTCCATCTTGGCTCCATCTTCGATGGTCTGTGATGAATGAAATTCTGACAGGGATGGGGAGAGAAGTTTTCTAGCATATGTAAAAGGGTTACCCAGAGAACTGGGGTTCAGTCTGTAGATTTTATCAGATTATACCAGCTCCCAGCTGGGAGGCTGGACATACTGATGCTTTTCCTTAAGAGAAAGAGCAGGAAAAGGCAGTTGACTTCAAGCATAAGATGAATTGAAAAGAGACCATCATTTTTTCGTGGGAAACAAGTGTGCTCTAGGTAAGGATGGAATAGGAGAACAGGGATGTAGAAATCTTCCAGCTCAAATTTCTGCTCACACGGGTAGGGGAGGCGGCTCAGACTTTGGGTTCCCAAGGGTGACGGCGGCAGTGATAGTATCAGAGACACCACTTCTTTTTATTCTTTTTTCTTTCCTTTATATGTATTTGACATCAGTGGTGGTCCCCATGGACTTCCCACCACCATTTCACCAGTGCACCCTCGCTCAGAGGCACCACTTCTACTGCCTTCCTGTGCTGAGCTTCTGGGCTGCTCAAGTCCAGGACTGTCACTACTCTGTGATGCAGGGGACAAAATACACCTGCCATCTTCCCTTCCAAAGGTGACTTGGCCCAGCTCCATGTAGAGCTGATGAACGACTCAGAGAGGAAGACGCTGGTGTAGTGTACTCTTCTTTGACACGATCTCCCTTTTAAGGAGGATTCATGTTTCCCTGTTACCACCGCACTGGGGGTTTGAGAGTGGGATAGCAAAGAGAATTGGTGAGAGGAGTCACCAGAGACAGAGTGGGGAGCAGAACAGGCAGATGGACTGAAACACACTGCTGAGGGGAGCAGCGGGCGAGGCAGGAGAGGTCTGCTGTGCCATGTGGATCTCCTCCCTGGCCGGGGATCGAACTCATGCTCCAGTGACCATGTATGTTTCAAAGTACGGTGCTTAACCCCTTGTGCCACCAGGGAGGCCACAGCTATGGTGAGTTCTACCAGGCGTGGCAGTGGGAAGTGAGATGGAGGGGTCAGACTGTTTTGGGAGAAAAGGTTTGAAGGGAACAGCTGCCAAGATGCCTGTGACTTGGTGAAAGAGATCGGTGAAGAAAGCCTGGAGGGTGTTTGGTTGTGTGTTGATGCCTGTTTGAGATTTCGGTATGGATTGAAAAGTCATTGAGGATTAGTGTGCTGCTGGACTTGCATTTTTTTATGAATGCAGAGCCAGGAAGAGGCACAGCTGTGTGACTCACTCTGTGTAGTTGGGGCCCTCCTTTGGCGGGTCACATGCAGGCCTCCTGTGGAAGTTGCAGCCATCAGCACTGGGACTGTACGTGGGTACGAGCATCTTCAGATGTGGTAGAAAGCTCTGCAGTAGACACAGCTTCTGCATGACACAGCTGGTTTTGGGAAAATTTGGTTTAAATTCACATATGAAGGGTGTTGGGATAGTGCTGAAAAAGGGCAGAGTCTTGAAAAGGAAAGCAAAGGGCCTCTCTGGTGGCGCAAGGGGGTAAGGGCCGCACTGTGGGATTCTGCAGTCACTGCAGTGCGAGTTCGATCCCCGGCCAGGGAGGGGACCCACATAGCACAGCAGACCTCTCCTGCCTCGCCCGCTGCTCCCCTCAGCAGTGTATTTCAGTCGATCCACCTGTTCTGCTCCCCACTCTGTCTCTGGTGAGTCCTTTCACCTCCTGTGCCTCTGCCCTATACCCCAGCTCTTGTAAATATAAATAAAATCTTAACAAAAAAATTCTAAAAAAACAAAAAGAAGACAGGGAACAGCTTTGTAATTTGCGCTCATTGGTGCAGCTGAAGTTAATTTCAGAGTTTGTCTTGCTTGATAGGACGAGAGAGAAGACGGTAACGGTGCTGTATACTGGGTCGAGAGGGCTGTCTGCTCTGGAGGTGTTTTTCTTGAGTCGGTACCTGCTCTTGAGTGCTCAGAGAGATTCCCCAGGGCTTGGTGCAGTTAATTTAGTTCATGATGTCACAGCCTGAAAATAGTAATAGGCAGAATTTTGTTTCTGCTTAATCATGCTATAGAGTCGGCAAAGATTTAAATAGACAATTTATAGCCTCATAATCTATGTGCTACATATTTCACTAATATTTTACCCATTCTGAACATTTGAATGACAGCAAAAGCTATGAGCTATCCCTAGGGCTAAGTTCTGGAATCCTGAAGAAGGAGAGCACTTAAGAATCCATAAAAAGGAGAAAGAAGCGGAAGAATAGAGGCAGCCGCCCACGCCTCGAGCCCCATATTTTACCACTTCCCACATACCTCCATCAAAGTGTTATTTGCCTGTGGTGCTGGATTAAAGCTTTGTTTGTATGGTGTGAATGATCAACCAAGGAAATTCCCTCTGGAGGCACTTGGAGGTTTGAAGAAAACCTAGACTCACAGAAAGATCTTTTGGTTGGTGACTTAAGAAGTTTGACACAGAGACCTAGCAATTAAATTGAGCAGTGAAGGTAAGAAGGGTGGCAGTGGGGTCTCCTCTGGCTGCTTTCCCATGCTCCTGTATAATTCTGTAAAGAGTGAAATAAAAGAGAACAGGACAATTTTTAATTCGTTTTTTTAAACGATTTATTGTACAAGAGCTGGGGTCCAGTTCAGAGTGTGTGTGTGTGTGTGTGTGTGTGTGTGTGTGTGTGTGAGAGAGAGAGAGAGAGAGAGAGAGAGAGAGAGAGAGAATGGATTCACCAGAGCGGGGAGCAGAACAGGCCGATGGACTGATACACACTGGTGAGGGGAGCTGCGAGCACGGCAGGACAGGCCTGTTGTGCCATGTGGGTCCCCTCCCTGGCCGGGTTCGAACTCGCACTGCAGTGGCTGCAGAAGCCCCACAGTGCAGTGCTCAATGCCTTGCACCACCAGGAAGGCCCAATTTTTAATTCTTCTAAACCCGTTTCCATTGCCACCGTTCAGTGCTCCTTTGCAGCTGTCTCTCCTTCCTCTGAGGACAGCACCCTTGCATGTTTCCAGAGGGAGACGGGGTATTTGATTTCTAACCCATTGATACAGAAAATGCACACAGAGAGTAAAAGAGTAAAAGGATTTCCTCCTCCCATCCCCACGTGTTCATTTAGGTTCCTGTTGAGAGAATGAAGTCCAAAACACTAAGGTTGGATGAACCTGAATTTGAACTCAGGCTGGTCGCGTTGCAGTCTTTGTATCTCCCATTTTGCCTTCATGATTTGACAGCGACGTGGCTGGGCAGTCAATTCTTGCCCAGCAATGGAGCCTCCATTAGAGGAATCTGAGGACTTGAGGAATCTCAGACGGCTCAAGTATTCTCCACGTCTGCTTTCCCGAGTCTCTCAGGACGCTTCTGTGGGCCAGCCCAGGAACTCATCCCACACAGGCAACATAGGGAAATCTCTTTTTAATCTTAAGGAACTAACTTACCATGAAGTTCTTGGAATGTGGGTCATTGGCCAAGCCCATTGGGTTCTGCCTGTCGACTGAGAAGCAGCAGATCCCGGGGAGGAAGAGGTGATGTTGTGGGGAGAGTGCATGCTGGGAGCTGGGGACTCTGCCTGTCCGGGACCTGTCCATGTGACGGTCCACGCAGGCCATTCGAAGCTTGGGCTTGTCAATAAAATCAAGCTGCACTGGACGATCTTAAAGATCCCTTATAGATCCAAGAACTTAGGATCTACTGTACAAAATACACAAAACTGCAAGTACTTTTTGGTGATTTTTAAAAAAGATTTATTTACTTTTGCATACAAGAGCCGGGGTACAGGCCAGAGGCGTGGGAGGTGAGAGGATTCACCAGAGACAGAGCGGGGAGCAGAGCAGGCAGATGGACTGAAATACACTGCTGAGGGAAGCAGTGGGCAAGGCAGGAGAAGTCTACCAAGCCATGTGGGTCACCTCCCTGGTCAGGGGTTGAACTCGTGCTGCTATGCAGTGGCTACTTCATAGTATGGTGCTCAACCCGCTGAGCCACCAGGGAGGCCCCAACTTTTTGGTGATTTTTTAAGATTAATTTATACAAACATGTTCACATTAAAGTTGCTTTATGTCTGTATATGTATACATATATACAGGTAGATGTACACATATATTTTGTATATGTACACACAAACACACACACACGTTTTCAGCTGCTGCCTTAACTGTTCCTATACCCTGGTCCTGTACTCAGTGGAAATGCTTTCTAGTAGATACTCCAGGTATCTTTATTGGGTATAAGCAAGTAAATTTCCCTCTAGCTGCCTTCCTTCAGTTCTTTGATCTTTGAAGTGGTAGATGAGTAAAAAAAAATTATATCTAATTACTTTGATTATCTGTTACTGATCATAATATTTCTTAGTAGCATAAAGACAGCAACAAAAAGCAATCTCTCTCTTGTTTTCCAACCCACTGTTACTCAGATTTGCTTGGTTTCTGGATTTTTAAAAATGGGAAGCTCTGCTAACTAGAATTTTTATCTCCAGAGATAAACTAATTTTTATCTTTATCACTAAGCAGTTTCAGTAAAGTCCAAAATGGTTCCGTGGCTGTGTCTTCTATTTCCATTATCTCTGGGTAGTCAGAATTAAAAACCTAGGAAGCCTGTCTCATGGCCTCGCAGGTGGTGAGAAGTATTTAGTCCAAGGGCCACTTTATTTGCTGAAAATACAAATATTTTCAGGGCTTTCTTGGTACTTTTAAGTTTACAGCATACTGTGAAGTTGGGAAAATTAAAATTCAGTCATTTTTGAAAGCTCTCCATTTATGGATAGTAAACAACGCAATTATTGTCTTTAAAACAGTATCTCCCTCCCCACCTTCATTTCATGCTCTTAACTGATAAAATACTCAGACGTAAAATTCACTCAGAAAATGGGTTCTTAACCTAAACAGAAAGTCATAATATTGATGGAAACGTTCTCATTTGGTGATAGAGCAGGTCTTGTTTGCAGTGAGATTAAGTAGCAGAAAGCATCTGTGATTTTAGTTAATCAGAAGAGCCTTCTGTTTGCAATAGTTGGCATTCGAATTGGGCCCTATCTGTGACCAGGTTGATAATTCTCTTGGGAAACATGCCACCGTACTTGAGTCTTCAGATGACTGTGTCAATATTGACGTGTGGAAGAAATGAGCTGCGTGCCTCTCTGATAAAAGATATCTGGGGAGAGGATTAGTACAGGACAATTCCGTTACAGAGCAATAAACATTCCTTTCGTTAATGACGTTCTAATGGTTCCTAAGGGCATTTTGCTTCTCTTAAAATTCTCCCAGGAAAGGCTGTGAATGGAGGTGGCACCCTCACTGCTGTTGGAAAGGTGCAGGGAGGCTGACCTCTGGGCATTCCTGGGGCCTTAGCGGTCCTGGGTGCTGCTGCGGTGGAGCAGCCTGGGCCCTGGGCCTTGCACCTGGAGTCTCAGTCCAGGGATGCATTGGCTCCTGTGGAGTCAGGTCCAGCCTGGGAAACTTGGGTCAGGAAGATAAAAATTCCATCAGCTCACAGGTTAACATTGCACTTTTCCTTTGGAGACTGCCAGTATGATAACTTGCAGGAATGGAAAGGCTCTGAATACAGGTGGAGAAAGTGCCAGAGAGAGTCAGGATGTGTGACCAGGATGGGTCCCTGGGGACAAGAAAGCTCCAGGATGAGCCATTGGAGTGGGAGGGGAGGCCCCAAAGGAAGAAGTGGTGGTGGTTTGAGTTTGGTGGAAGCAAGAACAAGGACTGAACTTTCAGGCCTCCTCTTGGTGCCTCCTTTGTCTTCCCCTCCCCACTCTTTATTCAGTCTCATAAGCCCCTGACACAACTAGGGTCTCTTTGTTACTCATACACACACGTATATGCAAACCGCCATGGCAGTGTTTAAAACCTTGAAAATAGAAGTAAAATAGAAATGCGAACTAAAAATAGGGTGACAATTTTAGGTCAAAAATAAACATATCCATCTCAGAATTGTGGAGGAAAAGACACCCCTATATTTGCTGCTACTGGAGAACCAGGGTGAGCTGGTGTCTGCTAGGATGCCAGAGGCCTAGGCTGACTAGGGGTAAGGTTGTGGCCTGGGTTTGCCACTGCAGAGCACTCAGGCGTGAGCCAAGAGTGCACAGGAAGTGGGGCACTGCCTTCCAGCCTTTGCAAGGTCCTTCTCGTTCATTGACCTATCCAGACACTGCCATCCAGGGATATTATGGAGAAAGCTTGACTGATGTCCTAAACCTTGGTGGTTCGTTATGCATCTGTTAGAGAACAATCACCCATGTACTGATTTAAACCAAGGGTTTCAGGCCTGTTTATTTCTAGGAGCAACACCTTTTAATTGCTACTAGTTGGATTCTAAGATGCTGTGTTAAAAATGAGTCTGAGGCTGTCTGGGCTCAGTGGGTTCTTATTAAGTGGTGTTTTTATTAAGTAGGTTATTAGGTTCTCATTAAGTAGGTTAGTAGTGTTTTCTTCCTTATTTAAATTCTTCTAGATTACATTCAAGTTAGATTTTCCTTCCCTTCTTCTCCATGCCCAGCTATGTTTTCGCCCTGTTTGACTAGATCTGACCTTACCTCCAAAGCACAAAATTAGAGCGGTCCGTCGAGCAGATTATACTCAGTGGTAGACAGTCTGGCTCTCACTGCCCCGCAGGGCTCTTTCCCCCACCTTCTCCCTGACCCCTTCCCACGTAAGCCTCAGGTAATGCTGACATTGCTGTGAAATGAAGGTATGTCCGCTCTCACCCCTGGTGAATGACTTCGATGCATGCTCTTCCAGGGAGTGGGACCCTCTGGGGCACCCCACAAGAACAGGCTCACTGTAAATGGGTGACTTCGCCTAGAAGTGTCCAGGGAGCCTGTCTTTGGCCACTTGGGCTGGTCTTCCCAGACCCTGTTCTCCTGCTGACCTGCAAGTCACGCTCTTGAAGAAGGTGGAGAAGACACTGCCCTGGGAGGGGACGCTGGAAGGATGAGAGCTGCCCTTCCCAGCCTCTCCTCACGCTCCCTCACCCTGCCGCAGAGGATGGGCGCATGCTCCAGTTTATGCCTTTGCTCCTTCAGTGACTTCCCATTAATTCTGAGAGGCTTCCCACACTGTGCCAAGTAATTTTCCTTCTGGGATAGCTAGAAAGCCACGGTGTGAAGAGTGGTTTTTAATGGGTAAAGCTGGAAATGCCCTTTCCTGTCCAACTGGCGTTCTGAGAGCCACCGTGCAGGCGAGGAGGCGACACCGCCACCCCGTGGCTGCCCCTGGAAATCTTTCAAGCTGGGCCAGGCTCTTCCTTCCAGGCTGTGGCTGGGGTGGACCGGCCCAGCCCTGAGGGATAGCCAACCAGGAGCAGGGGGGGAGGTCATGCAAAGGCTTTGAGCTCTGCTTTCTTGAGATAAATCCAGCAACTCAGCTTACAGCTGGGAAAAAGGTCAGTGGCTTCCTCGCTTTAGCTTCTAACACTGAGAAAACACCGGCCCTCCCTGAGGGGGCCGCCATGAAGGTGACTAAGGGCTTGTGTGAGGTCTGGTCGCATGGCCTGAGCCTGCTGCAGGGCGCTGGCTCTGGTGTTAGTGAGTGAATGGCTTTCTGGGCCTCAGACGTGTTCATGTATTTAATGTTGCACGACTCACAAGGTTTGGGTGCTCTCACTCTTCAGGCAGGTGGAGAGGGCGCCGGGTGTCACCTGCAGCACAGGTGACTGCATCACACACCTGTGAGAGTAAAGCCAAAAGGCAAGAGACCCTGACAGATTTGCAGTCTGAGGGGGTGTGAACCTATTTCCCTAAATTGTGTACAGTGTTGTAAAGCAACGTTACTGCAACAGAGACGAGTGTTTATGGAACAAGGCTGTTGAAACTAGTGGACTGCAAAAAGGAGGTTTGTATGAAGACCAGCGTATAATTCAAATGAGGCAGTATAGTAAAATAATGCAGGGTGGGGACAGGCGTTGTATCTGAAGGCAGGGGGCTAGTCTTCACTCACTCAGATGGTTGGGGTGCTCCACAGGCTCCCCCGTATTCTGGCATGAAGATGGGGACTTCCACGTGATGCTCCTGGGTGTTCCACAAAATGAGAACCAGCAAACATCAGCCCTTGGAAGCTGATTCAGAAGCGGTCTCAGTCTCCCGTGCAGGGCCTGGTCTGTCTGGCTTGGCTCTCGTGCCCCGTCCACCTTAAAGACCCGGAGGTACTGGAGCCATACACGGTGGGCGGGCGCCTCTGCCCTGGCCTGGGTAATGCAACAGGAAGGCCCAGACAGGGCCGAGGAGGCTGCCAGGGGAAAATGTGGCACTAAGAATAGCCCATGAGACACGGAGATAAGGGACCAGATGGTCCAGGACGTCAGTTGGGGACAGGGAAGGGGGAGGTGGTGGGGAAAGCGCAGGGTGATAAGATAGAGGCTTGGACACAGGAATGCACAGCTGGCGCTCAGTCTGCTGTCGGTACCGTGCTGTCGACAAGGTGCCTGGCAGCTGTGGGTGTGGGAGCTGCCCTGGGCCCTTCCTGGGTGTGCCCTGCAGGTGAGAGCCAGGGCACGGGAAGGGCAAGCTGACAGGTGGAGCAGCCTTTGAACTTCAGCGCCGGGGTGTGTAGTGATCTGACCACCCGCCCGCCCCCACTCTCAGTGCCGTTTTATAGGAGGAGAAATCTGTGGCTGGGGATGGACCTCTTCAGCGTCGGTGGCGGAGATGAGCCTGACCCAGCTGTTTGCTTGGGCTTCCTCCGCCTGCAGCTAGGCTGGCCCTCTGGCCGGGAGGCCTCTGCTCTGCTCCTGGATGTGTAGCACCCGCAGGTGGGGCCGCTAGGGTGCAGGCATTTGAATCCCACAGATGGACACTGAGCACTTGCTGGGCTGCACACCCAGGTTCTCTGGTGGGGTGTAAGGTGGGGGTGAGAATCCAGAAGACAAGGCCTGTGCCTTTTGGACCTTGTGGGAAACAGTTGCTAACCAAGGGAGCAAGGCAGGATAATGCCACTTTCAGACAGTGGCCCATGCTGGGGAGAAGACAGGACCGTGGGCTTGAGTCTCTCCTGTCTTGGGGACTTCGGTGTCGCCACGCTTGGGGCGCTTTCCTTTCGGAACTGCGCCTCATGGCGCCTTCCTGAAATTCTGTTTTCCATATACCCCTGTGCCTACCCCATTTCGTCACGACGTATAGAGCGGCACACAGGGAACTGGCTGACTGTTCACTCTGTGCAGCTTAAGAAGATGTGCTCCTCATTTTTTAGGCTCTGGATTTGGGCGCAGATGAAGGGTCACGTGCAGGCCGTGCTTGGAGACCCCAGGCCTGCTGACGGCCACTGCGGTGCCGTGGGCGCCCCCCGTGCTGCAGCTGAGGCAGAGTGGCCGGGGCCTCAGGCTCCCCCGTGGCCCCACGCACTGCAGGCTGCCTGATTTCTCTTCAGGGTGCCCCCACTGTGTTCCTCAGGAGTGGGGGTGCCCAGTGGCATGCTTTGGACGTGAAAACCAAACTGCTTCCGGAGCTTGCAGCCATCACAAGCCTCACGTTCACCTACCATCCGACCAGCAAGCAGCTGATGCCTGTGCGAAAATAACTTGGCAGGAATGTCGGGCTTCCCAGGGGACTGCAAGGCCTCCTTGCATTTGGTTGGATCATAATATGACACCACTTGGAGCTCCCACCAGGTTTTAAGGGCGCTCGAGAGTTCCGGAGTTGTGGGCTTGCAGGCCCTGGGGGAAGTTGTTGGAGGTTAAGGGGGCAGCGGCGGGGCTGTGGGGGAAGCTCCAGTGCTCTGTGGCTAAGCCAGAATAAGCATTATTATTTCCACAAATCAAGCCATTTCCATGCATATTTCCCCTCGTGTCCTGATCTGTGTAATTATGGAATGCGTGTGTGTGGGAAGGCGTCTTTGGAAAACGAGTTCCTGTGCTCTGTGAAGAGGCTGGCCTAAAAGCTTAAGGAGCTGGTTCGGGAGGAAACTCTGCAGTGGAGAATTGGCTGGAATTCAGAGGGTACGAGTTGGGAGGTGCCCCCGACACAGGGGCCTTATCTGTATTGCTTTGTCCCTCTGGACCCTGGAAAAGGTCAGGTACAGAAAGAATAGGTGTGGACATGGGGTGGTAATTAGTTAGGAGACCCCTGGATGGGGTTGAAATCGGACCACAGAGCTGCCCGCTGAGCAGAACGGAGCCCTGTTTGCCTAGATTGTCTCCTCAGTGCCGAACAGGTGCCGGCACATAATAGATGCTCAGTAAGTATTAGTGGTGCGAAGGACTATCCTGCAGTGTCCTTGGCCTTGGTTTCCTTCAGCATAACTACAAGGATCTGGATTAGCTCTGATTTCAAAGGATTTTATCACTCATGTCTACACTGATTATCTTGACGCACAGGAGATCTTTGTGGGGAGGTTTCTGAGGCACAGGTTGGCACTGAACTGGGGGAGCGGTGGGAGAGCATGGTCTCAGGCTCTGTGACTCCTAAAACCTGTGGTTCTATAATTACCACTAGTACACCATGGTTTTTGAAGAGACGCTTACCTGGGGTGGCACCAGACGCGCAGCAGAGACCCTACAAGCACTGAGTGCTTTTGCCCCCTGGCTGGTGTGCAAAGCGAGAGGATGTGGTCCTGAGGGTGAACAGCAAAGTTGGGCAGATTCCTGCCCGGCTCCCAACATTGGCAGAGTGCTGAAGTTCTCTGGACATGGGTGGCTTCCCTGGCGATAGGGCTTGGAAAGGTCAGATTCATGGGGGCTGAAAATGAATGTGCAGAGGTGTCTGTGGTAGACACTGGCAGGGTAAAGTTAGAGAGGTCAGTGGCTGGCAGCTTCCCCTGGACTGATGACACAGTGGCATGGCAGTGGCATCTGGTGTGGGAGAACCGCTGTCCCTTCCTGAGTGAGACCTGAGGGCGCTGAAGGTTCACGGGCTTTCCCTTGCGGCTCAGAAGCTGCCGCGTCCCAGAATTAGCGGTGACAATATATCTCTGCCAGAAAGTAGCCGGGCAGCGAATGCGTGCCTTGTGAGGGGGTGGCTTGGAGAAGCTGAGGGTGTTACCCCAGCTTCTCTGTCCAGCTCTGTGAGGTAGAGCCGCGAGCAGCTGGGTATGTGGGTGTGGTACCGTGAGCCAGAACCTGGGGCCTCACACCTCGGCCATGCACACCCCACCTCGCTCCTGCCTGAGCCAGCTGGCTGCCTTCTTCGTGAGGTGCTCTCCCGAGGCTTCCAGGGGTTGTGCTTCTTCCCAGAGGTCACAAGGTTGTTGGGGGTGGACACCACCCCATGTGCTTCCGTCATTTACCCCGAGTCCACAGCAGGTGCTTGTCAACACCCGCTCAGCACAAGTGGTCCCAGGCCCTCCTGCGCGCTGGCCTCATTCTGAACAAAGAGCCGGCCATGCAGTTAGCGTCCAAACAGTGGTCCATTCAGCGCTTCTCCAAGTGAAGACTCCTTTTGTCCAGATTGCTGACTTTGGGAAGTTCCTCTCGAGGTTGTGCTGTGCAGGACAAAGACAGTAAAAGAGAAAGTTCCTCTCGAGGTTGTGCTGTGCAGGACAAAGACAGTAAAAGAGAACCTCCCCCAGGCAAAGCGGCCCTGTTTAAAGGCGATTGGTTTTGTGCTGCTCCCACAATTGCTTGTCTGTGTACCCACGATTCAAGGGGAGACTTTGCTTTACAGCACCTGAAAGGTTGTTTTGGAGAGGTAGCTTCCAGAACACAGAAGTTTTGCATGAGCGCGATAAGAATAACAATTTTCAGTGATTAAAGCTGTGAAAAAAAGTCCAAATCCGATGATGAACTGTTTCCAATCAGTTTACTACACGGGGGCCCCAGAATGTCAGCAAATATTGGTCGAAATCATCAAGTGCAGGTGATGATGTTGCTTGAAAAATAGTCTCTAATCAAAACCAAGATGAGTTGTAAGTGCAAATTCCATTTCTTTTTTTTTTAAAGATTTATTTAAGCATACAAGAACTGGGGTACAGGCCAGAGATGTTGGGGGTGAGATGAATCACCAGACTCAGTGGGGAGCAAAACAGGCAGATCTACTGAAATACACTGCTGAGGGGAGCAGCGGGTGCAGCAGGAGAGGTCTGCTGTACTGCGTGTGTCCCCTCCCTGGTGGGGATTGAACCAGTGCTGCAGCAGCTGCAAACAGCTTCATAGTGCAGTGCTCAACCCCTTGTGTCATCAGGGAAGCCCCCCTCCATTTCCTGATAGTGCATGCTTTGTCATAATCTTAAATACATGAACTATTGGCCCTATATGATTCCTATTAGAAATGTGGTTTGATGAACGTCTGAGATGAATTCGTCTCTGGTAGTGTTTTCAATCAAGGCTGTCAAAGGCTTTGTGTAAGCAACTTTGGGATCACAGATAATATCATTATATTATTAGCTTCATAGCCATTCATTGTAGCTAAATTTTACATCATCCTTGTTTTATGAATGAGGAAAAACTGTTTAAAAATGCATCCAAGGTCACATACTTCATAGGAGTCATAAATTTTTAAAAAAAGCATTATTGAGCTGCAATTTATATACCATAATATTTACCCTTTTAAAGCATATAATTTTGTGGATTTTGGTGTATCCACAAAATCATGTGACCATCACTGGTATTTAATTCCAGAACATTCCATAACCCCAATAGGATTCTGATATCATACCCATGTCAGTTGCTCCTCTCCAGGGATAACTATACACATTAAAAGAATAATGACCACAATAACATCTAAAACTTAGGAGATGAAAATGTAATTGACAGAATCTACCTTGGGAAAAACAAGATGCAAATTTTGGTCAAGACACACTTATATTTATTTATTTTAAAATTGTGTATGGAGGGAGGCAACATTGGTTTACCACGCAGTGCATGTTTCAGAGGTATAGGTTCACACCTGTCCAAATGGATGCTCTCACACCATCCCCACTGTTCAAGCACAAATAATCTGCTACCACAGTCCATGGAGCCCTTGCCCAAACCTCCTCCCCTTCTTAGTTCTTAGCCTTAGTTCTGCTGTCAGATTGCAAGGGCTTGTTTTGGTTTGTTTTAAAGACATTTATTTATTTTAATTTTATTTATGCATCAAGAGCTGGGGTACAGGACAGAGGCAGGGGGTGAGAGGATTCAGAGACAAGGGTGGGGAGCAGAACAGCCAGAAGGACTGAAACAGACTGCTGAGGGGAGCAGTAGACGAGGCAGGAGAGGTCTGCTGGGCCATGTGGGTCCCCTCCCTGGCCGGGCATCGAACTGGTGCTGCAGTGGCTAGGAAACCCCCCAGTGTGGCGCGCAATCCCTTGCACCACCAGGGAGGCCCAAGACATTTATTCTTTAATGTATGCCACTAATACAGTGGTTGATGGTGTATGTAGTTTAACCTCTGTCCATCACCCATCTGGCCTTTATGGAGCCCTGTTCTTGTCATTCAGTGCTGAGAGCGTCCAAGGGCACTGCGGCTCCCCATCTGTGTGTCTGGTTCTCCCGTGCACCGTTTTGCTGATGGTGCCCATTCTGTTTCCCGATGCTATGCTAAGGGATTCCGAAGGCAGCGCATCTCTGCCAGGGGCAGAAAGGAGATGCCATCAGTGGCCAGGAGGAAATCTCTCTCTCTTCTGTCCACAGGTGCCCCTTTGGCCACGGGGGTCAGGACTGTGGCAGCGAGCCTGCTAGCACACAGGACAAACTTCTTGTGCTCTCCCACATCCCGAGAGTGTGGGAAAGCTTGTCCAGGTGAACTGTGGCTTGCCTCCCTGGTACTCTGGGCATGGGTACCAGGAGCATGCGCAATGCTGGCATCACTCAAGGAGCACCCCCAGCAAGGGCTCGCCTCAGAGTGGGCTGGACTGGGCAGTTGCAGCCCCATGAGAAGCCTGGGAATTGTGAGACTGCAGGGGGAGGACTTGTAGCTTGCTCTCCTATTGCCCCATTGGTTTGTCTCTACCCCATTCTCTGTTGCCATCAAATCTCCCCCTTTCCCCTTTTTGCTTGCCCCTAGTTATAATAATATAGAAATAAGTTGTGTTCTATTATTTTGCTATATTAAGATTCTTCGTTTACTAATTTCTTTCTTACAGTGTTCTTCTCTGGGTGTAGTCACCGTAGAATTCCACCACCAGTTCACCCTTGCCCTGTCACCATAGTCCCTTGTGCTCTTCCGTCCCTGCCGAGATCCCAGCCCCTCCCTCTTCCCTGCAGAATGTGTCTGAGGTGTAGTTGTCTGTTTATTTTTGTTTTGTTGTGCATTTGTGGTGGTTGGTGTTATAATTTTCTTCTGACTGACTACACTGAGCATAATCCCTTTGAGCTCCATCTGTGTTTCTGCAAATGGTATTAAGGTTATTATTCATAATAAAAATTAAATGTGGCACACTTCCCTCTGAAAAGTCCCTAATTACTGGGAAAAAAACCAAAACTTTCTTAATGATCGTGTTTATTTCTATGGATTAATGATCGCTAGGGACTAAGAACTCGAAGACTTTGGGACCAGATAAAGTGATCTAATTATAACATGGCTCTAAATTCTTGGCTGCCAGGATCAGGGCTGTATGGCTTTCCTCCTAACTGGTAGAAACGAGTTCCAACTCTCAGGATAAAGCTCCTCACCAGTGAGGCGGTCAAGCGTTGGTGTTCTAGGAATCACACAGACAGAACATGGTGTTGACCAAGTCGTCAGTGGACGTGAAGGCATGAGCTGGGGGCCAGTGCAGGCCTCCCTAGACTGGATTCTCTTTTCCACATCCTGAGAGCTATTTGTGTGTGGGAAGGGCATGTGGACTGGGTTTTGGGCTACCTGCCTGGAGTGATGGTGGAGAGGCCATAAAAGCAGCCATTTCATAGCACAATAACATTTTGTTTCTGAAGTGCCCTTTTCCCAACCCTGAGACCAACATGGAAAGGTCAGGGGCACTCACTCTCCAAGATGTAGCTCAGGGCAAGGTTTTTTTGTGCCATAGCTAGGAAAGGACTGCAGAATGATCTAGGTGCGCGCTAGGTTTACCTCAGATCTTCAGCCAGTTTGAGTCACTGAATTCCCATGGTCAAAGGCAGTTGTGAGGAAATAATTTTTTTTTTGGCTACTTCAAAGCAAGTCATTGGCAAAACTAGAAATCTGGATGCAAATTGAATTACACATCAAAGAAAAACAATCTCTTGACCTTTCTTCCTTCCTAAATCAGCTGTTCCTAAGTGTAAAGATCCAATCTGGATGTAGCCAACTAGGCGGAGGAATGGACTTCGTGAAGCCGAGGGACTCACGGAGCTCTTCTTGACCAGGAATGTTTTTGGAGCTGCTAGAATGTGGGAGAGGCACAAGATGAGGGTTTTGTCAGAAAAGTACTCTTAGTTGAGGAAGCAAGAACTTCACATGACATAATCGTCATACAATGTCACATAAAAATGTGCTTTGGGGGAGACAATGTGCTGTAGTGTGAGACTTCAAAGAGGAGAAGGGCAGCCATGTTGGGGGTTGACAGCAAAAATGGATGTCATGACAGGACTGGGGGAATATATAGCGCTTGCGAAGAGCAGAGAGATGGCCCACTCCAGAAGGTGAGGTTCACGGGGTTGTCAGACGTGTCTTCTCAGTTGGTGGGAGGGAATGAGGTTGGATGGGCAAATGGGCCCTACTAAAGATAGGTCGCTAAAACCGAACAGAATGTCAAAATTAAACAGAAGCAGACACTAGTAGTTAAAGCGGGAAGGGCAGGTTGTTAATCAGTGATGTACTGTTGCAGTAGGGAGAAGGGGCCAGTGTGAACTGAATTCAACCTCTATTTGTGCAGAGGTAGGCATTCGAAAGAGAATGAGGGAGTAGGCATGGGGTGAGGTGGGTTCTTGGTAGAGAACGGGAAGGAAAGTATTATAAAAAAAATGGGAAGGTGGGGGTGAAATCTACCTGGTTTGCTAACTGACACTTATCAAGGCTAGGTCCTACTGACCCACAGGGCCCCTATCTTCAGGTGTTGGCTGGAACAAATAGTAAGTTCTTTGGCAGCCTTGAACTTTTTCAGGCAGGCACTTAAAAGGGAATTAGTTGTCCTAGGGAAGCAGCCTTGAGCTTCTAAACACCATGTAAGTGTTTGTTCAAATCTTTATAGCACAAGGAAAGGGCTCGGAGGAGCATGGCTAGAATATGGTCAAAGAAAATCATCAGGGGTTCTTTGATTAAATGAAAAATGGGTTAATCATTGTTCTCAAAGTGGGAATAACCTGATGAAACAGGCAGTGGAGAATAGGTTCCCTTTGAATATTGATCAATTTTTTATTGAATCTTAATACCACAGAGGAAGTAAATACTAAGAGAATAATACTTTCCCCCATGACTTGAAAGTAATCAAAATGTGTATATATTACTAGGTGTTTGTATATGATACCAGAGATGCATTAGATGTTGTGCTAGATAGCATGGGAGGCAAAAAGTACCTCTCATAAATCCCTAGGAGTCCCAAGATGCTCACAGCCCAAGAAAAAAGCCCACATGTGTGCACTCGGAGATGATGAGCTCATGTGTCTGGATGTGGATCTTCACAAAGGAAGTGAAGCCAAAGATGGGAGTGTCCTGGACTAGAATGGGTCCAGAAAAACATAGAACCAAGGTAGGACACATAGAGATGCCATGGTCCAAAAACCTCGCGTTGTGGTTCTTGACCCATGGGCAGGATTTTGACAGACTGAATGAATAGAAGGATCTGAGACAGGCAGGGGAGATGCCAGGAAATGAAACATGACATAAGGAGTATGGTTTATTTAGGTGGTAGCGAATGGGCTGGGGTAGTTGAGCAGAAAGTTCCAGAAAGGGTGGGGGGGGGGGCAGTAATCGGTCACTTGCAAGACTGGTATGTTAATAAAATATTTAAAAGTTGTTAATCTGCTTTTCTTGTTCTGTTACCTGTAAATATTAGCAAATGACCTGATCAAAAACCTTGGCCCCTTCCATGTGGTCTCCATGTGATGTAGCTAAGGCCATCTCTCTGCAGCACATGCAGAATTGCACCCCACTTCTCCGAACCGTCTGGCCGCTTCTGTTATGTTTATCTTCTCCTTGTGATCATTGCTGGTGCCACAGCAGTTCACCCATTCCCTCCCCTCTTAATTGTTGCTCCTGCTCACCTTTGATCTTCGGAACTAACTTTGCTACTCTGCTCCTCTAGACTAAAACATGAGGCTTTTTTTCCCCTCAAGTAGAAATTTCGAATAGAGGATTCTAAGTATAGTTTGTGCTGTCTATGTCAAGACCAGGTTTGATGGCCTTTTGTCAACTTCAGATAGTACGTGAAGTTACATAACAGCTCTGCTAGATTTTTTTGTACCTTTTCATGTCGTAGGGCTGCTCTTTTATGGCCATGCATATAGCTTCATTGCATTCACTTGTTTGCAAATTTTGCAGATGTATTGAGTGAGCTGTTTTTTTGGAGTGAGTAGTACACATAAAATAATCTTTAAGAAATATAAACATCCCTTAAATATAAAAAAAGGTAAGTTTGATTTTGGTATCAATCTGATACATTTCCTTTTTTAAAATTTTTGATTTTTTAATTGAGATAACTGACATGTAACTTGTCTTTTTTTTTATGCCTTGTTAAAACATACTGAGTCTACAAATAAGTTAACGCTTTTTTTCATCATTAATGAACGTTGCAATATTTCGGTCCTTTTTGTCTATTGATCAGTTTTCCAAATCTTGTTTCCTTAATAAGTGTTAAGTTTATAGCCATTTGTGTTGGTACTGTCATGAAGTTTCTAGCTTGTGAAAATTTCTGCCACATTTTAGTTGTTGACATTTGTCCCAATAGTATCATTTTAAGAAATGTCAGGTAGTCACATCATAATGAGTCAGTCCCTTTGGGGACATAAAATTGTGGAATGTATTTGATGATTGAATATACACTATTTTTAGATACATTCTTTTTTTTGAATGTTCATAGAAGTTTTATTCATAATAACTAAAACCTGGTAATAGCACAGTAAGAGTTGATAAGCAGCCTTTATTAATAGTCTTATTTAAATTTTAACTTCTTCATATATATTTGACATCAGGTGTAGTCCCTGTGGAATTTCCACCACCAGTTCACCCGTGTACCATCACCTTAGTTTCCTATGCTCTTCCCACCCTCATTTTGATCCCTTGCCCTCATCTTCCCCTGCAAAATATCTGATTTGTCATTGTCTATTTTTGTTTTGTTTAGTTGTTTTTGTTTTTTTGTTATTCTTTTCTCTGATTCCTTATTTGGTTCCCTTATATTCCTCCTATGAGTGAAACCATCTGATATTTTTCTTTTTCCATCTGACTTATTTCACTGAGCATGCCCCTTCCCGCTCCATCCACGCTACTGTGAATGGCATTCGTTTATCTTTTTTGATTGCTGAGTAGTATTCCATCGTGTATATGTACCACATCTTCTTGGTCCAGTTACCTATTTTTGGGCATTTGGGTTGTGCATTCTTTTTTTTGTTTTTTAAATATTTATTTATGCATACAAGAGCTGGGGTACAGGCCAGAGTTGAGGGAGGTGAGAGGATCCACCAGAGACAGTGGAGAGCAGAAGAGGCAGACCCACCGAAATACACTGCTGAGGGGAGCAGCGGGCGAGGCAGGAGAGGTCTGCTGTGCCATGTGGGTCCCCTCCCTGGCCAGGGATCAAACTCATGCTGCAGTGGCTGCAGATACTTCATAGTGCGGTGCTTAACCCCTTGCGCCACCAGGGAGGCCCTTGGGTTGTACATTCTTAAGAACTCATTGACCCTATTGAATAAACCTGTTAGATGTATTTATTGGGCAAGAGTTTATATTGGAAGGGAATGTTTATTGTCCAAGAACTAGATGTATAAATGTAAAGTGGGTGGCTTCTTGTCCCCCCTCTGCCTTCTGTCCCCCAGTCAAAGACTCGCTTCCCCTGCTCCCGCCATGGTTCTTTTCATCTTAAGCTGCAGGGAGTAGGGTGAGAAACAAAGTCCTAAAAATTCATCATTCAGAACTTGGAAGAGTTAGCTATTAAAACCATCATGTCCAACCAACTTGATAAAACTGCATCAATAATGAGGAATATATAAATTCTGCACATGGGGTTTAGGCAGATGGACCTTCTACAAACTGGCCGGCTTTCATGCAGTGTTACTGTGTTGGCCCCGCAGGGGGTGGTTTTCCTCTGTGCCTCAGTTGGTCTGGAGGCTTGGTGGTCAGAGGCTTGGTCCCCGATCACAGCTCAGGACGGACACCTGTCTTCTCAGCGTGCACTTTGTCACGTGTGCGGTGGCTAGTTTGCTGCATTCCAACACCAGGCACGGGAGGACCATGAAAAATTTTTGATTCAGTCCTGTAGAAGAATATATGCACACCTGTGTGGAAATGTCCTTTGTCCGCAGTCCACGGGAGGTTCCCAGATTTGCCAGCGGGGGGCACTGAGCTGTGTGCCCAGAAGAATGCAAGCTTAACCGCATCCTTCTCGGGGCACAGGACTCTCACCTGTTGACACAGTTAGGCTACTCAGGGAGCTTTTCCACTTCAGCTAGCTTTATTCCGGAGGTGTGCCGTTTCTGTTCAGCTCTAGAAGAGGCTGAGTAATGCTAAGTGAATTTTCTCACTGTTGTGACTGGGTGTTATGTACAAAACAAATCAGATGAGGCAAACAGCATCCGGTCCCTAATTTGTGTGCTTCTAGCATCCTGGCCCGATAGACAATGTCAGCGTTAGTGAGTGATTGCCTTTCACAGGCATAAGCAGACGTTGGTGTACTCTCCGTCAGGGTCATCACAGTGCCATCAGTTGCCTCCTCTTTCCTGCTCTGCATTTGATGCCAGTATGAGCTACCACAGGTTTTCTCTCTTGTCTTGAGTCCTTCCTTCCTTGTGGCATAGGAAAGCATTGAGACTTCTCTGGAAACTCGGTCCCCACCCCCACCCTTTAAGTCACAGTTTTCTTGTACTTCGTTGGGTTGGGGGCATTGGGCGTCATTTTGAGTTGGAAGGGCGTAACTTTATTTTAGCTCTTAAAGCATTCTCCAAATGGTGTTGGAAATCAATTTAATTTCCCTTTGCTTTTTTCTTTCACAAAAGAGGAAAAGCAACAGGAATGAAGGACGCAGGGGAGTGGTGGAGATCATTGTTGCTTTCTGTGTTTGCTGCCTGCATTGCTTTTCTTAGTAAATTGCCTGAGGAATTTCTGCAGTCAGCTATAATCTACTCTTGAAAGGCCTTCTTGAAGTGAGCCAAAGGCTTGGGGAAAGACAATGAAAAGAAAAGGGAGTATGAACATGTGGTCCTTCTATTGAGATTGTGAAATTTCCTTAAGTTGTTGTAAATGTGGCTTTCACCATCCTCCCCTCTTCCCCTTCATTTTCCTTTCTTTCCCTTTTCATTTAAGTTGGTTGCAACAGAGATTTTTTTAACATGGTTCTGAAAACAAGAGTGAGGGTTGGCATTTGTGTTCCGTTGGTACCATGGACAGATACCAAGCAACTATTTTTGTTTCTTGGAATTTTAAATTAGTGTATCATCTCAAACATAAAATTCCCATAATAAAAATTTAACTTTAATCATTGCTCACCAAGTCAATTAAACATGCAAATTAATGTTGGAAATGGATTAAACACAATTTTTATATAACAACTAGAATATTAAAAGGCATTCTTTCCCCTTGCTGCCCACTACAGAAAATGTTGTCACATCCACAAATCAGAAGCAATCTTTTTAACTTGTGCCTTTGTCGGTTTAGTTGAACCCAAGAACAAATTAATCCATGATTCATTAATTCCAATCAATGATGTGGAGGAAGCCTGTTACTATTTTATGCCAGCATCTCAGTTGAAGTTTTAAGGAATTAGGCGTAAGATGGGAATGTATGTGCCACTTAAATATCCTGAAAGTGATTTCTTGCTCTCAGAAATCATAAAGAAAGAGGGTGGGGTTGGAAAGAGACTTCTAACACCCTATTCATAAGATAAGAGGAGGAGGTAGGGGAAGTGGGATGAAAATGTCTTCTATCACTATTCTGTGCCTGTCACCACTGAAGGTCCTGAAATACAGCAGTGGATGAAGCAGACAATAGATAAAGCTCTTGAGTTTACATTAAGTGGGAGAGACAGTAAACAAGGTAAATATGTAAACTGTAGCCTGCGAGAGATGTAAATGCTGTGAGAAGAAAAAAAAATGTGATTCTGTGAGTGTGTGTTTAAGTGAATGACTTTAATAGGGTGGCCCAGGAAGAGCTTGGCCAGAAGACAGGTGTTCTTACAAGTACTTGGGGTGGGGCAAGGAGAAGGAGGTGGGGAGAGCAGGTCGAAGGCCACAGCATGAGGGGCGAGGTTTGCTGAGGGATGATTGCTTGAACCACGCTGTAGCAGAGTAGTGGTACAAAGGGCTGAAAAGAGGGAAATAGGAAGGCTGGTCATGGCGGGGAGGGGGAGTGGGAGGGGGAGGGGGGGTCCAGCCTCAGTATCTGATGTGTATCCCCTGGTGTAGTATGTGAAGCAGCAGAGTCGCCAAGGTTTTCAGTAACCTAGTTTACAAATTCCCGCAGTGCAAGCCTGTTTCTTTGTGCTCTTTCACACCTCACAGAGTCCAGTAAGTGTTGGCTTGAGCTGAATTGACTATTTGAAGACCAGCACTTGGATACACAAAACACTGTAGAATAGCTACCAGGTATAAAATGCAGAACTCCTCTGTGGTAAAGATGTCAAAGTCCACAGCTGAAACTTCTCGGAGCCAGTCAGTCACAATCGTGCCCTGGAAATGGGTACATGAACTCAGGATGCTCCCCACCCCACCCCAACTCCCCAGCCTGAGGCCAGAGCAATCCAGGGGATTGCACTTCGGGAAGCGGGTGGTTTGGAAGAGTTGGGGGTTTTATCAGGTGGTGTGAGCTGTTTCGAAGGGCAGGCACAGTAGAAAGCCCACTTCACAGTAGAATCTGGAAATGACCCAGGGCTTCCCTTGTGTCCTGAAGGCAGGACAAGTCAGCAGGGCAGTGTGGCCCACAGAGGGGGGAGCAGTCTGGTTGGTAGGGTCAGAGTAGAATAAATGCCCCAGGCGGCTGGGCTCAGCAGGGGCTGCCCGCCAGCCAGCCAGCAGGCCCTCTCCCCACCAACCCGGATGCAGATGTGGAGGGAGAAGTGAGTTCACAGCTGCTCTTGACTCTTTCTAGCCTGTCATTTTCATGTGTTTTGCTAGAGATCCGCCAGTCTATTTGTTGAGTGTGAAGAGGATATACAGGCTTCCCTGCTGTCTCGAAGTACTATGTTCCTGTTTGATATAATTGGGTAGGTTACCTTTTGGAACTGGGATTACTATTAACATTAATTTATATGGAAATATTTTTGAGCATTTCCATACCAAATCATGTCGAACAAAAATGTTCTATTTGGGTGGGGGAGACAGATAGTAAACAAGGTCAGTTAGTAAAATATAGAGTGTGAGAGCCATAAATGTACCAGAGGCGTCTGCTCCCTACTGGCTCTTTCTGTTTTATTCCTTCATTAAAAAAAATCCTTAACTAATACTGGTAAGCTGGTATATACCCCAGTGCTTGTATGCATAAATAAATAAATCTTTAAAAAAGAAACACATCACCAAGTATTTTCACTTGAGCAGGGCGGGCATTACATGCAATGCAGGACTGGCTTGCAGTGTAACTGAAGTAAAATGATGGAGATGCCTCACCATCTTCCTAGCCAAGGTGACGTCTTGAATACCACACACTTTGCTCTCGGTGAGCTAGTGGATCAGCTCTGATTCATGAGCTCAAAGTGGCTGACGGGAGCAGGTGTAGAAGGCAGAACCAGAAGCGCTGGTACTTGCCACCTTGGTGCGGACTCTAAATTCTAGGTAACCTCCGGTGAGACAACTTCCTTGCAAGCACTTCAGGTGTTACGTAAGTGCCCAAGGCCCCTGGCTCTCCTGGTGGGTCCTGCGTCCTGTGAGATTCATGAAAATGCAGAATCTGGGGTCAATTCCAGAACCTCTGAATCCAAATCTGCTCTTTAAAAGATTTCTGCACGTATTCCAGGGTAAGCGCATGAAAGGTACCATGCACCCACTATTTATGCTGGATCTTTTAAAATCAACTGGGTTTGACAACCGCAGCTGCGGATCATTTTTAGCCACGGGGGCTTCTCTTCTGCAGGCGACCTGCACCTCTTGCTGCTTTTTTTTATCTTGTTCTTGGTCTGTTTTTCTGTTTATTTGCTGAGTGACATACGTCACAGAACATGTTTGGCATGGATTTCTGATGATTTGCTTTGCATCGGAGGGAAGGATGTGGCTGCTTCTATGTGCCTCACATGCCACTTACGGGACAGGACTGGGATGGGCTGTTCTTTCAGTTGTAACTTGATTTATGGAGATGCTGAAAATGTTTCCCTGACTTAATGCTGGCTTTGCTTAAGTATTCTCCGACTACGGGCACTAAACGTGAAGCCTAAGATTTTAGTAGTCTGAGGTCTCTGAGAATGGGAAAACAGGCCTCATAATTTTCAGATGAGGAGGAAACAGCAAGTCTCTGCTCCCTCACAGCGCAGAGCATGGCGTGGGTGCTTGGTTTTCTTCTAATGGCACCTTAATCTGCCGTCAGTGCCTGAGCGAGACTGTATGTGGTATAATGACGGGTATTCATGTCTCTTTCCTGAGGGAAAAGCTCCAGCCCCTTGGGGGGTGTGGTAAAGGCTGGGGCCCTGCTGTCCGACCACAGAGATTACTGAGGACATTCTCCATGCCTGTGGCTCTCGTCTGTGTGGAATAAGGGTGAGGCCCAAGGAGACCACACCGGGGCCACCGAAGGGAGCTGCACTGTAAGTGCCACTCAGCCCTCTAACCCGCCGTCTGGCACTGCCTAGGTGGTGGTTCACAAGAGGGTGTGTCCAGTCCATCCGGTGCCCCTAGCACCAGCTCCTCTGATCCTGGAAATATGTCTGCCATTGGGAATGAACTGCATCTGGGGTGGGTGTGGAGTTTGGCCCTGGGAGAGGTGGTTGGTTGATTAGCCAAGAGCACCTCATCACTCGCAAATGCACCCCGACTTCACACACTCTGACAGTCGTCAAGCACCACTCAGAAGTGGACTCATGGTCCCTGCCTGGTCATTCAGCCTGCCCTCGTCAGGACCTGAGGAGAGGTCTGTTGGGCCGGTTGTCCGTGGGTGGCCTGAGGAGAGGTCTGTTGGGCCGGTCGTCCATGGGTGGCCTGTTTTGTGACTTTCCGTTAAAGGCTGTCTACGCTCAACCCTCCGTGGGACTTAATGGTAAAGGCTTTGAGAGAGACTGAGGCGCTGGCTCTGGACCAGGATGGTTCAGAACCCATCCTGGTCCAGAGCCTGGGGGTTGTCTGCTCCCCAGCTGCTCCCACCACTCTGTGGAAGGCCAGGGGCTGCCCTGTGCTTTCTCTTGGAACTAAAGGGGGTGAAGCAGGTGGATCTCCATGTGGAGCTGGAGACCTCGGAAGGGAAAGGAGGCGAGGGTCTGCTCATCTGAGTTGGGCCTTACAGGCCGGCAGGTGGGGAATGCGCTGTTGGAGGCTTTCAGCTCCGCACAAAGGGCACCATTGAGCGAGCTTGCAACTGACGATGAAGGCTGTTGAGTAAATACTGGACAGTTGCGGCTTGGGTGGGTTGCTCAGCCAGTGTTGAAGGCTCCAGGAAACAGCCTGTGTCCGATGGAGAGAAACGGTGCCGCGCCCTCAGGGCTTCTCCTCCCTGGCATCACAGGCCTGCGTGTCGTGGAGGGTTATTGCAGCTTGGGGCGCTGGGCCTGCTGTGTTCACCTGGATGACGGACTCATTAACCCAGCATTTCCGGAGTGGGTGTGAGGGAAGACGCGTGGAAGCCCCCCTGCAGTCCCGTGAGTACTGGGGTCTCAGGCCACTCCTCCTTCCTGCTCTGGATTGCATGCTTCTCTTGGTGAGTCTCTGGAGCACCTTGGTCATCTTTGAGGCTGAGATGCAATGCCTTCCCCCGCCAAATAACTGTCTGCAAATGGCTTAGTGTTGCAAAACCCCCTTCCCTGTACCCTGTTACTCTGTAGGAGAAGTAACAGCCTGGCAAAGAGCTGATTGTGTTAGGAAATACTGAGTGAGTTTTGGAATTACTGACTGCATTGAGACGTCTCAGCCTAGGATTCCTTTTCCTCTCCTGTCATGTAGCCTGCCAGAAATTTGAAGCCACGCCCACACTGTTTCCTAATTATGTTCTCCAATATGTGGGTTCACCTGACTGTTCTCTGGAGAGGATGAGCGCTCGCACTTGGGCCACTTTTGTGTCTTGCCCGTGAGTGCTTACTGTGGCCGTGTGGCACCCTTGGGCTCGGGACCTTGGCACAGCCTGGAAGTAGAGCGGGCACGTCAGGTGGTCAGGAGGCTTGGGGTGCAGCCTGCCCTTTGGGCGTGTGGGAACCTTCAGTTTGGGTGTGGTTTTGTTAGGAGACCAAAGCTGTATAAGGTGTGCTACATTTCACTGTGAAGCCACAGTGCTGCTTCTGACCGTGATTCCCCTGCACCCTGGCTAGTGAATAAACTCTAATCACAATTGAATCAGGTGTTTTAAAAACTCAGCTCTTTTCTGTGGGGCAGGATTGTGTGTGTGTGTTACAGGAAGCTCTCTGGAGATGAAAGGCTGTTTCCATCTTGAAGAACACTTAAGGGAGGACCCCTGCCCCATGGAGTGGGTCAGGTGAACCACTGAATTTTGCAGCTCTCCTCAGTGACATGATTGATGCCAGATAGCTCCCCTTTGACCCCAGCTAATGAGCCTCATCTTCTCCCTGAGGGTCAGACACTCATTTCATTCTCTCCAGATATTTGCAACAGGGATGGTGAACATTTTCCCTGTCAGGAGCCATTGATTCAGGAAGGAAGAAGCATCTCTTGGAGGCAGCAGTGGTGACCTAGAGAAGCTCCCCAGTCCTGGGCTGTCTGAGTGCAGGACCTGACAGATGACCAGAGGTGTCCTGGGGTGTCCTCCTAGCCCCATGTGCTTGCCCGTGAAACACCTGACTATGGAGGAGCTTGGGTGTTTTTTCTGGAAGTGTCACTCCAGCCTTTTGGAGTTGGAGAGGAAGGAAAAGCAGTGAGGACCGAGCACTCCGATGTGCCCAGGGCTTGACCAACATTGCTGTGCTCATCACGTCACTTCTTCATGGTGGATGGGTATTTCGAATCCTGATTTACAGATCAGAGGAATCTATTCTGAGAAACCGTTGTGGATTTAGGAGTCTGAGCAGCATCTGAGGTGATGGCAGAATCAGGCAGAAGGTCAAATGTGTGAGACGTCATGGCAGCCGGGGCTGGGGGCGCAGGAGAAGGCACGAGAAGTAGACATAGTGCCCTGGACAGTGGGCCAGCACAGGAGGTCAGGGCCAACAGAGGCTGAGGAGAATGAGGTACTTTGCGGAGGCCAAGACTAGGCAGTTCTGGCTCTACTTGGTGCTGGGAGAGAGGGTGCAGTCATTTTTGATTGTGTCCTCAGGTGGGGGTGGGTCATGTGCTTGTGCTGGGATGCCCCTTTTCTCCTCAATTTTTTTTCCTGGAGAGAGAAGCAAAGTTGGGCCTCATACCTGACTGATAGCAGTGGCCTCCAGTGGCCACCTGGGACCTTGGGTGTTTCCAGGAGAGCAGAGAGAGAGCTGGCTAGTTTGTTCCAGAAACCTCTCTAGCCTTTGTGCCCTGCTGGAGGGGTGAGAAGGTCCAGGCTACAGGCAGTGCCGCCATCATGCTGTGGCCGTCTCGGGAGAAAACACCCCACACCCAAGCAAAACCCACTCAGCAGTGTGGTTTCTTTGTTGTTCACAGAGAACTAGAAAGAGGAACCTATGTAATTTTGTAAAGCATATATTTAAATGTTTCAGCTTACTTCTAAAATAAAGAAAGGGAATTATAAAAGGCCATAAATAAAGTAAATATTTTGAGGTGTTTCAAATTTCTAATTAGGGTAGAAAAGAACAAAGGACAAAGGAAATGTGGAAAGAGGAGGAAGGGAGAGGGCAGAGGCAGGAAGGAAAGCAGTCTGGCCCTTTGCAAGGAAGAGAGAGGGAGGGAGAAAGAGAGAGAGGAAGAGAGGAAAGGGGTGAGGGAGAGGTAAGAAGGGGAGGGGGGAGAGAGAGGGGGAAGAGAGGAGAGAGGTGAGGGGGGCCAGGGGAGAGGGGGAGAAAGAAGAGAGGAGAGAGGGAGACTTGCCTGAGACAGACGTGCACATCAAGACTGAGGAGCTGAAGGAAAGCTGGCCAAAGAAAATGATCCCTTCACCTGTTTCTCACACCACTGGTTGCCTCAGGGTGTATCTGCTGCTTTTCAGATGCTAATGACGGATTACCCCGGGTCAGCAGCCTTTTTAGTGACGCTGTGGCAAAGTGCTGACCCCTTTGGCACATGTGCGAGGGGTTCTGTGGATGGGGCAAACAGTTCAGCCTCTCCACAGAGGGAGGTGGTACAGCGGGAGAGTCTCTGAGGACTCCTCTCTCTGCCCGTCTTTGATCCCAGGGAAAAAAGGCCTGTTTTAGACAGAATTCCAATTCATTGAGTGACCTGCTCTAGCTGACCCGGGGCTTTAGGCCTCTGAGAAGGGACACTTTTGTTAAAGTAAAGATGGAACAGACAGAAATGGACTATGCTGGGGCCCTGAGTTGACCACCTCTCTCCAACTCAGAAGGAAAAGTAGTTTCCTGTGAATAAATTCAAAACCTGGTCTGCCTTCTTTGGTGAAGATGAGGAGGGTGACAGGGTGACTCCCCGAGTAACCAGCTGGAAAGCTGAGGAGCTGGGTAGCGCTTAGTGGGGTGGCGATGACAGACAAATGCACGTGCATAGTTGTGTAACTGCAAGTCTGGTGCAGCCTCTTGGTCATCAGCTCCTTGGGGGTTACTTGCCACTTGAAGGGGGGCCTCCTACTTCTACAACTTCCAGGGTCCTCTCTAGCACAGTGCCCATTTATCTGCTAAGTCATCATCAGATCCCAGTCCTGTTTCCTCACCCTTGTTGCTGGCACAGTCCTTTGAAAAGTGGTCAGTGACTAAAGGCAGGAAAGATGGAAGGAGTCAGAAGGGTGGCTGAAGGCTATAAAGAATATCCTGGAATGTCCATGGTTCTAAAAGTTCTCTGCACCCTGCTCTTTGGAAGTCAGAGATGGCTACTACTTGTGCTGTACATGAAACCACAGACACATCCAAAAATCATCCACGTGACTTCTTTTGGTGGATCCCCGACCTTAAGCAGCACAGACACTTGCCTGTCAGCCTTGTATGGCCAGCACCAACTCTGTGCCTGTTGCTGGCGCTGGAGGGAAACCAGCAAGGAAAGCGTTGGCCCTTGTGGGAGGAGGTCACAGAAGTGCGTATGGAAAGACTAAGAATGCTTTGTGGAGAGCACCTGGACTCAGGTCCTGTGTGTTCTAGAAGGGGGTGGGGGGGAGCAAGAGGTGCCTTTTTTTTTTAAATTTATGCATATAAGAGCAGGGGTACAGGCCAGAGGTGGGGGGAGGGGGTGGTGAGAGAATTCACCAGAGACGGAGTGGGGAGCAGAACAGGCAGGTGGACTGAAATCCACTGCTGAGGGGAGCAGCGGGCGAGGCAGGAGAGGTCTGCTGCGCCATGTGGGTCCCCTCCCTGGCCGGGGATCGAACTTGCACTGTTATGCCTTGATACTTCACAGCGCGTGTTCAATCTGCTGCGTCACCATGGAGGCTTGAGAGCAGTGCTTTGAACGATCTCCAGGCTCATGGCTTCTCCCTCTTGTGGGCTTGCCTCTGGATATGATTTTTTTTTTCTTTTTAAGATACTTTTGGGAGGAAGCAGTGTTAATTTTACAGAAAAAAAAAATGAGCAAAAAGTGTAGAGTTTCCATATCACTCCAACATCCCCTAACTTGCCCCCGCTATTTCTATCTTGCACAAGTGGGGTGCATTATTACAGTTGGAGAGCTGGTATGGACACATTATTCTTAACTAAACTGCCTGATTTACATCAGTTTTCCTTCTCAGTGTTGTGTATCCTTTGGGTTTGGGCAAATGTGATGGCACGTAGTCACCATTTAGTGTCATGGAGAATAGTTTCACGGCTCTAAAAATCACGTGCCATGTCTTCATTCCTCTCTCTCTCCCTCTGAGCCTCATCCTTTTATTGTCTCCATGGTTTTATCTTTTCCAGAATGTCATAGAGTGGGAAACATGCAGTATGTAGACTTTTCAGATTGGTATCTTTCCCTTACCAATATGCATTTACATTTCTTCCACCTTCTATTTTGTAACTTCATAGCTCATTTCATTGCTGAATAATATTTCAATATCTGATAATACCACATTTGTTTATCCATTTGCCAAACGAAGGACCTCTTGGCAATTAAGAATAGGGATATGATTTTTATGTCTTCTTTGTCCGTGTGGCCAAAAGGATAGGACAGAGTAGGGCTGTGTCTTTGGGACCAGACCCATTCACAGGAGACAACATTCTAGAGTGTTCTTGTTTGGCTAACCTGTAAAGCAGTGGGTAGCCCACATGTCGGAGGCATTAGGAACCTGAGTGAAATGAGATCCTTTTAGGTTCTGTTTCCCCGCCTCATAGTCATCTTGGTCAGTTAATCATTTGTTGAGGGATTGAGAATCTAGAGATAAGTACGAGCCCCCACATCAAGGAGCACGCAGTTCAGTGACGTGGTAGCATTGCAGCTTGCGGGCATGAGGGCCCCCCAGTGGGCTTGCCCAGTGTCCCCAGCCTGGTCTGTCACTGCCAGACCAGCCGATGTGCCCATGTGCCGTGCTGGCCAGCTGAAGCGATTGCCTCTTTGAACTCATGGCTTCCCCACTCGGCCTCCAGACCGGACGCCTGCTCCCTCCCCTCTCTTCCTCCAGGTCCCTTTCCGCACAGCTCTTCTCACAGTGCTTAATTGTTACCGAGCCTTCAAAGTCTTCAGCCTCACCTCTTCTGAAGCTCCGCTCTCCAGTTCCTGGGTCACAGGCTCTGCCACTCCTCCTGTGACCCCTTAGTGTTGCCATCACGTTCTCACACAATACCAGCATTATTTGGGGGTGCATCTCTCTCCCCCACTCAGCTCTTTTGATGACTTTTTATTTACTTTGTAAATATTTTATTGAGATATTTATTATTAATAAAATATCTTAATTTTATTAAGATAAAGATTTTATTTTATTAAGACTGTTTCCATTTATCTTTGTAATCCCAGTGCTCAGCTCAATACTGCTTAGCAGGTAATCAATAGGATGATGATAAGTATTATGTTACAAGTAAATACTTCAAGTGATTAAAGTCCAAGGGACTTTGGGTTGAAATAAGGTCATCTTAAGCTGTCTTCTGTCTCCTCAGGCCTCCTGGCCCTGTCCTCTTTGTTCAGCCTGTGTATCCTGAGGCTGAATGGGCAGCCCCTCGGCTAATTAGGGTGAAGGGAGGATACCCTCATGCAACCCCACTCACCATCATCCTAATATCGATATGTAATAATGAAGCAACATTTGCAAGGAGAAATGGTTTGGTACCTCCCAGGCATCAGTGTGCCATGTGGGAGTCTGTGGGGAGAAATTCCAGAGTGGGTACTTTCGACTCCCTCAGTGCTAAGGTAACTTGCACTGTGGGCTTCCTGGCTGGAGAGAGGAGCATCTCCCAAATATGTCTTGTCCCATTTCAGAGCTGCTCTTCCCCAGCTCTCTCTGCCTGGTGGGTCTGAATAGCGCATGTCCTGCTCCCACGTCCTGGCAAAGTAGGAGCTCGCGCCTCTCTGCTACTCCTGAAAAGTCATGATGGTGCATTTGCCAGAGCCGCAACAAACAGGGTTTGAAAAGGAGATGTGGGCATTTTCCCTTTGAATCAGTCTCTCTCACGGCGGTGTATTTTGTGGTGAGTGAGGTACAGGAGAAGAGTTGTTTTCCCTGTGTGAGGCGGGTCTCCAGGGCTTGGGCCAAGCTTTCTCAGGGCATGCTTGGTTAATGTGTTTGGCAGTGGTGAGAGAAGGTGTGCCGTCATTCCTCACCTCAAAATCGGTGATTTTTATGGTTCCAAAGCATGAAATTCTAGATGTCCTCTTCGTTATCCACTTCCCTTACCTCACGCATAGCTGCCCATGGCTCCTCCCTCCACCTTCTTTCACTGGTGTGAATTGGTTCTAATTTTCTCTTGGTTCTGCTGATGTTCTTGTTTTCCTTTCCCCGCATACTGAGGTTTTCTTCCTTGCACTCTTGGCTAAGCAGAAACACGAGACCTTGTTGGCTGCTTTTCAGTGCTGATATTTGTGGGCCACGTGGGAGGTTTCTTTCCCAAGGACGAAACAGGGCGCTCTCCATGGCCTTTAATTAATTTGCCCTGTATTCCTTGTTATTGTAAGTCAGTTGAGAGTGTGATACGTTAATTGCATCTCTTAAAGGACCATATTTAATTTTAAAAGCAATGAGAAAAGATGGGGGGGAGTTATAAAGATGTTAACGAATGACATTCTGATGACACCTCCTTTCCCCCACCAAATGAAAGCTCCTATTGCCCTTTCGTTGAAGGCTAAATCTACGCAAGTGCTCGCACCCTGGCAGATTTGGCTGGGCCAGGGGTGGGAGAACAAGTGCACACATTCATTGATTGACCAAGCAGAGTTTGTGCTGGGTGGATAATCGCCTCCCACAGTTTCTCCCCAGCTGCGGAACTGGCGCAGCCTCTTCCCTGCGACCTTCTGCTGCCCGAGTTCTCATGAGCTCCTAGCCAGCCCTTGGGGCTCTGCTCCTAGCCAGCCCTTGGGGCTCTGCTCCTAGCCAGCCCTTGGGGCTCTGCTATGCAGGCTCCCACTGTACACCTCCTGCCCACCAAGCAATTGCAAAGCTTCAGCAAGAAGAAGAAACCTTTGGGACTCAAATCTGATACCAGCTCTACAATTTGCATGTAAGGTTTCTCCTTCATGTGTTACTATGATGCTACTTTAATATTTACCCAGAAGGGACTAATATTTTACTGCTTAATGACTTAGTTACCCTTTCCCCTGATATTTAGAGTTCTCTCCTGCTGAATTAGGGGCAGAGAGGGGCTAAGGAACCAGTTTTCCCTGCATGTTCCCCTGGTAAGTGCTGTGCCATCTTCATTGACATAGGCAAAGGAAAGGGATAGCTTCTCTCTTGGGAGAAGTGTGGGGTTCTGGTGAAGCCTCTGGAGCTGCCCTTTTGCTGGCTTAGATGGACCTCAGGGGCTCCTCCTACTCTGCACTTGAGGTCTTTCTTTTGCTTTCCCTCAGGCAATAAGCACATATAGAATTCCTTCGGAATTCAGAACTCAGGAGACAATCTACATACTGTATGTGGTACAGAAGGTCAGAGGACCTCCAAGCTCTGCACCATCATCCACAGTCTGAAGCCAAATGTGTGCTGGTATCTACACACACATAGACCACATACAGACTTGCAAGAAAGACCCACACAGAACAGAGATTGCAGACAATGATGCCAGAAAAAGTAAGCACCACAGTTATTGGTCACTGCATGGAAGGAGCCTTGCATATACCCATATAGTCCAGGACTAAGAGTTGCAACTGAATTTTTTCATAAACTGCTTCTAAAGGAGTTGGTTGACTTTCAATAGGATATGCATTCAAGAGCAATGTGAAACATACCCCTGGGAAACTGGCAGGCCAGGCTTTGATCCTAGGTGAGTCTTTCACACTCTAGTCTAAACTGAAGGGGAGGCCTGCATAACCAATGGCGAGTCTGACTTTCTGTGTAATGAAGGCTGAAGGTAGCACAAATGGACCACTTCGGTCCTTGATCTGAGAGTGTCCCCAGCTGATAAAGTTCCAAACCACTCCTCCTATGGTGTGGCCAGTCTTGCAGCAAGGAAGCCAGGACCTGGATTGTGAGAAGGAGTGCTCCTTTAGCCTGTGTAGCTCTCTCTTGAGCCACATTAAAGGACTAGAAGCCCGCGTTGGTTTGGGTGATGTGGTGAACTATCTGCCGGCTCCTCTTCTACCAGCAGGAATGGTGTCTCTCATAGAAGGACAAATTACGTGTCACCTGCACACATTCTCAGACTCTAATTCTTCCTAACCTGTAGGTAAACGGTGGAGTCCTCTAAAATATATGTTAAGAATCAACAGAACAAATCTGGTTAGGCTTTTGTATACTTTATGTTTTTAAAATGGCAGTTTTGAGTTTTAATTAAGCACTGTGATTTTACAATATATCATGATATCAGGTCTTTGTAGTGAGACAATATTATCTTTTCCAAAAATCGGTACTGTAAAGATCTTATCTCTTTGAATATTTAGTCATTTTAATTTCAACCACAAGGCGATGACTTCAGTATTATTCTTACTGCATATTTGTTAAGATGTCAACTGCCTAGAAAAGGGAAAGGATTGCAGTACTTTGGGAGAGGTATTCTTAGTCCATAAAAATGAAACTTTACGGACAGTCTGGCTGCATTATATGAAAGGTGAAAAAGAAGCTTCACTTTAACAGATGCCAGATGGAAGGATTTCTGATCTGACCTCACCAAGGGCATTATAGCACATGAAATTAAAAAGTAAAGTATTTTAAAGGCTACTCCAGCCAAAACATGTACTGTTCTTACATAGGTTAGCTGACCTTTTGACTCTTGATAGTAAAAAGCAAAATTGCATTAAAATTTGAAAATCTCTCTGATGCCTTATAATATTATCTAGTAATTCTCTTGCATAAAAGAAGTAGTTATTTGGGAACTGTCCTATCTTACCTGGTTTTGGAATAGATTACTTAAGTATATTTATTTAAACAAATGTGAAAGACTATAGATTAAAAAATTGAAGACAATTGGACTGAGAAAGTACCTACTCTTCAAACAGATACTGTTTTGTTTTAATTAAAAGACACTTGGTAGAAAAAGGCGGGGGAGAGGCTTTTGGCACCACTCAAAGATGTCTTTGGCATTGGAACAAGGATGTTTTTCATCAAAGGGTAAGAGGCACCATCAGCCTCCCTAAGGCCTTCTGTTCTAGTGCCACCAAGGAGTCACATATGATATCCTAGAGGTTAAAAATACAGTGAACGCATAATGAAAAAATAGACACCGTGCACACACTTATCAAAAATGAGCACACTGATTAAAACAGTTGACTGTCAAATGAAGAATATTGCTAGAGATGAAGACATTACATAATGCTAAAAAAGGTCAGTTCACCTGGAAGGCATAGCAACCAGATCTACTTGCGTAGATCTAACAGCAGAACTTCAAAGCAGCTAAAGCACACATTCATAAAGCTGAAGGTAGACACAGAGTAGCCACGAAATAGCTGGAGATTTAATAGTCCTCTCACAGTAAGCTATAGAGCAAGTAAACAGAAACTCAGTAAGAATGCAGAAGAGCTGAATAATACTATCACTCAACCTAGTGGATGTTTCTAGAAGAGTCCACCTAATAACAACCTACAGATTCCTTTTAAGTGACTATGTCACATTAATCACAATAGACCATGTTCTGGGTATAAAATGAACCTTAAGTTGAAAGTAATTGCTAGCATACAAAGTGTATTTCTCAACATAATTCAACCAGAGATCTACCACAGAAAGACATCTGGAAAAATTCTCAAGTACTTTGAAATTGGATAGACTTCTAAATAGACCAAAGATTAAAAAAATCAGTTATTCCTGAATTGAATGAAATGTTCATCTTTCCTTCAATTTTGAATTGAATAGAAATAAAAAGATAATAGGTCAAATTTTGTGGAATACCACTAAATCACTACTTAGAACTTTGTAGCACTAAATGCTTAGAATTCTTAAGTCAGTAAAATGGCCACCTTGACAAACCAGAAAAAAGTCAACCAAACAAACAAAATTAACAAAATAGAAACTTAAAAAATGAAAAATCCAATAAGATAGAAAACTGATTCTTTGATAATATCAATAAAATGGATTCATCTCAAACCAGACTGACCAAATTAAAAGGAGAAAAGGCACAGATTACCAAATATCAGGGATAAAAGAGAGGAGTAGTCCATACTCAACAAAAGGTTGATGGGGAATGTTATGAACAACTTTATGCCTATGCACTTAACAACTTAGATGAACTGGAAAAATTTGGTGCCATACAAATTACCAAAGCTCTTTCAAGAAAAATAACTGGAATAGGCCTATGTTAACTGAAGAAATTGAATTCATTGTTAAAAACCTTCCAACAAAGAAAACTCCAAGCCCAGATAACTTCACTGGCGAATTCTGCCGAACAAACATAATACCAAATCTATCCACACTTGTTCTGAAAGAAGAGGTGGGACTGGGGCCTCCCTGGTGGCACAGTGGGTTAAGCAACACAGTATGAAGCAAACCACAGCCACTGCAGCACGAGTTTGATCCCTGCTGCCGGCCAGGGAGGGGACCCACATGGTGCAGCAGACCTCTCCTGCTGTGCCCGCTGCTCCCTTCAGCAGTGTACGTCAGTTGATCTGCCTGTTATGCTCCCTGCTCTCTGTGGTGAATCCTCTCACCCCCCCACCCCCCACACCTCTGGCCTGTACCCCAGTGCTTATATGCATTAAAAAAAAAAGAAGAAGAGGTGGGACTACTTCTAGCTCATGAGGTCAGCCTTGTTTCAATGTCCACACCACCTCAAGAATCCTACAGATGAGTATTTTTCATGACTATAGATGTAAATTTCCTTCACACAACATCAGCAGATTCTAAACTAAGATTTTCCCTATTCTTATCTCTATTCAAAAAACTGATTATTTTGACTATAGTACCACATACTAAAACCTTAACAGTCAAAACATGCTAACCATAATCTCATTCACATGAATCAGCAGCCATGATAGATCAATAGTTGCTGAAGACGATGTTGCCGTACTGTGAATGCATTGCAACATATTTCTGCTTATCTGATGGTATGTGATGAAAGCCACTGCAAGCCTTATTACCACATAAAGATGTACCTGGGGTTGACCATCTTCTAACGCTCTCCCTATGTAAGATGAACCTGCCTGCTTGCTTCAGGGCATATGTAGTCCCATGCTCGCATCTTATCCCTTTATTCTGATTTATTAGACGTGGAACTAGAAGAAATGAAGTCTGCTTTTCTGGGATTTGAGAATTCCAAGTTGTTAGATGTAGAAACTGAAGAAGTTAATCACGCCAGGGACCCAATGCTACTGTGGGTTGATATTGGTGTTGTTCACGCCAAGAATTAATTACTCATGTATTTCAACATGCAAGCACTTCAAAGGTCAACTTGAGTCACCCAGTCCTCATTTCTTAAGGTGCATGATGAGTTTGTTTGGGGATATTGTTCATTGCTCTGGAGTCTTTCTGGGTCCTGTTCTTTTAGGAAGGTGATGTACTCTGTCTTAATCAAACTTTCCATGTAATTGGCAAGTGATTGTGGTCTGCATTTGTATTTAGAGGTGGTGAATTCCATGACTGTCAACCAACCAGGAGACTTGGAGTCAAACACCACCTCCAGGCCCAAAGCCTACAGAGTCCTTCCATTTCCACTTCCCAGCTCTGCTTATAGGTTGTGAGTCTGGCCAAGGGTCTGAAGGACGACGCAAGTGTCTACAGCATAGTGAGGGAGTGGGCTCCGGACTGCATGACTCAGGGCTCGTTGTGCCATGTAAAGGGTTCTGGATTCCATTCTCAGTGTGCTGAGAGCCACTGAAGGTTTTAAATGGGCGTGGCGATGTCATCAAGTGGGAAGAGGGCAACAGTTCCTCAGGGAGCTCTTTGAGGAAGGGATCACTGTGCAAATGCTGAGCTCCACCTACCTTCCATTTTTCAAAATCTCCCCGAGGTAGTAACATGTCCCACCCCAGCGCCATCATACAAAGCAGGCATCGCTTCTTCATAATTACACTCTGTCAACTCCCTTAGATCTTTGAGTCCCAGGGGCTTCCACTCAAGTCCCTGACAGTCACACGAGCGGAATGAGGCTCTGCCCTTTACCCCTGGAGGCTGGAGTTGAAGTCCAGGTGACTGGTCACCAGCGTGACTTTGCTTTCAATTCTTCTGTTCTATCTAAATGTTTTAAATAATTTTGCATCCTTCCCCATTGTGTCCGTGTTTGATTTAGCACAGAAGTCGTTTTCCTCTGGCCCTTGTTTTTAGGTTCCATTTTACAAATGGGGAGCCCAAGGTTTAGAGAGGGACAGTACTTTGTCCGAGGTCACATAGATAATAGGTGGCAGCACTGGGATTGAAAGGCAGGTTGTTAGATTGCGTAGTCTCTGTTCTTACTAGCCCATTATTCACGCTCGTATGTCCAGTGCCTAGGTGGTAGCCCCACGCCTGGCAGGTTCTGAGGGAGCAGGAATTGTGTGATTTGCAGTAGGGTGGTCTGGCATGTGGTGTTAGGAACCCCACCTGAGGCACTTGAACCACTGGAAAGCTGGACAGAATTTGTGATTCTAGGTGTCCTGTCTATATACGACAGGAACTATTCCTTTCAAGCCTCTTCAGCACTTTGTAATACTACCCACTGGCCAGCTAGTCCTTGTGACGTGCTGCCACCTTGGGATATCTAGAGGACAGGTCCTCTGTACAGCTCGTGGCCTTGGGTAGCCTGGACTGACTAGTACTTAATCAAAATGTGATTGATTGAACAGTAGGTCCAGAAGTCTGCCTGAATCTGGAGTCTCAGATGTGAGGCAGGGTCCTCCATGTGCTCAGGGAAGGGTCTTTGGACATGAGCGAGAAGAGCTAAGCCTGGGCTCCTTCCTGGGGGGCTGTTGCCAGTCCTTGGATGCTGCCCGCGGGTCTCCGCAGGTGACTGTCGGATCCCAAAGCAGAGATGTGGCTGCAAAGCCGCTTTAACCCAGCTGCAGAGAGCACAGTGGTGCAGGGGCTACAAGGCAAGGTAGGAGGGAGGCTGAAGAAAGATGAATTCCATCTTGACTGTATTCATTTCCCGCATACATCAAGTGGAATTATAGACCCAGTGATTTTTTGCCATCAGGTGAAAATAGAGACCAGAGAGAGCTGTGGGGACCGAGGGTGCAAACTTGGGCATTAAGTTTTGCACTCACGTCCCCTCCATTGATAGAACCCAGCCTGTATCTGAAATGAAATGGATTCATTTCATTCACCTTCCCAGTGGAACTCCTGTAACTTCATATATTCTGGTTGTTTTTTTTTTTTCCCAAACCATCCATGGAGTCTAATTAACTTTATATCTTTTATTATTTATTCCAGAAAAGCTGTACAACTCAAGTGGACGAGATTTAAGAAGAGCCCTTTTCTCCCTGAAGCAGATATTTCAGGTAATACAAACAAAAATCTACTCTAAGAGTCTGTTTTTGTATTGCACATGGAATTAGATACAGATAAACTTGTAGCATTTACTGATTACAAATAAAGTTCGTTTATATTACAATGTAAATTAGGTTATAACGTTAGTTCAGATTGTTTCACATATCACTAATTTCAAACATACAAAGTTAAGACAACAGTTTCTCAAATTTAATTCTGATTTATATTAAAGAATATTAAAAGCCTGCTACAGGTAGAATGGCAGTTTTGTGTTCTGTTTCTCAACACCAGTCATCCTCTCCCATCCTGCCCTCTGGTCTGCTCTTAGCTGAATGTTGAATTTAGTGTTTATCGTGCACAAGCATGTTACCATATCAATGCTGAGAATGCACCAACGCTATATGACAGTCTCTATATTAACCGTATCTGTAAATATTCTTGTTGCTTGTACCCTATCTTTGCTCACTTATTGAGAATGGGATAGAGGCAGGCCTGGACTGTTCAACGATGCCCCTATTTTTTCCCCGAGCAGAGTCCCTTCTCAGTGTCAGCATTTCTGGAGATAGTTCTTTTCTCCTCAACTATAGGGTGAACCTGTACAGGGATTTCTTCCTCAGGTTTGGGGTCTGCCTGACTTCAGGCTGTTTCTCCAGAAAAATTACAACAGCTAGCTTTTGGTCTCTCCAACCCTGGCTGTTCTTTAGTTTCCCACCAGGGAAATCTGAGGTGGGTATTCTCTCGCTTATCGCATATAGCCTTCAGCTTTACCTCTGGGTTAGCCAGTGTGACGTTGCAACCCTTATGGGTCTGGCCCCTACTGCCATGTTTCTGGCCTTTGCTGCATCCTAAATGCCAACTGTGATTGAATTCCAGAAGCAAGTTGTGTTCTCCTTTTGCACCTTTGCCCCTTGGCTCTTTGCTTCTATTCCAGAGTGAATCCCACCCCATGCCCTCTCTCCATGGGTCTCAGTTTTCCTCCTGGTATATCCTCCTGCCAGAGTGTCTCTCCCTAAATGATCCCTCACCCCAGGGAGAGTTGAATACCTCCAAAAACCTCTAAGCTTCTCTGTTGTTCCTCTAATATAGAACACAAGCTACTACAGGGCGCTTGTCTGAATCTCGTCCTGAGCTCTCTGGATTTCACTGCCGGGTCTTTGGGGCTATTACAGTGTCTGGTGTCACTTAAGCAAAAGATGAATGGGCTGGGTGAATTAAATAGTCTTTATCAGATGTGTATATCTTCAGTCTCCTCTGTCTCTAGTTTAGTAAGTGCTATGTTAACTGTCCCAGGGTTCACTTGCCATATATTCATCTGTGTCTCCCTGTTCCTTAGCTGAACAAAGCAAAATTTTGTTCACCCTCCCTTGCATTCCCTTCTTTAACTCAGTTCCTCAACTATAGTCAGCTGAACTCTTTTTAAATATTTTATTTATGTTTTTGACATCAATTGTGGTCCCCATGGATTTCCCACCACCATTTCACCAGTGCACCATCACCTCAGTCCCTTGTGCTCTTTCTGCCCTCAACCCACTCCCGCCCCCCTCCCCACAAAGTATCCCTGATTTGTCCTTGTCTTTTTTTGTTGTGTTTTTTAAAAATTATTATTGTTGTTATTCTTTTCCTTGATCCTTATTTGGTTCTCTTATATTCCTCCTAGGGGTGAGGCCATCCGGTATTTTTCTTTTGCCTTCTGAGTTATTTTGCTGAGCATCATCCTTTCCAGCTCCATCCATGTTTCTGTGAATGACTCGAGTTTATCTTTTTTGATTGCTGAATAGTATTCTATTGTGTATATGTACCACATCTTCTTGATCCAGTCATCTGGTTTTGGGCATTTAGGTTGTTTCCAGGTCTTACCTACTGTAAATAGCGCCAGTCAGCTGAACTCTTTGGTCTAAGTTTGTCATCCTTAGAGTTCTTTAGGATTAGGATTCTTGATATGAGAGAAAGAAGATAGACAGGTAGGAGCAGTTAAGTTTAAAACTCCATGTTTCTGAATTTGATTTTAAGTATCAGAATGAACTATGGTCTATTTTAACAAACAAGCAAATAAGTATATATCTAGCTTGTTTACTGAAAAGAAGCAATTCTTAACTCATTAACCAAAGAATACAACTAGCACTGGAAAATACTGAAGGGAACCCAAGCTCCTTAGAGAAAAAGCTGTTTCCAAGTCTGGAATAGGAAATGGGAAATACAAATTTGGAACATCTTATGCTGCAGACAGCAAGGAGGCTATCAACCCCTACTGGCATTATTGCTAACAGAACTCGGGAGCATTTGAGTCAAATGCTGGCCAAAGATGGAACAGCAAAAGCATCGTTAAGCAGTAATTAGAGTGGAGCAAAAGCCATCAAATGAAGCTTGCATTGATGAGTTCATGAGACTAAAAAATAGCAATGAACTGGTCATGACTACAGATGCAGTAAACCAGTTAGGTATGTTGAAAATGAACAAGGTTTTAGAATCTCACATTTATCTTGCCTTTTCCTATCTGAGCTTTTGGAAAAACAAACAACACTTGAGAAGTTTTGCTTATACAGTTATTCTAACTAACAAGTAAGAATGAATAAGAGAATTAGACTACCGTAATTTTGCAATCCTGACTTAATGGATCTAGGATTTGAGCATCAAGACTTGCTGCCATGAAGGAAATGAGACACAGTCAGATACTGTCTCTCCTCATGGTAATGCACATGCCCATCAACGGTGTGGCGAGGCCAACAAGACCAGCCCCAGATCGAATCATGCTTCTGTGTGCAAAACCAACTTACAAATGATGGAGGACAGGTTGAAAGTGCACTGTGGGAAGATGACCAGCAAAATCCTGGCTGTGGTCTCCTCTAGGGACAAAGAACAAGTGACTTGGTTTCTTCAACATCTACATTTCAAGGACTAAAAGGAGACAAGTTTAAAGACACGTGAAAGCTTGATCTACCAGTTGCCTATGTGGCTCTTATTTGGATCCTAATACAAACTGTATGTGATGGTATTAATGGGATCATTAGAAACGTGCTCATTTGATAATAAGATACTTTTTATTATGACTACATCATTTTAAAAAGAGTTCCCATATTTTAGGGACACATACCAGGGATACGTATACTAGAATAGTTTCAATGATGTGATATTTGAGATTTGCTTCAAATTTATATAGCAACAGACGAGGCATATAATAGGTGAAATAGGATGAGAATGAGTTCATTGGCATCTGGGGTTCACCAGATTACCTTCTTTTAATTCTTCTTTTAAAAGTTTGCCTTTATGGAAAAGTTAGAAAACAAGAGACAGAGAGATGTGGTTAGGAGCTTGTTACATGTCGCCTCATCAAACTGGTTTGGTAGTGTTAGCTTTCTGAAATCTCAGGATGCTGCTGCTTCTGTTTATTCATCAAAGATATATTTTTGGGCACTTTGTAGGCGAGGAAGAAGGTGCTTGCTATGGGGAGTTTATGATCTGTTTGGAAAACCAGACAATGCGCACAAAGTAGCTCTGAAGCACAGGGTAGGGACGCAGCAGGTATCAAATGGGTTACATAGGCTGTGAGCTGTCTGGGCCTTAGGTCTCTTTAGCCCATCCCCTTGGGCCTGCACCTCCTTCTCTTGTGTTATTAGATGTGAAGTTTCTTTTTGGAACTAGACTGCAAAGGCATGAAAAAAGAAATCACTGGGGCCTCCCTGGTGGTACAAGGGGTGGTACACTGTGGGGCTTCTGCAGTCAATGCAGCATGAGTTCGATCCCCGGCCAGGGAGGCGACCCACATGGCCCAGAAGACCTCTCTTGCCTCGCCCGCTGCTCCCCTCAGCAGTGGATTTCAGTCCATCTCCTGTTCTGCTCCCCACTCTGTCTCTAGTGAATCCTCTCACTGACCTGGGCCCCCTGCCTCTGGCCTATACCCCAGCTCTTGTATGCATAAATAAAATCTTAAAAAAAAAAAAAAAGGAGCCATTGGTCATTTAGATGGAGTTGAATAGTCTTTGACTAATCGTCATTTTTTTAAAAAATGATCACAGGTTAAATCATGACTATTTCAGAAAATTCTGATCTATAGCGATAATCATTTGTCAGTGTTAACATTTTTATTTCTTTCTAGTCAGAAACTGGTGTTTTAAGAACCATTTATTAATGCCTGTGTATTTTAGGACATATGCTTAAAATCTAGTACTTTGCCAATTTGTAAGAGTGTAGGAAGTTTCTCTGTATGATCCATAAATTTCTATCTCCTACATGCCTTATCTACGTGTGTGCATGCCTCTAGTTTGGTCTTGGAATTATTTTTTATAAACATTGTCTCTTCTGTCTTTTTTCCAAACACCTTCGCAGACAGTGAACTCTCTGCTATATTAATATTAGTGATTAGCTTGAGTGGTTTCTTGAGAGGTTGTTCTCACTTTTTCACTATGAAGTCATGTGTGAATCTAGTTTTAAAGTAATAAACATTTGTTACATGCTTGGAAAAACTTTCTGACTAGACATGAGCTCATCTAAATGTTCACTTTTCACATATGCTTGTGGAAAAGGATATGGATGGAGAGAGAATTATTTTTTATTTCCTTTATACATATGAGTGTAAAGTAATTTTCCAAAGACTCAAGATACTCTCCCATTTTCTCTTGCTTCCAAAGCCATGATTATCTGAAAGTCTGAGTTAACACATCTGTCTTTCATTACTTTCAGGGCACAGGCACTGCCTCCCCTCCCCCAGTGCCCTCTGAATGTTAAGAGCGCTTCCTTGGTTCAAAGGCAGTCTTTGCCTGGCCTGCCCACATTTAGCTCAAGTCCTCCATCCACATAATTGGAAAATGCCATGAAATCAAAATGAAGGGCTGATTTCATGTAGGGACAGGCAAATTATGCCAATTCGGCTAATATTTTTTTTCTCTTGACCATCCCTATAATAATAACCTTTCATTATTCCATTAAACTTTCTACTATTTACATCACTGAGGTTTTTTATTTTTGCCCTGTTTCTATAATTGAAGATGAACGTTCCAACCTTATCCTAGTTGTAGCTGCAACAAGGCACTGTCCAGTTGAAAAAAATCTCCTGAAACAGTGGAAAACTCCCTCTCGTACATTCTAGAACCTGGTACTACAGAAAAAGAATTGGGCTTGGGAGCTGCTCAGAAGTTGGTGATCTTGCTGAACTTTTATCACTCTTAAGTCTTTATGAAGAGAAGGTTAGGATTAGATCCGTGGTTCTTGAACTGTCTGCTCTTTAGGATTTCTGGGGAAATTTAACAGCAAAACCTGTTCTTCCCTGGAAATTGTGACCATGTCCATCTGGAAGGAGACCTGCTTCCTCTTCCTTTTGAAAGCTTCCTACATGATTCTAATGCGCAGAGGTCAAGGGTGAGAACCATCTCAGCACCTCTAAGTCACCTGGAGGACATGTTAGTGAGGTTACTGGGACCCCTGCAGTAGAGTTTCCTGTCAGGTAAGTCAAGGGTGGCGACTAGGTAGTTTGCATTTCTGGTAAGTTCCCATGACATGTTCCTGGTGCCTGTGGGTCTGGAGACCCCTCTTTAGGACCACCAGATTCAATAATCCCTGAGTCACATTCTGCCCTCTGTGATCAGGCCAGTCGAAATCTCTTTTATGAAGGATGATGGATGTGTCTGCGCTAGGCCTATGACCAGTTCTGCCTCCTGGCTTGTCTTGTGGGCAGCTTATCTTAGGAGGTGAAGAAGCTGCCTTTCTTCTTAGCTATCCTTTCCAAGCCCCTGTAGCTATGGTCCTTCAGGGCTGTCTTTTGGAGTAGTGTGTGGTTGGAATACTTCATTGGATGGTCTGGGTAGCAATCAAATACTTCCTGTTGTAAAAATACTACCAGGCTTCATATGGCAAGTTCATAGGGACCTGTGTGGGGAACCTGGTGATTTTTTAAGCAATGAAAGATGGAACATACTGGATATTCCTGATGGGATTCATTTGCTTTAGCATTATTAAATTGTCCTGCAGGCAAGAACTGGTCTTTGGCAAACAACAATATGGAGGCTGGTGGTAAATTTCCTTTGGCAACAATTCAGATACTTCATTTGAATAGAACTGAACACTCTCTAGAGGTTGGACCAGCTTCAAAGGATTGTGCATAGTTGTAACAGCATAGCCTGGATGGAGAATGGAGGGGGGGGACCGTATTTGAAATCTTGTTTTGTTTTTCTGTTTCCTGCCAGGATGACAAGGATTTGGTGCATGAGTTTGTCGTGGCTGAAGGTCTGACATGTTTGATCAAGGTGGGAGCTGAAGCAGATCAGAACTATCAGAACTACATTTTGAGGGGTAAGTTGCCGATCCAGTGTGTGCCCGGTGCACAAGAGGACTGGGGTCACCTGCAGTGGCTTCTATCCTGTGAGCTTTCTCAGGACTTATACTATGGAGTAAGGTGGTGAAGACATCCATAGCAAGTGATGACATCTTTGTTAGGTTTCATCAGTTCCTTATAATGAATCAGTGATGGAGGTAATTTTGTGAACTTACACCTGATATTTCTTCCCCGTTGTTAAGAAAAAAATATACACAAGGCAATAGGTTTTTAAAAAAATAATAATATAATTGACATAATGTATGTTGGTTTCGGGTTTAATGTACGAGGTCATTTGTAATCTCCTTTAATTGGTGAGGAAAGGAACAGGCTAAATGGGTTTGGGTAAAGTCTGCATTTCAATGGATAGTCACACAAAGCCAAAGAGAACAATTTATTTTCTAGGGGAAAAACACAGCTTGTTCAAGTTGAGCCTGTCATCGGGGTGCTTGTCGGGAATGCTCGCATCTCACCAGGTCCTGCTGCTTCTGACTTGTTAGGTCTGGGCCAGGCCCAGGAATTTGCATTTTAAAGTGATTCTGAAAGCCTCCGCCATGATTTCATTTTTCAGAAAGCAATGCGTGTGTGGAGTGTGAAGTACTATGAATTGTTCCAGTTCATAAAGTTAATGCTTTTTTTATAGTTACATTATTTTTGTGCACATTTCATGTAAATTTCATTGGATCTTGTAGAAAAGCTGCGCATTGGCAGGCAGCCATCATTGGATTGGACTTGTGAAGTTGCTATTAACAGTTTTGATCTCTAATCGGAGATAATTAATATTATCCCTACTTTGCAGCTGAAAAAATTTGAGACTCAAAGAGGCTGGGTGTTGGGGGCCTCCGTGGTGGCGCAGCGGGTTGAGCTCTGCACTGGGAAGCATCTGCGGCACAGCAGCACGAGTTCGATCCCCGGCTAGGGAGGGGACCCCTCTCCTGCCTCGCCCACTGCTCCCCTCAGCAGTGTGTTTCAGTCTGCCTGTTCTGCTCCCCGCTCTGACTCTGGTGAATCCTCTCACATCCTGTGATTCTGGCCTGTACCCCAGCTCTTGCGTGCATTAAAAAAAAAAAGGCCGGGTGTTGGCCTAGTAGAGGCGCGCGTGTGATCCGGCAGACGGCGCACCTGTGCCCTGGGACGTGTCAGTCTGATCAAGCGCGTGTACCCCCTCCTGCACCTCCCAGCTCAGGTGCTGTGTTTGTGTAAGGGACAAAAACCCACAGCTCATTTTCCTGTGGATGCAATGAAAAATATGTGAAATGTGATTCAGTGTCAGTTATTCCCTATGGTTAAAATTGAATGAAACAGGCAAAATGAAAGCCTCCCGCAGTTCTTGTGTTTTACCTAGCCCCGAGCCTGGTTCCTGAGGTCCAGGATGCCTGGATGGAGAATGGTTTGGGGGCCCTTGTACCTCCAAGTCTGAACCCTTCCCCCTTTGCCCTCCTCTGGCAGGTCTCTTCAAAAAGAGAGCAACAGCCAAAAATAAAAAAGAAATCCCTTTAAGGATTTATTTTCAAATCAGGGTTACTTCCCTTTTTTTAATTTTTGATAAATGCTAAATGTACGTGAGAGAATTCCTCAGCCTCTTGTTTTTCTGCTCATGGTGTGTGTCTGTGGGGTCGACTTCTCTGTCCTCCTTCATCTTCTTATGTGCCTGTAATAGATCCTCATTGCAGGTTATAATTAGCAGAGATGCTCTGTTGATCAGTTTTGTGATGTCCTCAATATGTTAATACGTGGAGACTTTCATGGTGTCAGCAAATAACTGTAGACTGTCCCATTGCATTGCTTCTAAATGCAGCTGGTTCTGTTTGTTTTGTTTTGAGTGTGAAGAGACGGGTGTGAGCCTCCATTCCCCTGCTCATACTTCCATCGCACTGGTCCAACACATAGAATGGAGGAAGGCAGAGAAGGAGGGTGGAGAGCTCTAGTTTATTTTCCAGGTCACTCATGATATGGACATTCATCATTGGAACTACAAGGAAGCAAATACTTCTAAACTCCCCTAACTTTGCCTAATGGGCCCCAGCTGACCATGTTTTCGTTACGTTTAAAGCATACATCCTTTTAACTTCACAAAAAATCTTCCCCAGTGGGTGTTCACACACATACACACACACACACACACACGGAAAAACTAAATAGCTCTTGAAACTAATACTATAACCATTTAAGTGTTCATTCTCCTGACCCCTTTCTGGAAGTGTCCCTGGCATTTTTAGGGTGTAACCATCAGTGTAAAGACTGACGTTCGTCTGCATTCAAGACTGTGGTCGGCCCCCTTGTTAGGAAGGCAAGACTTTTGCCCAAGTTCCCCTTGCAGCCCTCCTGTGGGGTTAAAACTGGGCCGCGTGGCTTCTGGTAGCTGCAAGGGAGGCCGCCAGAGTGGGCTGTGGCTTCCTGGCCTCTAAGGGGAGGCTGCTGGAGAACGAGCTGTGACCTTGGACCTGAGGGTGGCCGCAGGTCTGGCCTCACAGAGGGAGTTAAGGGAAGCCTCGCCCCGCTGAGGACGCCCTTTCTAGTGAGTGAGCGGCTGGGCGCTGAGCTTGTCGGCAGGAGCAGGGTCTGCGCTGGGGACTCCGGGGGGGGGGGGGGGGGGGGGGGGGGGGGGAGGACAGGGTAGGCTCTGAGCCTGTGCAAGGCCACCATGGGGAGCTACGCTAGTTTCGCTTCCCAGCAGCGAAAGACAAGTTGAACTCTGCTCTCTACCGTAGCGGCGGGTTAGCATGAGCCCGCGGGGCTCGTTAACTTGTGGTGTTCTGATCGGTGCCAGAGAGGTGCCCAAGACACTGCCAAAGGTCTAAGAGTCAGAACCCAAGTGTGAACAGGGAGAGTCCTGCGACCGCCTGCTGCTCCGTCTGTGCAGAAAGTGCAGAAGCAAGACCCGTGCTGCAGGCGGTCCTTCATGCAGTGCGCAGTCTGCAGGTGGCTGTAGACGCCACATGTTACCTGGAAAACAGACAGGCGCTCGCCCATCCAGATCACTACAGCAGGCCCCGCTTTCCCTGGGATGGCGGTGCCTTCGCCTGCCTGGCCCCCTTAGCTAAGACCCAGGAGACTCGGGATAGCCAGCGCACTGCCTCTGTCACTGGCACATTTTGATGTGTTGGACTGAAGCCTGTGCCAGGACAGGCCCTTCTGAGGGAAGTAAGTGACAGATTTCTTGGTGTGACTTTTGTTTTTTGATATAACGAAACCCATCTTTCCAAGCCACCTACCGAGTCACACCTTCCCGATGGTGAAGAACGTCTCCTGTCAGCTTTCCAAGGTTGTGATCAGTTGCCGGCGGCAGCCACCAGGCTTGTGCAATCGGGGACACCCATTGGCCTGCTGCTTTGTCCAACCTCATTGTAACCCTGTTAACTTGGGTGAGGTACGATGAGGTCAGATGCAGATCAAGTGAAAGAAACCAGAAAGCTATACCGTTTGGTAACACAGTTCTTTGGGGAGAATACAGATGTCACACAGGGCCACTCAACGAAGTGCGGGGCAAGGTGGGGCCTCTGGGTGGCCCCTTTGTTGTGGTTTCTGGTGAGGTGGGGTATGGGGGAAGTAGGCTCAGGTCTGGCTAATTTGAATGGTTTCCACAGGCCTTGCCTGGCACGTTGGGGCTGTCCTTGGTCGCTTGGTATCTGGCACTGGGGCCATGCAGGTGGGTGTGGAGTGGCCTGGCGTATGAGAGCTGACATGGCTGGTGACCGGCTGTGGACTTTATGGCTTGCTGGAGAAGGGGAACTAATTCATCTCTAGCCAGGGCCTCAAAACTGGGTCAAAACAATATTTAAAATCATGTTATAACTTAAACTGAATGTGGGTTGACTGTCAGGGAGCTGGGGAGACACATGCCCGTTGTGAAGTTACCTCAGCGACTCTGCTCTGTGACCAAGTGTGAGCCCACAGATCCAAAGGAAACAAGAGAACTTGGAGAACACAGTCCTTTCCACATCTGCTTTTCGAACTCCTCTAATTTGTCTTTATTTTTGCACTTGCCCTCTGTCAGCTTTTTTTTTTTTTCATAAGGCCCAGCAATCTGTTGCTTTTAGTTGAGGATGTATCTGCTGAGAGGTAAAGATAGGTTTTGAATTACAGCGTAGTCAACTGCTCTCCAAAAATGTGAGCTGGCTGCTGGGAAGAGGTCTTAAATACACAATGTGTAGAAATAATATTTATCTGACTTATTATTCTTGGATGGTTAAAGCTAATGATCTAAAGTTGTTCGTGATAGCCAGTATTTAATAGAAATCTACTGTGGAATTTTGTACCTCACAATTATTCTGATTGAAGGAGGACCTAGAGTGATGTGTTCTTGGGAACTTAAACTTTCCATACTGTGCCTTCCCCGTGGGTCCTGCCAGGCCCTGGGGATGCCACCGCGCCCTCCTGAGCCCTGGAGAGGCTCCCCAGGAGGTGCTGTGCACGCCTGTTTAACATGTGGAATCCCATATATCTTACGTGTTTGCAAATTGCATATAGGTGGTATGCTCTGGGGGAGAAAAGAGAAAGCAAGAAGTAGAATTGCTAACATCAGTTGCCCTTTCTAGCTGCGCCTGGAGGCTACCTGCTTCTTCTGGACAAATTTTGCATGTAGAAATTTGATCTGATCATTGCCCCTAAAGCCAAAAAACAAAGCAAAAAAAAATACCCCAAATGAAGTTATTATTAATAATAAAGTTCTCCAGTTCTTACCGGAGCTAGGTAAGCTCTTACAGCTCTAGACTTAATCTGTTCATGGTAGGAAAAAACCGGTGATAGTATGTCTGCCACTAGAAAGTGTTTTTGTAAATGTTTTAATGATCGTCAACATTTTAAAATCAGGGTATTTGACATTAAAAAAAAAATCCCTATTAAGCTTCTTTGGAAAAACCAGACCCAGAGAATTTCAGTGCCTTGCCAAGTATCACTCCACTATATTTCACGATAGGAAAAAAATACCTTGCATATTAGGGGATCTGTTAATGAGGATCAGGGCTTCTGGTCAGACAGTTTTTGTTGGCATGCGTATCACCAGGAACAGAAATATTCGTGTAGAATGAGATTTATGATGTTAGAGAGGAGCGATGGTACAGACTGATCAAGCAGTAATTAAACTAACGTCCTCCTTCCCAGAAAAACATTCAGGTTTGCACTTTGGCATTTCAGAGCAAAGGTGGAGCATGGAGGCTGGGTGCCGACTGCTGAAGGGGGAGGGTCCCAACTGGCACAGAAGTGGGGAGACGGGAGCAGAGGGGGCCTGGCTACCACATGTCCACTTCATTCCACTGAGGCTCCTGGCCTGACTCTCCTCCACCCCCTCATGCTGACCCTGGAGGCACCCGCTCTGCTGGCTTGGAAGGACCTCTCTCGCCTGCTTCTGGCCTAGGGTGCTTTCTGTGCTGGGCCACGACTTCAGAGATCGTCCAGGCAGCTCTAGTGCGGATGACACAATGGTGCGAGTGTCCAGGTGGTGTCCATTGCCTTCCTCATGGCACGGAGCCCTCCTCAAGGATGGAGCCTCACTTGTCTCTCCTCTTGTTGAGTTGGTGCAACTAGGGAATCCTGTTAACTGGCAGAGATTGGTATACTTGGGGCCTAATTTAACCTGCCAGTATTTTGTTTGCCCAATCATGTTGTATGTTAATTTTTATAAAATTATGGATCTTTAGAAATTAAGAGATTTGACATAAAAACAGTAACTTCCGTTTTTCCTTAAAAAAACTGAAAGCTTAAAACTCACATTGCTGCCTGCCACAATCAACTAGTTTCAAGCAGCTGTTCCTTTTACATGGAGCACATGAACTGTGTTTACCATAGTCCCCACTACTCCCTCTTGTTACCCTTAGGTTGCCTGGTGCCACATAGGCATGTAAGTCTGCGACCTCTGACTAATGGCATAACCGTCTTGTGCATTAAGAATTACAGTTCTCTGAAATAGAAGAGCCCGGATTTATTACAGCTGGACAAAAGTTTATGATGTTGCTGCTATTTTGCAAATTTGGTTCTTAAATCCAACATACATTTTTTACTCCTCCATGTCCTATCTCAGGGCGTTCTGAATATGTGTAGCGCTCAGCTCTGTGTTCTGCCCTCTCTCTGATCCCAGCCCTTACATGACTGTCTAAGGGTAGAGAGCCTGTCTCCACATGGGTAATGGTGTCCCATAATCTGAATAACCCTATTTGGGGAACAGAGGCTGCGAGCAGGGGAGCTGTTGCGAATGTGTTGACAAGATACCCCACTGGAGACTTACTCCATTGGTTGAACTTGTAATGCGATAGCTGTGAGGCTTCATCACAGTCCTAAATAGCGTGCTTTGCAATCTTCTGTAGAAAGTCCTTGTCATCTAACGCCAAAGGAAGGATCCAAATGGATCCCAGAGGTGAGTGTATCAAAGTATCAAGGCTATTGGAATAAAACTGAGTGATGGACACAGTTTCTTAAAATGGAAATAGCTTTTATAATTTTTATTGTATGCCTTCTGAACACATAATTGTCTGAAAAACAGCATAGGAAGGAAAATATAAAAAATAACCCACGTCCCACTAGGCAGACAAAGGCCAGGGTGCCCTTTATACAGGTCAGTTGGTAGGGCAGGGACTCAAAAGCATGGATGTGTGAAGCTGAGTTTATCTTATCTCTTCAACCTTGGCACAACCATTTAACTTCTTTAAACTGTAGCCTCCTCACCTGTTAAAGAGAGATAGATAATCTCCACTTTATAGGAGGAATGCGAAGATGGAAGCACTCAAGAAAGGTGTGAATAAGGGACTAAATTGTGTGTAGCTATGACAGTTCCTATCAATAATATCAATGACATCAGCACAGTAATCACACAAATGACATTTGTGTGTCCCCCACATTCATATGTTGAGCTCCTATCCCCTAATGCCTTCGAACATGACCGTCTAAAGAGACAGGGCATTACAAGAGATGATTAGGGGCCTCTCCAGGGCACAGCAAGTTGAACACTGCACTGTGAAGCTTCTGCAGCCAATGCAGCATGAGTTCGATCCCCAGCCAGGGAGGGGACACACACGGCGCAGCAGACCTCTCCTGCCTCTCCTGCTGCTCCCCTCAGCAGTGTATTTCAGTCCATTGCCTGTTCTGCTCCCCACTCTGTCTCTGGTGAGTCCTCTCATCAGCCTGGGCCCCCCTGCCTCTGGCCTGTACCCCAGCTCTTCTATGCATAAATAAATCTTAAAAAAAGTCTTCCATATCATTTAAAAAAAGAGAGATAATCAAGTTATTAAGTTAAAATGAGGCTGTTAGTGTCGACTCCGATCCAATGTGTCCTTATGAGAAGACACTGAGTCACACCTCCACAGGGGAGCCCACGTGAAGACGCAGGGAGACGATGGTCATTTACAAACTATCAGAGAGGCCTCTGAGAACCAATGCTGCCAGCTCCTTGATCTTGGACTTCAAGCCTCCAGAAATTTCTGAAACATTTCCGTTGCGTACACGCCCCAGTCTGTGGTACTTGTTGCAGCAGGCTGATGCCTATGCTTGCACAGCTGCGGACTGTTACCGGCTGCTACCTGGGGAGAAGTCCTGGACTGGAAGATAGGTGCCTTTTCCTTTTGTTGTATATCAACGAATTGTCTCCCTCCAGCTGCGTTCTCACTGCTGCTCATTCACCCCAGGCCTGAGCTGAGCGTTCCTGGTATCTTTATATTCCTGGACATCAGGACACACTTTCTCCCTCTGATGGATTCTAGGGTCCTTTTTAAAAAGTGATTAGTAAGTTTGTCATTTTGCTCACTATGTTAGTTGGGGAAGAATTGAGATTTTTATTTCAAAATTCGCGGCTGTTACCTGCGTGCACCGCTGTGTCCCGAAACAATTTCCGTTTCGAGAGGACGTTCTCCACCGCACTCTTGCGTCTGCCTGTTCCGTGTTGTTTCAGGCAACTCTGTCTGCCCCCTCTGAGGTGTGTGCGCTTACTCATTGCTTGGCTGCGCCTGCTGTTTGCCGCACGATGGAGTAAGAGGATTCTCTTGGGTCCTTTACCGTTTGCTTATGTTGTCCCTTTGGTGGGGAGTGTCCTCTAAGGAGAGTCTTTCTCCCTTCTTGGGGTGCTTTCTACGGCAGTGGGGGAGCACCGCGTGTCTCTGAGCCTGGGCTTCTCTGCTGTAGCAACCGCCTGGAGAAGGCAGGCTCACGGGAGATGCACATTTTCCCTCTGGCTTTGTGTGCTTGAAACGCTGCCTTTTAGCAGTTAGGAGAGGAGCATGCTGGGTGGCGTTCTTGTCTGCCACGTTCCTACGCATGAGGGGAGCCGGCGTAAGGGCTGGGCACAGCTGACCCTCTGCGGCCAGGGGAAGATGTGGACTCCACGACTGGCTTCTCTTTCTTTCTGGTAGTGTCGTGATTTCTGTTGGTGGCGTCTGATCTCTGCCTCACCTCAGCCTGACCTCTGTCTCACGCACCTGGCATGCTGTTGTGGATGTGGCCTCCAGGTGGGACTGGCCACACTGCCTGGAAGTTTGGTCACGGCTGCAAAGCTGCAGCCTGCCCTGCTGGGGAAGGGAGGTCCAGCCCCTCTGGCCGCTGCTGTCGGTGTTGGTGTGTGGCGACAGCACACTGTTATACTCAGAGTGCTCTGCGGCCCCTCCTCCACCCCCTCCATCCCCACCCCGCATTAGGGCTGCACCCCTCTTAAAAATACAGGAGCTGGGTCGTGGCCTTCCTTCTCCAGCCTGCTCAGCCACAGGGGCCAAAGTGGGCTGGCACTGGGCAGGTCCCATGCCTCCCTGTGCGGCCTGCAGTGGCTGACTTGGTGTTGGTGCTTCAGTATGAACTCGAGTGGTGGGATAGCACTTTCCCCGTGACCTCCTGCAGCGTGGCACTTCCCAGAAGAGGGTGCTGCAAGCCGGCCCCCATGGCTTTTTGGGCCTGCCGCTGGCTCAGGTCTACCTGGATGGTGTGTGGTTGGCTACTTCCATGTCAGGGCGCAGGGCCCTCGTCTGCACCTGTGCCCTCGTGGGGTAGAGAGGCTGCGGGTGCTTCGGCTCCGGTGCTGCCGTCTTTGGGGAAGTGCTGTTCATCGGCCTCCTGGTTGTTGAGGTCCCTCTGGTGACATTGCTCAGTCTACAGGAACGCGGTGGATCAGGTGGGCTGCGAGCTGCTGCCAGAACAAGCGCAAGTGAGGGAACCAGGTCGTGACCTGTGATGGCACAAAGTGCCCTTAGCTTTTCCTCCAGATTCTGAAGTGGGTGGGAAGGTGTTTGGAAACCCCAGTGCCACCCTTGGCAGCAAGTAGGAAGTTTTCCTTTAGCTCCTAATTCCGGTGGTAGATTCCAGCTTTAATCGGCATTTTGATTTTACCCCTTACTGCCCTTAAATATCTTTTCTCTCTTTGACTACAGAATGTTTGGCTCTTATAACTCTGCCTTAATATTAATAAGGCATTTCTTTGAAATTTAATTTTTCTGAAGCAAAACTGATTGCTAATACTGTTTGACATGGCCAGCATTAATTTGTAAAAGAGAAAGTCAGTGGGAGCCGTCTTTATAAAGCAATGCACAGCTGGGTCTGCCTGGTAAACGCTGTCTCCACCCTGGACCCAGTCATGTGACCTTGCTGCTGTTTGACCATTTTTACCTCCAGAAATGGCAAAGCCAAATGGTTCAATTTAATATTGTTATTCTGGAATCTGAACTTGACTCATTCCTAGACTGATTGAATGCATTTTTTTAGTTTTCACCTTGCGTCCTGTGTGCAGTCACGTGCTTCCAGAAAGTCAGGCCAACTTGTAGACAAAAACCAACTAAAGGAAAATCCACTCGCAGTTAAGGGCAGTCATGCTCCGAGTGAGTGTGGAACCTGAGAGCCATTCCCGTCAATCTCAGCCAGAGAGCTTTCTCCCAAATTTTCATCTCCTCTGGTGACCTCCATTATCTTCCTTTTATCAAGACAAGAAGAAAGAAAACAACAACAAAAAAACTCCCGGCTATTTTGTCTATTCCCACGTGTGGCATTTTCCAGGACTGAATATCACTGCTCTGTGTTCATCAGGAATTTTTCCATTTTTTCATACCAAAGATGTGCCTCTGGCCTCTCCTAGCTGGGTGGACTTTTCCTGAAGAACCGCTGACATTGGTGTGCCTTGCACTGCAGTCACTGTTCCCTGGACTATAACACTGTCTCGCACGTGGTGGTCTGTTACAGGGTTTCGGTTACAGATGCAGTCTTCAGAGAACTGCATGTCTTAGGCAAGTTGTAACCTAGCCCCAAATTGGGATTAAACGGGATTTGTGGGGAAATGTCAGTGGCTATGTTCATGGAGCCTGCATTTCAGAGTTTCCAGGGCTCTTGGTAGATGGGGCCAGCTTCTCGGCGAGGCCCCACTCTTTGCTGACTTTCGTGCCACTGATATGAGCTAGGCCTCCTGCCCAGGTCACTGCTTGCCCCTGATCCACAGAGCCAACTACGTCCTGGGTCTCCCCAGGACCAGCATCTTTGTCCCCAGCAGAGCACACGGCTCCGTTCATCCTGGCCAAGAGCACAGTCACCTATCGTGTTCAGACCAGCTACCTGGGGTCTTCCAGACTGACCAGTCTGTCATCACCAACCACCAAGTTCAGACTTCTCTGTTGCTGAGTCCCTTGCCGTGAAAACCTGCATCTCTTTTCATTCCCAGTCCTAGTTTGAGTTCATACCACTCCCTAATTTGCTTTACCAACCTTCTAAGTTTCTCTGCTTTCAGTCCTGCTCTCTGAGATCCATGTTACCTGGGTTGTCCTCTTACTGCGCTGCTCTGGTCTTCTCAGCTGTGGCTCCTTTCATCCTCAGAATGAAGTGATGACCACGTGGGGGGCAGTGCGCCCCTTTGTCTGCCCTGGTGTGTCCAGCCACGTTAGCGTTCTCCCTGGCCTCAGCATCTGCCTGAAGTGGCCTTTCTCGGCCCTCCTCACCTGGTTTACATCCATCCCTTGCTGCCTGCTCGCCCTCAGAAGGGGCTCAGGGACCACACACCTTCTCTTGCCCCTCAGAGTTTGGCTCTCTGCACACCTTGGTTTTGACACTCAGCTCCCTGATACCGAATGTGTCGCGCGAACACCGTGGACCAGAGACCCCAGGCTAACTCTGCCGCACATGGGGTTCCCACGTGTCATCTCCCTCTTTGATGCCGGGCGTGTTTCGGGAGCTTGCTGAAGAGTGAGTGAAGGAGAGAATGGGTGGAAGGGTTCATGTCTGAGGAGGAGAGCGCTTCGAGGGAGCTGCTGGTTTGTGCTAATGAGGTGAAAGCCCAGATTTGCTAACCTGAAGCTTTGGTTTTTTAGCTTGTCCTGCTTCTGGAGTCTATAGCACAAGTTGACTTGGTTTTGGTACTCAGAAAAAAATGCCAAGTTATTGAATTTTCTCTTTGATCAATTTTTGCTTAGTTCACTAGATCAATAGGTGATTGATTTTCAATAGGTGATAATTTCTGCAGATAAAGTAATGCACTTTTGAATTATATGTAGAAACTGGTATTTCAAGGAATTATTTACCTGTCTCTGAAGCAGATAAATTGTGAGTTCCTTGTGTTGTCATAGCTTTATGCCCCCAGCTCTTGTCTGTGTCTTTTTTTTTTTTTTTAAAAAAAGATTTATTTATTTATTTTTAAAGAATTATTTATTTGTGCATACAAGAGCTGGGGTACAGGTCAGAGTCCAGGGTGGTGATAGGATTCACCAGAGACAGAGCGAGGAGCAGAACAGGCAGACCAACTGAAACACACAGCTGAGGGGAACAGCAGGCGAGGCAGGAGAGGCCTGCTTGCGCCATGTGGGTCCCCTCCCTGGCTGGCGGCAGGGATCGAACTTGTGCTGCAGCGGCTGTGGTTTGCTTCATAGTGCATTGCTTAACCCACTCTGCTACCAGAGAGGCCCCTCCAGTCCGTGTCTTGGTGCCTCATAGTCAACTTACATTTGGTGAAAAAAATTAAATGGGGGAGCGGAAGAGGACTGCCTGGAGCTGCCCTGGTTTCATGCATGGAGGTCTACATGGTCGTACTCAGTGTTTAATGAGTGAGAAGGCCAGGTGCACGCTTCACAGTGAGAACAGGGCACGTGTGAGCAGAAGACGCAAGACAAGGAGGCAGCAGAAATATGATCAGCGATGAAGGGTGTGGGTGGGAGGATTCTCATTTGACCTGGTTTTCAATTTCTTCATCTGCCTCTTCTCCCAGCTCCCTAAAATGGGTCCCCCAAAGCTATTCCAGTGCTGGCTTGGCCTCGCTCGTCTCTGGAGCCAGTCCCCACACAGGACAGTGCTCCCTGGCCCCACGCACACAGTCCCACGTGCCCCTGTGCCTCCTGGCGCCAGAGTTCCCAAAACACACTCGGGCACCGTGCTGTTCCCAGACGTAGAGCTGTACTCCGTCCGCTCCCAGGGAACCCTGTCCTTGGGGCTGCACTTGAATCTTGACCTGCTCAAGTGGGGGATAAGTTTAGACGTTAGGTAAAGAAGGGGCTGTTTTGCAGGAAGGGACAAAGTTGTTCTGTTAAAGGCAGGTTAGGAGTAACGAGTAGGAGGTATAGGAAAGTCGTGTCTGACTGAAGACAAGCTCTAGGAACAGAGTTGGAAACTTTGTTCATTTCTGTTGCCAATATAAACTGATCAGCAGTGACTTTCTGAAGCATCCTGTGAGGATTCTGAAGCCACATCCAGCATCAGCAGGAAAGAGCGCCATGACTGATTCGTGAGGTCTGTCGACAGCCGGAGAGGTGGGGAGTGAGGGCAGGACTACTGTATATGGTGTTGCTTCTTCTGGGGAATAGCGGGCATCTCCAGAAGGGTTGTTGAGCTCAGTTCAGACAGGTGTGTGGCAACTATTGTCCCAGCCACAGCTCATCGAACCGTGTGTTGGGAATACACCAAAGGGACTGACTCTCCTGTTGGGGCTGCCAGGTGTTGCTGGGCATGCAACCAGAGGGCCTCTCGCATCCCTCCTAGTCCCTGATTGTACAATTGTAGGTACATTGCAGAAGGAATGACTGATTCTCCTCCTTCTGCATGTCCTTTATTAGTTGCTGTCATGTCCCCACCAAGGGTATCTTGTCCTAGTCCAACTTCCAGGAGCCCACCTTGTCATGTGACATAGAACCCAGTCAGGTCATGCGGGGCTAGCGTTCATGTTCATCTGTGCCTTTTGAAGGGTTAGCGTGGTGAGTATTGGTTTCTGTACAGTATGCTCAATGAGCGCTGGAGCACAGGAGACAGGGGCGGCTAGGCCGCTTCTCTAGATTCTGAGGACGGGAGCCAGGGTGGGCACCCTGGGTGAGCTGGAGAAGCCGCGGTGAGGAGAGCGTCTGCAGGCATGGCCCCTGCATTGTTGCTTTCCAGGCTTCCCTGGCACTGGTCACGGTCATCACGCCCCATGCAGCTTCCCTGCATGCATCCTGCTGCCTCCCACCCTCCTTCCCAGATCATCTTCCTACCTGCTCTGATCATCCGGGTCTTAACTGGAGAGCCCCCAAAAGATTCCCAAGATCCCAGTTCTTACTGCTTTTTGTCAGTTTGTAACGGCAGTTTTCCTATAATCAGAGACATCACTGCATGAAAACTTCATTCACTTCTTCATTCATCAGTGAGTATGACTTGGTTTTCATATGAGCCAGTTGCTTTGGGGTCTGAGTATTGGGCAGCAGAAAACCAGTAAATGAAAAAACTTCAGATTGTATTGTTAATCCCAGAACAGGGTGCTAAGGAGAGTGATGTTAGAAATGTGTAGGGCAAGCGGCATATACCGCATGGGTAGAATTCTAGGATGACCTAGAATTCTAGAATGTTAGGATGACCCAGAAGAGTCTCTCCCCTTGATGTTCGCCTGGTATAAACTCTCCCCCTTGAATACACTCAAGACCTGTGATTAGATGGAGCGGTGATTAGATTACATCATATAACAAAGGCAAGGGGATTGTGCAGGTGTAATTAAAGTCCCACGTCAGCGGCGCTTGAGTCTGTTCAAAGGGAGGTTGTCCTGTGTGGGGTGGGCCTAAACAGGGTGAACCCCTCAGCAGAAGGCGAAGTCAGAGACTCTTTTCTGTGGACCTCGAAGAAGCAAGTTGCCCTGAGTTCTGCAGCTACAAGGAAATGAATGCTGCCAACACCCACATAAGCCTGGGATGGGACCCCAAGCCTTGAAGGGGACCACAGCCCCCCTGACACCTTGATTACAGGCTTGTCAGCCCAGAGCAGAGGACTCCACTCACTGCCTGGGCTCTTGCCCCATGGAAACTGTGAGGTAAGAAATATATGTTGGTTCGAGCCGCTAAGTTTATGGTAATTTGTTATACAGGATAGAAAATGAGTCCAGTTAGTTCCAAAGAACCACGATATAAAGCCATGTGGGCATGCTGAAAGTGGTATGGAGTATACGCCTCCCGAGAGCGAGAGCCAGAGCCAGAGGGCTTTGGGAGGGAGTTAAGGAACGTCTCATGGGGGCAGCGACATTGGTTTCCTCCCACGTTTTCCAGGCAGCTACCCGCCAGCCCTCTAACCCGAGTCCTCCCTGTGCCCCTGCTGCTTGTGTGGTTGTCTGGATAGTGTGCTCGACCCCGCCTTCCATGGTGCTTGTGCCACCGGATCACAGCTGTCGGTGATGTTCACGCCACACATTGATGGGTTCCTCATTCCCGCGCAGTGGGGCCCTAAGGAGGCAGCTTCAGAGGCTACTCCGCATTCCCGATCCGCCAGAGTTGGGAGTGGTGGCGGGCTTGCAGAGCTGGGTGGACTGCGTCTTAGGACAAGTTGGGCGGTCCCTAAGCAGTCACTTGGGTCGTCTCGGGATGATCTTGCCCACAAAGCCAGAGAGAGATAATGCGGGCACAAGGGTCCTGCTTCTCCCAAGATGATTTCGGCTCATCTTTCTCTGCATCCCCGACATGCAGCCCCTCGTGTTTCATGTCAGCTCAAACCCTGTGCAGAGAACGGTAGGGGCTCTAGCCAGGGCCCCGTGCCACAAGGAACTTGGCAGTGGTCTTAGAATCAGAGCCATCCTTAAGGATGGATATCTCAAAAAAATAAATAAATAAAAAACCATATCAAGTTAGATTTTGGATGAAAATCCTGGACTGGCTCTTTTGTTTTTTTCTCTCAGTGTTGCTTGCATCAGCACTGTTGCCAAAGGTGGCTGATGAATGTCCAGTAGCTCCATCCTATATCATCCATTTCAGGGGCACAGGAAACAGTCATACTTAATCATTCAGAGGTTTGCTTTTCCCAATCCAGCTTTTTTTTTTTTAAATAGAATCAGCTGAATATATCATGTTTCATGGGAATTTCAGAAAATATAAAATGTGGTACTTCAATCAACCATTCTCATGTAGGCAAAATACAGAACAAAGGTTTCTAGGCATTAGCAGGCTGAAAAATAAAGGACATACATAATTTTATGGTTTTGTTTGCGTTCCATGTGGATTGCAAAATCCCTCTCTAACAGTCGCAGTGCTCATGTCAACAATGGTTGGAATCAAAAATGACTTTATTCTTTTGTAAATGGAGGTTGAAACAGTAGTAAAACCTTCTAGGTCTTCTAGTAAGTAACCTTCAAAAACTGTGGTCAGTTTTCCGCTGGGCTGGACAATTAGGAATTTCACAGAGGCTGCATCTGGAGGCTGGGCCCCCACTGGGAAGGTAGCTTTGCTTCCGGGCTGCTCTTCCAGTACGCCTGCACAGACAGCTTAGTAATGGTTCCAGAAAGCACTCTCCAGCCCCGAGACCCTCCAGCTGTTCCCCTGGGGAGCTGTGCATAGTCAATGAATGTGCAAGGTGGCTGGTGTTGTACTCTTTAAGCAAAAAGAGGGAGGCATATCATAATATCTGACTCATCTGGTCTAAATTAGATTTTCAGACTAGTCATGCACAGAAATAACTTCTCCTAAAGTGATTTATTTAAAAGGTACTGCAAGTACTCTGAGTATGCTCTCATCTGCCAAATCTGGAGAGATGGTAGTAAAGCAACCTGTCTGATGACAGAGTAGACTCCACTAAGATGCTCCTCTCTTCGCTCTTTATCTTTGTGTTGCAGAATGCAGCTTTGTGGTTTTGTGCTATCTCTCCCTGTGCTGCTGACATTCAGGCTGTAAGGACTACAGGAGCTCTTCAAGTTAAGCATCTCTGCCACCTGACTGCAGTGGTTATTATCATGAACACCTTGACCATGGCCTGTTCCTGGCTCCAGGACATGCTCATTTGCTTGGACTTTGGAATGAGATGATAAATAATAATACCACCAAGGGAACAGCCTCCACTCTGTCTCTGCACCAGGGTGTACATGTGAATGAATCCACAATACACCTGACTTCTCTTCGTTGCACGTGCTAACCCCTCCTCCTCTTCCTCCTTGGCCACTGTGCAGTTCTCTTTACCCATTGTGACTCTTCTTGCAATGCCTTCTGGGGTGTGGTCTTCCATCGCAGAGAGTATTCACCATCATTTGTCCCCTTGTTCTTCTCCCCTGACTGGGCAGAGTTCTCTTCAAGAGTCAGACGATTTCTTTTCTATTTTTTTAAATTGAGATATGGTGGACATAATCACATTATAATAATATCAGATATATAACATGAATCAGTACTTATGTATTCTGTGAAATGACCACGACAGTCAGTTTAATTTACATCTGGCAACATACATAATTACATATGTGTGTACATACACATGTAATATCTTCTTGTGATGAGAACTTTCATGCTCTAGTCTTTAGCAATTTTCAAATATACAATATTATTAACTATTGTCTCCATAGTTAAATCCCTATGGCTTATTTTATAACTGGAAGAGTGTACCTTTGTCCACCTTCACTCATTTTGCCCATTGCTCTACTTCCCACCAATTTGTTTCTTATATGAGCTTGATTAACTGTTACTTTAAATTCCAATAGAAGATCATAGGGTATTTGACAGTATTTGTCTCTGTCTGATTTACTTCACTTAGCATAATGCCTTCAAAGTCAATCCACATTGTCACAAATGGCAAGATTTCCTTCTCTTTTATAGCTGAATAATATTCTGATCAATTGATTGATAGATAGTTATGCAGGCAAGCAGTAGGTGCTATAAGAATTGACTGGATTCCGGGAGTATCAGAGCATCCCACTTGACCTTGATAAGGAGACAACAGCCTCTCCATGTGGGAAGTTGGATTGTGTGGGCATGAAAGACAAGGTGTGGCCTAATGGCTGTGCCTGTACCCACCAAACGTATGTTTAGGGATGTATCTGCAGGTCATGGTTTCCCCCAACCCAGGTGAGCGCTAAACTGTCTGTGCAGGAGTGGGAGGAGGGAGTGTGTGTGGAGAGGATCAATGATTTGAGATCATCAGAATGGGATATATTAGGTTTCAGTTGAAACACTATCTTGTCATCTGTTAATTACCTCCTTTACCAGTCACTTGTAATTAAAATTATTTTGAAAAGTATCAGACATAGATAAAGGAATGAAGACTAATAAAAGTGAACCTATGTGCACCAACTGTTAAGCTTAAGATGGTAAGTGTAACCCATTGCAGAGTTGGATGGACTCTTAGAACAAGTCAGGCAGTCCCTCAACAATCACTTGGGTCATCTCGGGATGATCTTGCCCATGAAGCCAGATACAGATAATGGGGGGCCTTTCCTGACTATGGTGAGAGAACTCTTCCTCTCCACCTAGCCTTTCTTGCTTTGTTACTCCTCTGTTTGGCACCATGCAGTGTGTTATGTGGTGGCTGCTTTTACCTGTTCCACATTAGGACAGAGGCTTCATCCATCTCGTTCAGTCAAATGTCCCCACTATCTACAAGAGCACCTTGGCACAGAGTCTTGTATTTGTGAGTTGTGTACTTGTATTTGTGGAAATAATGACTGAACACACCGTGCGAGATTTGTGCAAGTTGCTCACGTGGTCCTTGCCTACTGAATTGTATAAATCTGCTGATGGTTATTTGCTCTCAGGTGGTCCACATTTAGGTTGTGTTCAAGTGTTTTGGAATTATAATCAATGCCAACTTGTCCAGTCTTGTGTTTTTTAGGTGCATGTGTACTTTTCTCTTGACTGTGTGCAGAGGAGTGGAATTGCTGGGTCAAGGGAACTTCTGTGTTTATTCTGTAATGTGCTGTTTGATTTCCAGCCTGTGTCAGAGCTGCTAATACTGACACAGGCGCCTTGCTTTCCCAGCGGGTTGCTTGATATTGGGGCTGGAATTGTGAGTCTTGTTCTCCCTGAGGCCCCTGTGGTAAGTGACCATGTGCCTGAGACAGCAGGGGAACCTAGGCCTGGAGTCTTTGGGCTGGGAAGAGACTTTTCCTTGGCCCATTTCCACAGTCCCAGGCCTTGCCTCTGTGATTGTGGCTACCCTAGTTCAGTGTCCTCCCTCGTTGTTGACCCAGTGGGATGCAGGATTTTAAGAGTCAGAAGGTGTCCTAGAAGCCTCCTAGATGGGCCTCTTGTTGCGCTGATAGAGAAGCTGAGGTTGGAAGGGAGGAGGTGACTTGTCCATGGCCTCACAGCTGGACAGTGGCTGTGGACAGTACACATGGACATTACACAGCAGGGAGCTTTCACACTGTTCGTGAAAGGGCTGACAAGGACCAGGACAGACAGCCATGGTCTCCATCTGTGCTTCGCCTGCACCTCATGTGTCCACGGCCCAGCCTTGTGTCAGCGTGTGGCCTGAGCACGCAATGCATTCTGGCTTACTCCTGCCCCAGGGTGATACTTGCTTTTCTCTCCGCTAGCCTCTCTTAGTTTGTCCCTTTATACTCTCTCAGCTGTGATGTACCTCATTGTCCACAGGTATTTGGTCTCCCAACGCTGGTGTGAGATGGTTAGCACCCACGCCCCTTGCCTTGTTCTCACTTGCTGGCTTACCTTGTTGTCACCAGCCAACTCACCCCTCCCTCCTGAATCTCTGAATAGCTCGTTGCGTCACTGAGGGGAACACAACATCTCCAGGACTCATCTGCAGCATCTCAGACAATATCATTGCCTCGGTTTAGAAGGAATCTATTGGATATTAAAAAATTGTGTTTGAATGCCCTGCTGATGCAGCAGAACTTAGGGGAACAGGTTATAAAGTGACGGAAGTCAGAAACGAATGTCTCAACATGGCAACAAGTCACCTCAGCGCCTGTCCCATGGCCTCAGCTGTCTACACCCTGCTGTCTTCTCACAGTCAGGTGCCCAAAGCAGGCCTGTTTGCCCACAGCTGGCTCCTCCCAGGCTTTCCCACATGTGTCAGGGTCCCCTGCCTGCGCAGCCTCTCTGCGTCCCCTTTGTCCTCTGACCCGGTCTCATGCGTGCTGATGGAAGCACAAGCTTCCTTCCCCTCTGTGCTCATGCTCCGCCTTGGCCTTACTGCCTGCTGCTGCTGCTGCTGCCTCTGGAGAATCTCCCCACCATGTGGCTTTTATGCCGTCACTGGAGGAAACCCTAAGTTCCTCCCAAGCCCCAAATCGTGCCCCTAATGTTTATTTTCCATAGCTGTAATTTGGAAATTCAACAAGGCTCTATAATTTTTAAGGTTTAAAGTATGGTAAAGTCTGGATTATCTCGTTTTTCGGGAGGTTTTCAGTGCACACAAAGCAGTGATTGCCACGAATTGAATCAGAAAGTCTTTTGTCTTGGTCTGTGTGTTTGGGAGACTCCAGGGTCCTCACCCCCAGTGAAGAGTGAAGGCAGGAAGGGGCGATATCTACAGAGGCTTCTGGCATGAGAATGACCAGAGAATGCCTCTGGGGTGTCATGGCTGGTGGAGGGAGCTGCCACAGTTGCTGGCCTTGTTTCGAGCTTCGCAAAAGTGCCTCCCGGGTTTCCTTCCCTTTCAGAAGCTCTGCTGAGAGTCTTACCTACTCTTGGTGGGAGACTGGAAACCAAAACTTGCCCCGGAACCTGTGAGTTGTCTTCAGAGCTCCTTCAATTCCCATTGCCAGAGGAATCAGTGGTTTCTCTATGTTAGTCCATCCATCTTGGGGCCCCATTGTAGCTGAAAGCAGGGAGAGTTTGTTTCTTTAACCAAGAGCCTCCTTTCTGAGGTGTCTTATATTCAGATTTGTGCATAAGAGTTCTTTTGAAAGAGCTTCTGTGTCAAAACTAAACACTTACGTCAGAAGCTTTTAAGGAGATGGAATGTGGTGTTTCATCCTGTCATTCAAGGTCCTCCATAATGGCTGTTTACCCCAACATGGTATCTACTTGGTGTCTAACCCCCAGGCCTCCCTGTATGGTGGTGGGGGCTTTGGTGTGGCCTATGAATGGGCAAGTATGGAGGTAGGTGAGAGACGAGGGTTCCTACTGGAAACAGGGAGGAGAGTGAAGCGCAGCTGCCCTCCACAGCGCTAAAACCATCTGCATGCACTGACGCTGGAGGGTTTGAGACTCATTGGTGACTAATGGGTCCACAGCTGGGTAATAAAGGCACGCAGTGATATCATTAAGGGAGGGGGAGAGGGTGCTGGTGGGGGGAGCAGTTAAGGGGTGTGTTGGTTGAGTTGGAGTTGCTTGTGAACTTTCATATGGAAATGGCAGCCAGCAGTTGGCTGCCTGAGTCTTACCTGGGAGGGAGGCTGAAGCAGGTCCTACAGGTTTGAGCAGCATCATGGTTACCTAGGAGACCCAGAGGCTGGGCTTGGGCCCTGCCAGTTTGACACTAGGCTTTTGAGGGCTGCCTCTGTCTGTGTCTCTTGAGAACTGACCACTTGCAGGAGCGTGCCTTACTCTGTGGGGGGAGGAGAGATGGGGGAGAGGTCCTGAAATCTTGGTAGGACCAGAATAGTTGTCTGTCGTGTGTGGCAGGGCGAGGGCACAGCTTGGTGACTCTAACACGCAAGGGGCAAAGGAGGAACTAGAGACCATGAGGGAGCGGGCCCCTGACGATTGAGCTGTGCCAGGAACCCCATGGAAGATGCGGCTGGGGTCACCAGGATGCAGGCTAGAGCGGGTCTGCACGCTAAGCACGCGAGGTGGTACAGGCTCAGTGCAGATGAAGTGGGCATACTTATACTCTATCGAAGGAAGCCAAGAACTCTGAAGGCGCTTAGAGCTTGAGCTGGGCCACTTAGAAAAGGCATAAACCAAGTTTTAGTGCCAGCATCTTGAAACTCGGAAGGACATGATTTCCTTGTCTATAAATCAGGGGATAAGTAGGATTTTGTAGAAAACACTTCATAGGGTCAAGTATGCCCTTGACAGGCTGCTGCAGGGTTGAATGAGCACACATGTTTGGGGCACTTAGTGGGGACTGCAGACATGCTCGTTGTACTCCTGGCACTTCTGGAAGAAGGGGGAGCCCAGAGATGGAGGAGGTAGCCCTGGCAGGCGCTAAAGGTCAACCCCGTCGGCAGAGATTTCCTAGGCGTCTGGTTTTCATGGGCTGTTGCTGAAGTGCGGCTCCTCCACGAGGCGCACTCCCTGTGGCTCTGTGGACGGCACAGGGGGAGCTCAGGGTCTCCAATGGCTGTTGAAAGGGCCAAGAGCCTTTGGTCTTTGGGTGAGCCTCACAAGGAGTAAAACTTGTGACAACTGAAAATGAGGGAACTGAGGAATCGGTGGGTGGTTCTGGCTCTCTCTGGTGGCCCCCATCTCATGAGGTCTGCTGAGAAGATGCCTTAAGGCCTTCGTTATTCAGGAAACCGGGGTACAGCCTGGCCTGCCCCATAGGGCTTGCAGACTAATAACAAGTTAAAGAGGTCTGACAGAAGAAGTTCTCAGTGGATGTATGTGTGTGAGGTGGGGAGCAAAAGGTGGGGGGTTGGGGAGAGAGAGAGAGGTGTGTGTGTGTGTGTGTGTGTGTGTGTGTGTGTGTGTGGAGAGGACAGGATTGGGGAAGGGGAAAACTGAATAGTGTGATTTATCTAATTAGTGTTAAGTACCCATTAGCGTTAAGAATTCTAGAATATGAGGGTTATAGAGAATCTGAACTAACCTCCCTTCCAAGACAGTGGACCTTCTGGTGGAGGGGAAATTTTCCCATCCCAGAAGTGGTGCCCATCCTGCTTTGGACACTCCTGATTGACGCAAGTCCTTTCTTCCTGGACTGGCACTTCCGTTGGCCCTGGAGGCAGGACACACAGCATTTCTCTTCCCCAGTGCCGTGGCAGCCCTCAGGCATCTGAAGGTCAGTCCCGCTGCTGCTTCTCCGGGCTTTTGAAGATCCGTCCAGAGCTGGATGAGGACATGGTGCCCTCCTGCCCTGGCTGACCGGTGCTGTTGCCCCCATGGTGGCAGGCGAGAATTCTACCACTGGACCACCAATGCTTGTCCCCATGGTGGAATGAAGGGCAGCCTTTCTGGTCAGCGGTGACAGGTGGACCTGGAGCATGGGGTGATGTAGGGGGGGGACTGGCCCTCGCCCAGAGTGGCCATGAGAGATGGCATTGTATGAAGAGCTCTTATAAGTCCAGCTCCTGCCTATCTGTTTGCCTTGGGTTATTGTTGCTGGGCAGTCCCTTTGAAGGCGCCTTCAGAGGCTTTGGGAACTGGGTCTGGCCTACTTGTTTCACCTTTCTCCCGCTTCGGACAGCTCTGCTGTGCTAACGCGGCACTGGAGTGGCTTTTCTAGTGCTAACTTGCAAACTCCAGGGCCAGCTTTTATTTGACTCTATAAATGTGTGTCCTTAGAAGGTTCTTCAAAAACAGGACCATCTGTAAGAGTTTACCCTACTGTGGGGGTGGGGTAGGCTCGGAGACCCCACAGGCTGGGGGGGGGGTCACTTTGATGTCTGTATAGTGTTTTTCTTCTTTTGTTTCTTGTTTTGCTAACTTGTCCCATTTGTTCTTCAAGCTCCAGCCCACTGCTACTCTCCGAAGCCCAGGCTTTCCGATTCAGAAATATCAGTGTTATAAACAAGCAAACAAACACCCCCTTGGCGTTACCAAGGTGCCCATGACAATGGGCTGTGAGCCAATACGCAGAGCTTGGTAAACTGGTCCGATGTTTCAGTCCCGTGTGCTGTGTTCACACTGCACATTGCCTGCTCTGGGTCGATGACTGCATCCAGGTTAAAAGATCCAGAAGGGGGTCTCTGGATCGCAGGGGTTCTCTGGCCCCTGCTTGCCCTGGGGGCCTGCAAGCCCAGGCTGGCATAGGGCTACCTGCAGGCCACTCACCTGCTCCCTGGAGCAGCGAAGGGTTAATCTGAGGTCTGAACACTTTGAATGGCTTCAAGCTGGGTCCTGATTACCAAAAGTCATTTTACAGGAATCGGTCAGGGCTGATGGTTTATGTTGCTGGAAAACAGAAGGGCCCTCGGAGGCAAAGCGCACCTAGCAGTGGAGTGTGATTTGGAGAACAGTTCAAGTAAATGTACCTGTTACCTTTAAGTGGTCAAATCCCACACACATTGAGCGCTGCTTAGTTGTGCTTTCATGAACGGCAGTGGTTGAAAACTCACCTGTTGTGTGGTTGCTTTACCAATGTCTTAAAGACTTATTTTTTTGCTGTGTTATTATTTTGCTGTGTTATTATTATATTATTTATGCTGCAGGTCAGCACCTTTCTCCTGTAAAGGACCAGAAGGAAATATTTTGAGCATTGCTGACCAAGAGGCAAAACTGGGGCTATTTACTTCTGTGATGAAAGAGAAAGTAAATTGGTAGATACTTATACTACGTTAAAAACACGGTAATAGCACTGTTATGGCTACATTAGTAACAGGGTACAGTGCCTTTATGAGTAAGGTTCACTAGTGATATGAATGAGATTGGGGGGGCGGGTGGGAGATACCATTTCCCTAAAGGTTCAAAACTAGTGGTTCCTGTCATGAAATTGATGACCAGTGTATAGCTGTGTAAACATTCTTAGCTTGTCGGCTGTGCAAACACAGGTGGTGGGTCAGATTGGCCGTGTATGGTAGTTTGATGACCCCTGATTTATACAAATGATGTGTTTGGAAAATTCACCCGTCTCCCCGGGAGTGGGTAAAGGCACCTCTCTGTCTGGTCGTATGCAAATATAATCTAAACTGAAGGTCTCTAATATTTACGAATTATGTGATATTCTAATTTCTAACCATTGCTCTACTTCTATAATTTTAGAAATAAGTCTTGGTGACCTCCTGTCAGTAACAAAAATGGGTTTAAGGAAGTGGGTACCCCACTGTGCCCAGTTAGGCGTTTTATAGTCAGCCATGGACAGGGGGTCACCCGCTGAGCTCTTCCTATTACTTGCTCAGTTGTGTTTTCTCCTTTTGGGCCCCGTGCTGGCCCCACATGTGTGCACGGGCCTCAGCTGGCCTCTGTGCCTGCAGCCACCTGCCTGAGAAGCTGCCCCAAGTGCCTCCCTGCGGGAGGCAGAGTGGACCTGCGAGGCCTTCTGGGGAGGATCAAAGTGGAGAGGAGGAGGGAAGGGCTTGTTCCCACACTCCTGTCTGCTTCTGCAGCGCGGTGGCTGCAGCACATCAGGCAGGACATTCTCGTCCTGCAGGCAGTGCTGGCCCCAAGTGCCAAAGCATAGGAAAAGCCTCCTTTCTCCTTATTGCAGCTAAAGTCATGTCAAGTTTTCAAATGGAACCTTTCCTAGAAATAACAATAAAGAGGAAATAAAAACAGAAGTTGAGAAAGGTAAACTTGCCGGATCAGGGTGGAGCTTGATTAAAAGGTTCTAGCCTGAGTACAACCTAATGTGTTCTTTGTTTCCCTTAAGTGGGGGCCCCTCACTTGTCTTACTTGAAGTCAAGGCCACCTCTCGCACTGCCTGCCTGCTGACCAGGCCTAGCCTCCAGGTGGTCAGGCCAGCCTGGCTTCACTGCAGGCAAAATACCAACTGCTCTTCCTTCCCCCCTTATCATGCTTTCACTTCATGGCGGGGACCCTGGGCATGAGGTCTTTGGAGATTTGACACTATTCATGGACTGAGGACCCCCATTTCTCCAGCTTTCTTGTATCCCCACTTGTCACTAGCATGTCAGACTCTGCCTCTGGGGTTCTTCACAAAGCCATCTGTGTCCTAACAGTTCTTGGTGATGTTCGTGGTTGGGAGGCTGGCATGTCTGTCTCTTTTGGCCATAAAAAGTCTCCTCCCCAGGAGTCAGTGGAGGCCACAGGGGGAACCTGGACATTGACCTCGAGCAGGTGGCCCTCCCCCCTCCTCACTGGGGTGGTGCTGGAGGCCAAATGGACAGTCAGGATTTTTACTGCTATTCAGTTGAAATAAGGCAAAGAAAATTACCAAAGACAAATGCAATGAAGGCACGTCAACCCTGAATGTGTATGCATGAAACAACACAGCTGTGAAAACCGATAAAACTGAAGAGAGAGATAGACAAATCCACAGTTATTGTTTGAGACTTCAGTGTCCCTTTCTCAACAATTAATAGAACAATTAGAAAATGAGCAAGCATATAGAATTCAGTCATACCATCAAGCCTTTACAGGACACTTCAATCAATAAGAGTACATACATTCTTTTCAAAGGTTCATGGAATGTATATTAAGACAGTATATATTTCAAACCTTAACAAATTCCAACCACCATGGAATCAAACTAGAAACAAGCGACAGGAAGATAACATGAAAATCTCCAATACTTGGAACTAAACAGTACATTTCTAAATAATCCATGATTCAAAGGGTAAGTTTCAAGGCAAATAAAACATATATTGGAATAAAAATTAAATTGCCACATATCAACATGTAAGGGATGTAATAACAGCAGTCCTAGGGAGGGACGTTAAAAATGTTTACATTAGAAAAGAAGAAAAGTATAAATGAATAATTTATATTGCCATCGCCAGAAATCTGAGCAAGAAGAGCACAATAACCTTAAAAAGTAAAAAGATGGAAATTACCAAGAACACAAATCAATGAAATTGAAAACAGAATAATAAAGAACATCAAAAAAGGAAAAACCTCTTCTTTCAAAAAGATAAAATTGATAAGTCTTCTGAAAGAATGACAAAGAGGGGCCTCCTTGGTCACACAGGGGGTTGGGCACCGCACTGTGGGGATGCCGCAGCCACAGCAATGTGAGTTCGGTCCCCTGCCAGGGAGCAGACCCATATGGCACAGCAGACCTCTCCTGCCTCACCTGCTGCTGCCCTCAGCAGTGTATTTCAGTAGATCTGCCTGTTCTGCTCCCCACTCTGTCTCTGGTGAATCCTCTCATCTGCCATGCCTCTGGCCTGAACCCCAGCTCTTATATGCATTAAAAAAATGACAAGGAGAGAAGACATGAATTACTGATAGCTGGGATGAAAGGGGCTGTTCCTGCAGCTATTGAGTCGATAAGAGACAAATGACTCTACACATGAATTTGATAACTTCAGTAAAACGGATTGTTTCTCAGTAGGTGAATGCTTAAACTTTGGTGCATCCAAGCATGGACTACCACCCAGCAATATAAAAAGAGTGAATGATCGGCACAAAAAAAGAAAAGCAAGAAACTAGGATGGAGGTTAGGGCTTTATATTGATTGCAAAATCCAGCCCCAAAGGTTACATACTGAATGGACTCCATTCAGTCAATTGGGATGTTGGTTAGTTGTGGTAGTGGGAATAAGGGAATGGTTGGTAGGGCAGGAGGGAGATCTTGGTAGTAATGAAGTGCTTCTTCATGAAGACGGCAGTAGTGGCCACAGGAATCACATCTGTGATAAAAGGATGCAGAACTAACGATACACACTATACCAATGTTAGATACTTGGCTTTGATATTGAACTTGGACTTTATCAGATGTAACCATGGGAAGAAACTTGGGAAGAGTATCTAGAACCTCTCTTGCTACCTTTGTCATTTCTTTATATTTCAGGATAGAAAGTTGAAAGAAAAAAGCTCAGTGGGCACATCATCTACTATGTAGATGCTGTAAACGCCCTCTCTACCTCACCAAAAAATAGCCCCAATTAGCGTGGGCTGCATTAATGGATTTGTTGCATCCAACAAAGGGACGTCATCGTCTCCATGCTGTCTGCGCTGAGGAGACCCGTCTTGAGCATATTCTACCTTGTAGACTCTATGGAGCTAAGTGGAGCTGAGCTGAGTGGAATCCAGGCCATGATGTAAGTGAGGGCAAGGTTTGCCAAGAAGGGCGTGCTGTGACTTAACTGTTTGAGTAGTGAAGATGGGAAGTTTTGTTGTGTGTAGACCCTCAGGCCAAAACGAGGGCCAGTGGATGGAAAGTATCTGCAGTGAGATTAGGACTCAGGATAAGGAAACCCAGTTACTATCCAGAAAGGGACACAGGTCACAGCCGTGTCGTTGCTCAGGGGCACTTGGAGAGGTGAGCAATGAGTCAGGCATCCAGCGGGGGTGCTGTCAGAGTGGTGACTGTGGTAGCCGAACCTGGGACTCCACACCTCGGTGACATACAAAAACCAAGGGTAGCTAGTTGGGTGGAATCAGGTGACAGACTCTTAAAGGGGCCCTTTCTTCATTTCCACTGTCCTGAGCGAATTAAACCAAAGCATAACTTTCCTGGGATGATTTGTGGTCCCATCGAATACTAGCTCCCCAGGAGGAGAGGTAGGGGTTTGAGGATGATGAGCTGACGCATACCCCCCAGCGTGGACACACAGTGATGACTCAAACAGGCGGGTCTTGGGGAGGGGCATAGTTATGATGTAGCCATGGGGGTGTAGCTTGAAGGAACACTTTACACATCCTCGCAAAGTTTCGGTCTCCAGTGAAGACCCCGCAGAGGCACCGTGCTCCCTCTGGCTTCCTGGAGCTTGCATTCAAATAAGAATCCCTTTCATTATATTGCTCCGACGAGTCTGCTTCCCACAGATCAAAGCAGATTCCTCGATGACACATCTTGACCTGCCAGCACGGGGAGGAGTTGGCACGAAGTGTTGTGCAGGCCTGTGGAGCTTTGACAGAGAGACACATTCTATATCTCCACTCTGTCCAACTCTGCGGGTTCCAATCTTGGTGGCCATGTTGAGTGTCAGAGCAGTGGCAGCCGCCAAATAATTACAGTTTGTCAGGCGCACAGGCCGGTTCCCGTCAGCGCCCCTCCTCTTGGCGTGACGCTCAGAACCTGTGGCAGGAGCGCAGGCAGGCAGTGGCACAATAGTCCGGGAACAAGGGTAGTTGGTTGCCATGCCCGACACCCGTATCTATCACCAGATGGGGTGTCTCAGCTAGAGCTTTCAAAGACCTTGCAGGTGCCCCTGGGCAGAGCAGTTCATGGTGCACAGTACAGAGATGTGGGCGTTGTGAATTGGTGGGATTAATATAGTTGAAGTTAATAAATGTGGCTGCTGTATCCAGTCCTCTTCTTGCCTGGGAAGTTCTGTTTTCTGAGTGGTATCCAAAGGTTTATGTACGTGTGGGATAGAGGGTGGGCAGGAGGAGGCAGAGGGAGAAGGGAGAAGAGTTGTTTAAAACTGGAATGGAAAGAGCTGAGTGGATAGAAAACCTCTTTCAAGGAAGGAACTGCTGATGCGCCCATTTCAAGCCGCAGCCCTGAGGTTATTCTCCGTGGCACCCCCAGGCTGGCGATGGAGGAGCAGGGCACACCTAACTCCTCCATTTCCCCCTGTCTCCGAGCAGATTGGCTGGAGGAAGTGTGTTTGGTTAGTTTTGCTTCTCATTAGCGTCACTTTTCAAAGGGAGATTATTAAAAGAATGTTGCTCTAAGTTTTTCTTTCGCACTTTCAGTTTGGCAGCCAGGAATGGAGGGGGATAGAGATTCACTTCAGATAAGGTGAGAGGTCATCAGGTCATCGGTAAAGTGTAGAACTAGCCCTAGGAAGTTAGGAGCACAGGAAATAGTTACACGGTTGACATTCTGGGTTCATAATCTCAAAGCTTTGTTTTTCAATCTTTCAAAAGTTGCCAGTATTCTAATGTGTCTTTTAATGGGACAGAGTTGGAATTGAACCTCAGAATTGAACAGAGCTAATTCAGGGTTATCCCCCTTGAGAAGTCTGAGAAGTCAATGTTCTTTCTTTTAAGTACTTAGAGATCCTCAGATAGCAATGGTCTATGCTTGTAAAGTGCCCTTTACTAGTGTACTGGCCCGGGGAGAGGTAGAAGATGGGTGCCAGCATCTAAAGGTTCCCAGGAAATACCTACCCTTGCCAGTCTGGTCCTCACCAGTTCCACATCAAAGCTGTTTTGCAAATGGGAACTTAGATCTCAGTTTATAACACTGGAATTAAAAAGCAACATACGATGGGTAGAGCTATTTATAACGACGATGATTTTATGGAGTTTCCTGATGACTCTTTGTAGAGTTAGTCCCATCCTGGGCTCTTTATGAAGACATGCTTCATGAAAACGAGACAGAGCAGTGCTGGAACCCAAACAGGAAGCACAGGGCATCATGATTTAAGCATAGTTAAGGTGCTTTTCATTTTATGTCTGTCAAAGGCTAGGGCTGGGAGTTGGGGAGTTGCCTTTATCACTTTTATGGACTCAGATCTTATATATTTTCAGAGTTGAAGAAATAAACATTTATTTCTCTTAAAATTCTGAGGAAAAAAGCAGGCAGTATTAATTTTAGTATGAAATATTTTAGAATCAGAGAGAAATATTCTACTCTGATATTTTCTAGAAATAAAAGGCAAAGAAAAGAATATTTGGGCCTCTCTGGTGGCGCAGTGGGCTAAGCAACGCACTATGAAGCAAACTGCAGCCACTGCAGCACGAGTTCGATCCCTGCTGCCGGCCAGGGAGGGGACCCACATGGCGTGGCAGACCTCTCCTGCTGTGCCCGCTGCTCCCCTCAGCAGTGTACTTCAGTTGATCTGCCTGTTCTGCTCCCCGCTCTCTGTGGTGAATCCTCTCACCACCACCCCCCCCCCCACACCTCTGGCCTGTACCCCAGTGCTTGTATGCATAAATAAATAAATCTTTAAAAAAAAAAAGAAAAGAATACTTAACTTCATTGAGTACTTTGTACGAAGGTTTTGGCATTTACAGTTTTACTTGCTAAATATTTATAGTGCTCCCTGCATTACTATCTTTTCCCCAGAACCAATCTGCTAAAAAAGAATTGTTGGAAAAACTTCCATTGTCTTAAAATATATTTGTCCTATTTTCAAAAGTGATTTTTTTTCTCCTAATGGAAAAGTTGGTATATTTAGAAATTCTTAAACTTGAGATTCGTGTGATGACTTTTTTAAAGTGGATAAATTTTTGTCAAAAATGGCTTATATAACTGCTAAGTTGCTAATGGCACTCACATTACTAAAAGATGTTATTATATTAAAATAATTAGTATCTCTAGAAGCATAAAAAAGGTGAGAAGGGGGAGAGGGAGTGTATTATTAGCTTCCTGTACTGTATGGGTTGACTTGGCAGAATCTCAGTGTCCAGGTAATTGGTCAAATAATCTGGATGTTTCTGTGCAGGTTTTTTTTTTTTTTGGATGAAATAAACATTTACATCAGTGGATTTTGAGTAAAGCAAATTATCCACCAAAAGGTGGTAGGCCTCATCCAATCAACCGAAAGTCTGTATACAACAAAACCCTAGCCTTCCTCAAGCAAGAGGGAATTCTGTGGCAGCTGTCCTTCAGATTTAAACTACAGCATCAGCTCCTCCCCGAGTTTCCAGCCTGTTGGTCTACCCTGCAGATTTTAGGTTTGTTAGTCTCCATCATCATATGAACCAATTCCTTAAGCTCCATGTATGTGTGTATGTACATATGTATACATATGTATATGTAGATCCTCAGCTATATATCCATACCTGTATGTCTGTACTGTATAGCTATACTGAGATAGGTCTATCTATCTATCTATCTATCATCTATCTATCTATCTATCTATCTATCTATCTATCTATCTATCTATCTATCTATCTATCTGTCTGTCTGTCTGTCTGTCTGTCTGTCTGTCTGTCTGTCTGTCTGTCTGTCTATATAATCTATCATCTATCTGTATACATCCTGTTGGTTCTATTGCTCAGAGAGACTTGGATTTCTCTTAGAGAAATCCACCAGCTGAGAAATCTGTGATCAAGAAATTAAATTGTCCGATATCATCTTGATAGCCTGTTGGGCCCTACACAGTCACAGACACCATCCTGCTTATATCCAGAGGGAAGTTCAGGGCACCTGCGGAGTAGCCTGTAGTCTAGCAGAAATCTAATCCTTGAGTCTACCTAGGATGAGCAAAAGAGAACCTTCTTAAAGTTTTGAAATGAAATGCAGACAAGCTTTGGAAGGCAGTCAGGGGAGGCCTGCCAGCTGCGGGACTCCAAGGAAGGTGAAGGCAAAGGTCTGGTATGTGTTACTAAGGTGAGGGATAGTTGAGTGCAGTGGAGAAAGGAACCAAAATATCCCAAGTGCTTTTTCTCCACAAAGCTCGCATTCTCTGCTCTCTTCATGAACTAGTATTTGGTAGTATAGCCAGTGCTTAGTTTTTCAAAAGTAATCCTAGTGTTCATGGAAAAAGAGCATGCGTCTAATGGCCTTCAGTGATATCCGTGATAAGAAGCTGGCACTTCACGGCTCAAACCCCAGATTAATTGAGGTGGGGGATGGAGCTGAATCGAGCTGCAGTAAGTCATATTTTTTTCGAGATTTTATTTATGCATACAAGAGCTGGGGTACAGGTCAGAGGTGTGAGAGGTGAAGGGATTCACCAGCAACAGAGTGGGGAGCAGAACAGGCAGATTGACTGAAATACACTGCTGAGGGGAGCAGTGGGTGAGGCAGGAGAGGTCTGGTGTATCATGTGGGTCCCCTCCCTGGCCGGGATCAAATTCCTGCTGCAGTGGCTGTGGGTACTTTGTAGTGTGGTGCTTAACCCCTTGCACCACCAGGGAGGCCCCAGTAAGTCATATTTTTAGGCATAAAATAATATTGTTTACAAGTGTTTTCATAGGCTTCTGTCACATAGTAGGTGTTCATTAAATATGTCACCTGAATGAGACATTCTGTGTCTCTAGAGAGGTAGATTCATATATTTGCTTCTGTGCTGTCATCTTGAATATTAGAGCCAGAAGCACTTGGCAAGAGAGACCTGACCAGACTCTTCTGTGAGGAGAATGGGGTCTGCAGTGCTAACGCCGAAGCTGGCGCAGTTCCCGCCCAGTGTCCCCACACAAGCTCCTAATTGCAGGTCTCCGCTCGGCCCACTTATTGGCAGTTAACGATGAAGAACATAGGCGCTTGCTCATCACATGTTGACTTTCCTTTTACTTCTTGTTTGTTTTCCATCTAATTGCATCTAGTCTGTGGGTAAATGCTTTATGAGTTGGGACCAAAGCCCAGGCATCCCAGGGCCCGATGAATCAGATTGCGTCCCGAGTCAGCTCTCACTGTGAGGTGCTGCGCACCTGATTCACCCAGAGGCTGGCACAGCAGACACACTGGTGCCGGTTGCGGTCACTGGCCCTGGACTTGCAAACATTTTGGGGAGCTGAAAAATTTGCCACAGACTAAAAAGAGCCAAAGAGAACTGACCTGGGCGGGGGAGCAGTAAATGTGTGTTGAAGAAGAAACCTGAAAACCAGGTGAGTGTGGGGCAGGTGGGGACCTGGCCCCAGGGCACCCTCACCCTTCCTTCCCTGCTGAACTCTCAACTATGCCGCCTCCTTCCTTGGCGTCTTCTCTGGCTGTTTTCTTTGAACATGCTGATGGCTCCTTTTCCAGTAAGGTACAAACCTTTAGACAGAGTCATTTTGCTGATGGCTTCAACTCTTCAACAATTAAACAGAAGAAACTAGCTTATCTTTAGAAGCTCAGATTTCTTAAAGACATGGGCAAATAACTTAAGCTTTCTAAATCTAGATTTTTCGCCTCTAACACTAGGAAAATAATTTGTACCTCACGTTGTTATCAGGATTCAGTGAAGCAGTACCCATAGGTTATCTCTGTCGTAGGTACTAGAACAATGTTAGAGTTAATGATGTAAACTTGTACCGGAGGTTCAGATTTAAAATTTAGTCCTCCCCTCTTCTCTGTCCAATAAACAGAAGTTTATTTTGTGGCCAGTGAGCCAGGGCTAGGGCTTACAGTGGTAGACAAGGCAGATGTGGTTCTGCCTCATGGAACTTTCCTTTCTTACCAAGGTGGCAGACAGAAACATATAAAGGATATAGGTGACAATGGTAGGTGGTGATCACCGCCATGAAGGAAAATAAAGCCAGGCCATGGGGATGGAGGGAAGCTAGTGTGAGGTTGGCAGACTGTTTTATATGGTGCAGGCAAGGAAGTTCTCTCGGGAGATGTGACATCTTACTAAAAAGAATGGAAGAAGCTGAAGGAAGGATAGTCTACCTCCAAAATTTAAGGAGAAGTGGCTCAGGTATTTGACTTGAGGATTTGGAATTTGGCTCAAGGATTCAGAAAACTTTCTGAATCCTCAGCAACCAACAATGCTACTGATCATGAGCTCAAGATAGTGATCGTGAAATACTTTTAACTTTAAGAAATAATTTTTGCGTCTGTGTGTGTATGTGGGGCGGGCGCTTGGTTATGAAGGTGCCTTTTCCTTAGCATGGATGATGCTTTATCTTTATGGAGACGTCATTGAAAGAAGAGCTTGGCATGATTTAGTAGAGCCGATGACGAGAGTGGAGGATTTTGGTGAACTCTCAGTTGGTGTGTGGTCTAGTCCTCGAAGGAGCAGTTGAAATGAACTATTGATTCGTTCTTTGACATGTGCAAATAGGTACAGGTAAAAACTGTACATATCTCTCTTTATTTTTTAAAAAAAATACCTGCTGCTTTGATATAAGAAAATTCTGCGTAAAACCAGTCCTCAGAGTTTCATGCCTCTACAACTGTTAGAAAAACAGGAGGCAGCACTCTCTGCCTGTGGGAGTCATTGAACGTTCTCTCTTTCTAGAAGAACCCCCCCTGTGTGAGGTAGACTTGGCCCCAGGTGTAAGGTAGTGACGCACCCGTCGGAATCTCTGGGTATATCAAGTTAGGCTTTTCTTCCCAGAGAATAAGTGCTGGAACAAAATACATAAGAGACCCTGTTTATTGAGTTTCTGGGAAGAAATCCCTTTCTGACTGTGTGTCTTGTTCCCTGCTCTTGATCTTTCTGCTTCTGATCATCCTGTTTTCGGGGTTATTACGAATTGGGGTGGCTTATCCTCCTCAGGACATACTTAGGTGCTCATATACATACTTGCTGGGTTTGGGGCTATGTTTTCCTCCACATCTGTGTGCTGCTCAGTTTTCTGTTTCTTTGACCAATTCCTGTCATTTGGGCTCTAGGGTTTTGATATTTCATTTTAAAAAGTGACCTGGGCAGGCTTCAAGCAGCCTGAATCGTGTGCAGTGGCTGGCTAGGTTAGGCTTTGGTGGACGCAACAGGCTCTCCTAGGAGGACGGCAGTTTCTCAGTTGCTGATCTATTGTTTTCCTCCGGGACAGCGGCTCTAGGAGTAACTAGAATGTTCTCAGCTAGTATCGCAGGAAGCTAGTATCGCAGGAAGGGAGGGGACCGGGCTGGGATGGTCCTTTAAGATGGGTCAGGGCCTTCTCTTGCAAGAGGCAATGAGTTGCTTTGTTGTTTCTAACCGGGACTTTAGAATCTCACGGGGGTCGTGTTTGCTTGTGCATCAGCGTCCTAGCTACACAGTGCGTTTTGGTGAAATATGAGGTGCCGTGGGGACCTACGTTTCTATGGCATGAAGTTAGCAACGGCATTGAACACTTTCTTAACACTTCTGAGTTCCAAATGCTGGTTCCCTCAAAGGGAAATCAGTTTAGAAGTTCAAAGCAAGAAATGTAATTGAGGGACTTCAAAGTCAGTGCTAGCCACAATACACAGACTAGAATAAAGAGTCGACTCATACCTTCTCACAGAGCTGGTCCCTCCCTGCCTCAGCCAGCCTCCTGGGGAGAACCTTCATCTGGCCCCTTGCAGTAACAGTGACACTGGAGGGGAGTGGCATCCTCATGAGGACAGAGGACATAGGAAAATACGAGCAAGGGAAGGCCAAGCAGCGCAGGGGCAGGGTCCATTGCACAAGTCCAAGGTCAGGTGCACTAACAGGTTCGCAAAGCCTCCCTTCCTGGAATACTGTCTTCAAAGCATAACAGCAAGACTTACCAGGTAGAAGGGAATATTGTTTTTCTTTTTTTTTTTTCTGTGAGGTAGATTCTTAACCTCTCAAGATTCCTGTTACCTATCTTCAGTCTTTCAGAGTTGGGTATGGTGTTATCTTTGTTTTCAGCAGATGACCTTTATCAATTTATGGAAAGTCCCTTTTGTTCCCTTTTTCCAGGTTTTTACTAGAAATGCCCATTAGATTTTGCAGGTTAGATTTTATGATTATGCATATGTGAAAGGATGTTTAAAAATTTAGCTTGTTGAGATGATGAATTATATTGATTCATTTTAAAATTGTAAAACTGGGATAAACACTACTTGGTCACAATACATTTTCCTTTTATTGTTGAACCTGATTTGCTAAAATTTTGGTTATTATTGTAAAAATAATGAGATCTATTGGCCCATAGTCTTCTTTTCCTCTGTCTTGATTACTGTGATCATCTTGGTCTCATTGGATTGTTCAAGTCACCTGTTTCCTTATTGATTTTCCTGTCATTCTGTAAGTCTCTATCGGCATAATGCTGATGTTTTCTAATATAACTGTAGATTTTCTGTTTCTTTGAACTCTTCAATTTCTCCTTTTGGTACTTTGAAGCTCTGTTTTATGTGAATGCATTTTTAGTTGTTTCTACTTGATAAATTGATCCATTTATCATTTTGAAATGATCCTTTACCCATGACAATTTATCTTAAATCTATCTTTGAGATAGTTATAGATTTCTTTGTATTGCATTAGTGTAGTTTGTCTTTTTACCCTCTTCTTACTCTTAATGTGTATTTGTCATTATAAGAAAAGTTTGCTTTTACAGGAAGCATTTGGGTCTCTCAAAAAAATACAATCTGATTTTAAATTGTCAAGTGTTTAGAACATTTGTACTTAATGTGATTAATGACATATTTAAGCCTGTTATTTTGTATTTGTGTCCTATTCCTATTCATTCTGTCTTTACTGTCATTTTGTATTTGTTTCATTCTGTGTATACTCTGTTATATTTTCCTCTTTTCTGATTTTTTTTGATTATTTGGGTATTTTTAGGATTTCTTTTTATCACTTTTGTTTCTTAGCTATAACTCTTGCTATTTTTGTGATTGTGTTAGGGTTTAAAGATTACATCTTTAATTCATTACAGACTTTCTTCAAGGGATATATCACTTTAGAGACTCCTTTACTAGTCTTTGTGTCTATTTTCATTCCTTTTGTTTTCACATGTTATAACCTTCATGTTACATTGCTCTTTTTTTTGTTTAAACAGCCAAATATCTTTCAGGGACATTTGAATATTAACAACAAAAAAATCTTATACATGTACCCAGAGTTACCTTTCCCAGTGCTCTTTATTCTCTGTGATAGATTCATGCTGCTATCAGGCATCCTGTCCCTTCTGCCTGAAGAATTTTCTCACAATCCAGTCTGTTGTTGGTGAATTGTTTCACCTTTGCATATGTGAGACAATCCTTATTTCACTTTTTTTTTTAAAAAAAAAAGATTTATTTATTTATGCATATAAGAACTGGGGTACTGGCCAGAAGCACAGGAGGTGAGAGGATTCACCAGAGACAGAGTGGGGAGCAGAACAGGCAGATCTACAGAAACACACTGCTGAGGGGAGCAGCGGGCGAGGCAGGAGAGGTCTGCTCTGCCATGTGGGTCCCCTCCATGCGGGCTGCAGGGATCCAGCTCGTTGACTGCGGTTTGCTTCATAGTGCGTTGCTTGACCCACTGCGCCACCAGGGAGGCCCCTTATTTCACTTGTTTTTAAAAGATGTTTCTGTTGTGTATGAAATTGTAAGTTGATTTTTTAATTCTTTCAGTACTTTAGAGACGTTGCTCCGCTGCTTCTCACTAGCATGTGTCTGACAAGAAACTCACTGTCGTTTTTATGTTTGGGCCTCTATATGTAGTGTCTGCTTTTCTCTTGCTGTTAATACTTATCACTCGTTTTGATCAATGTTATTTTAACATGAATTGGTGTAGTTTTAGTTATGTTTCTTGTGCTTGTGGATTGTTGAACTTATTAGATCTGCAGGTTTGTAATTTTTATCAGACTTGGAAAGTATTTGGGCATTATTTGTTCAATTTTTGTTTGGTTTTTCTCCTTTGGAAACTCCAGTAATATGTATGTGGGGATGCCTTAATATGTCTCACAACTCATTGATACTCGATTCTTTTTTCCTTTATTGTTAGAGTTTAGATGATACTTTTTCCCTTTATTATTCATTTTGGGTAATTTCTAAATTCAATTATCTAGCTAATCTTTATCTCTTTATTTCTGCCAGTGGTTCCATCACTATACTTTTCATCTTGGAAATTAGATTTTTATCTAGATAGTCAGTTTGATTGTCTTTAATGTCTTCTTTGCCCCTACTTAACTTTTTGAATATATGAAATCATACTATACCTGTTTTAATGTTCTAGTCTGGTAATTGTAACATTTCTGTAAGTTGTGTTTGAGTTCTAATGAATTTTTCTCCAAATTAGGGTTATATTTTTCTGCTTCTTTGCCTGTCTGATAATTTTTATGAAAGCCCAAACACTAAAATTGACCTTGTTGTATGCCCATGTTTTATATTTTTTTATAAATGTTTGTAATGTTTATTTTGGGACATAGTTAAATTACGTGGAAAAGTTACTTGGGTCCTTTTGAGTTTTTGTTTTAATAATAGTTCCACAAAATTAGAGAGCTATCTAGTGTAGGGTTCATTATTCCCCATGGCTAAGACGAGATCCTTGAGTCCTGGACTCAATATCCCATGAAGTTTCTAGTCTAGCTAGTGTGAATAACTCTATGAGCACTTCTAATCCTTTTGGATAGTTCCTTCCCTGGCCTTAGGTACTTGCATGTACTGATTAGTACTCTGTGGAGTACCCAAAGGGGACTTTCTGTCAATTTCCAAGTTCTTTGGGCAACTCTCTCACATTCTGTCATGCAAACTCTATCTACCTCGCTCTCCCAGTTCTCTTAGGGAGAGTGATGACTGCCTGGCTCTGTCGAAGGTCCTTTTCCTGTAACAGGACCTGGAAATTTTCTCAAGGCAGTAAGGTGGGTTTTTAAATATTTAAGTAGAAAGGGAACTTTGATACCCTTTCCCCATTTTTGTCCATAAGCCAAAATCTTACAACCATTTGTACTGAATGTATAATGATTGACATAAACTTTCTGACCTATGATTCTGCCTCTGAGAACATACATTAAATAGTTCTAAAAAGGAGAGAATATATACAGAAATATTCTATACAACATGATTTGTAATGGATAATTATAAATACTCTATGCTTAAGATGAGAGTGACTAAAATTAAGGGATTTCTATGCAGTGAAGTATAAGGGGTTTATTTTAATTGACAATTTCACAGATTTTTCAAACATTAAAATTCTTATATTTAATATTAAGTTCATTAATGATTTATTAAAATATTCTATGGTATATCCTCATTACCATATTATAAAACATTCATATGGGTAAAGACTCCAAGAGAATATATAAAATGACATAGCATTTGAGGGAGATTGAATTGAGTATTTTACCTCTATTTTAAAGAAGACAGACATCGTTGTGTTAGAATGTATCAATTTAGGAATTCATTTGATAATTATTAAACTTCTTACACAATTTTAAAAACATACAAAGAGGTTAAAGAAAAGTCACATAAATGCCCGTGGACACAGTGTTAACCTTAACAGATCAAAATTAACAAAGCGGTTGAAGGTCCCTTGCGTGGCTCTCGGCAGCTGCATCTTCTCCCTCCAGAAGCAACTACTCTGTTACTAGTCTTAGTCTCTAATCCTTTCATGGTGCTGTGTGCATACTTGCAAACTCGTGTGCATCACAGGTATTTACCTGTGACTTGTGTACTTACACTGCCATGTGGCTTATTTATCCGTGGCCTCTCACTGTTTCAAGACCACGTACTCATGGTGGACACTCAAGTTGTCTCAATTTTTCAGTGTTACAAAGATTGGCATTATAAAAATCCTGTACACACGCCTTCACATGTGTGGGAGTTTCTCTAGACTACAGCATGCTGATAGAGAAGTTACAGGCTTGGGAGGTTATAATTATATTTTGGGGAGTAGGTTTCATAAATTTTCTCATTTCACTTGTTGTCTGGAAGAAGGGAAGCTTTCTATTTCCAGGCACATGTTAAAAAGTATTTCTTTGGGATGCTTGAAAGTTCCATGAATGGCATGATTAGCTAGGTTAATTGAGTTAAGGGCCTCCCTGGTGGCGCAGTGAGTTAAGCAACGCACTATGAAGCAAACCGCAGCCACTGCAGCACGAGTTCGATCCCTGCCGCTGGCTGGGGAGGTGACCCACATGGTGTGGCAGACCTCTCCTGCTGTGCCCGCTGCTCCCCTCAGCAGTGTTGATCTGCCTGTGCTGTTCCCCACTCTGTCTGGTGGATTCTCTCACCCCCCACACCTCTGGCCTGTACCCCAGTTCTTGTGTGCATAAATAAATAAATCTTAAAAAAAATAAAAGATTGAGTTAAATGATAGTCTGGAACCTTCGTGGCTTATCCATATAGTGATGTCCTAGTTATACAATCTTAAGGGAGTTGCTTGGAATTTCAGTATCTGTTTTAGCACCATTCATAGTGATTCGTTATGCATAAAGCCATTGATTGAATAACGAGACTCCTGAGAAGTCTCTCGTGTCACCCGAGGCTGATTCACTTCCGTGCACTCCCGTTGAGCGGCCGGACTTCCGGTCTGTGCTCTGGTCCTGACCTGCGCCCCCTCGCAGCCTCTGCTGCTGCCGCCAGTGTTTTCACAGGACAGCGTCTCCTTACCCCAGTCACCTCCGGAATCTTCACTGTTGTGAAGTACTGTCTTCTCCCCTCCCACCTTCTCTTTGGACACCCCAGTCACCATCACTTCCGAAAGTTCCTTGATGGTTTCCTGCAGTTAGGGCTTGTTCAGCTTCTCAGGACAGGAAGAAGTTTTATTTTATTTTATTTTTTTTAAAGATTTATTTATTTATGCATACAAGCACTGGGGTACAGGCCAGAGGTGTGGGGGGTGAGAGGATTCACCACA